>BLSH010384004.1:2810490-2851575 GCA_018402905.1 Glandirana rugosa | reverse complement strand
TATTCTGGGCAAAAGTGATGGGTGTATCATCAGGCCTCACTGGGCCGCCGCTCGAGCACCAGGACAAAGCCTCAAACCTCGCTTCAACTACTCCTGGGGGGTAATCACTAACGTGGTGGGGGCCCAGGAGGATGCTGGAGGGGTACAGGTGTGCGGATGGTGTTTGGGGGCTCCGGGAACTGTGCCCTCGGGTCCGGAATTACTAGGCCGCAAAAGCCGCGGCCTCGATTTTTGCCGCCGCGGATCACGGCCGCCGATCTGCAAGATATTTATATGGATGCGTAGCTGGGTGTAAGGAGAGTGCAGCTGGGGTGTTTAAATGTCTCACCCGATACTCCTGTGCAAGGATTCGCTTGGATGCTGCTGGAGCTCTCCAGGGACACGTCCGTCCTCATCCACGTCAGGCCACGCCCCTTGACAACAACAGTTCACTTTCATCCTCACTGTATTCTCTTGCTCCTCTCACTTCACAAAATGTCAGGCCCCGACCATTACAACCTTGGCAGACTGACGACACCAAAAACCTTAAGAGACAGAGCCGTGCACTGGAGCGAGTGTGGCGTAAAACCAAATCCCAGCATGCGTTCACCCAATATAAATCTGCCTTCTTACAATGCACTTCCTCCCTCCATGCTGCCAAACAAACCTACTTTGTCACCCTCATTAATACTCTGTCCTCCAGTCCTCGTCTCTTCTCTTCTTTTAACTCTCTACTTTCTCCACCACCACCACCTCCACCCAGTCACTCGCTCACTGCTCACGAGATTGCAAACCACTTTAAAAACAAGATTGATGCAATTCGTGGGGACATCTCCACTGCCCAGAAATCTTACCCACCTACTATAAACTATACAACTGCACTCTCAACAATCTCCTCTTTTGACCTTGCTACTACCGAAGAGGTCTCTAAAGTTTTCTCAGAAGCCCGCCTTACCACATGTCCCCTGGATCCTGTCCCCTCACATCTACTATGGTTACCCTCTTCTATCTTATGCTCCCTCACCCACATCTTCAATCTCTCCCTCTCTACTGGCACCTTCCCCTCCCCTCTAAAACATGCCCTGATTACCCCCATACTTAAAAAGCCCTCACTGGATCCCACCAGCCTGAACAACTTAAGACCCATCTCCTTGCTCCCGTTTACATCAAAACTTTAAGAATGCTTAGTCTACAACCATCTTAGCTCCTACCTCACTGACAACAACATTCTTGACCCCTTACAGTCTGGCTTTCGGTTGCTACACTCCACTGAAACTGCCCTACTAAAGCTCACTAATGACCTACTAACCGCTAAAACCAATGGCCACTACTCCATACTCATACTACTCCATACTCCTACTACTCCATACTCCTACTACTCCATACTCCTACTACTCCATACTCCTACTACTCCATACTCATACTACTCCATACTCATACTACTCCATACTCCTACGACTCCATACTCCTACTACTCCATACTCATACTACTCCATACTCCTACTACTCCATACTCATACTACTCCATACTCATACTACTCCATACTCCTACTACTCCATACTCATACTACTCCATACTCCTACTACTCCATACTCCTACTACTCCATACTCCTACTACTCCATACTCATACTACTCCATACTCATACTACTCCATACTCATACTACTCCATACTCATACTACTCCACACTCCTACTACTCCATACTCATACTACTCCATACTCCTACTGCTCCATACTCATACTGCTCCATACTCATACTACTCCATACTCCTACTACTCCATACTCATACTACTCCATACTCATACTACTCCATACTCATACTACTCCATACTCCTACTACTCCATACTCATACTACTCCATACTCCTACTACTCCATACTCCTACTACTCCATACTCCTACTGCTCCATACTCCTACTACTCCATACTCCTACTGCTCCATACTCATACTGCTCCATACTCCTACTGCTCCATACTCATACTGCTCCATACTCATACTGCTCCATACTCATACTGCTCCATACTCATACTACTCCATACTCCTACTACTCCATACTCCTACTACTCCATACTCCTACTACTCCATACTCCTACTACTCCATACTCATACTGCTCCATACTCCTACTACTCCATACTCCTACTACTCCATACTCATACTGCTCCATACTCATACTGCTCCATACTCCTACGACTCCATACTCATACTGCTCCATACTCATACTGCTCCATACTCATACTGCTCCATACTCATACTGCTCCATACTCATACTACTCCATACTCATACTACTCCATACTCATACTACTCCATACTCCTACTGCTCCATACTCATACTGCTCCATACTCCTACTACTCCATACTCATACTGCTCCATACTCATACTACTCCATACTCCTACTACTCCATACTCATACTGCTCCATACTCATACTACTCCATACTCCTACTACTCCATACTCCTACTACTCCATACTCCTACTACTCCATACTCATACTGCTCCATACTCATACTACTCCATACTCCTACTACTCCATACTCATACTGCTCCATACTCCTACTACTCCATACTCCTACTACTCCATACTCATACTGCTCCATACTCATACTGCTCCATACTCATACTGCTCCATACTCATACTGCTCCATACTCCTACTACTCGGCCTCTCTGCAGCCTTTGATATTGTTGACCATCCCCTCCTCCTTAACAAACTCCACTCTCTTGGCCTTCGAGACTCTGCTCTCTCCTGGCTCTCCTACCTGTCAGAGCGCTCCTTCAGTGTGACCTATAACTCTGTTTCCTCCTCTCCACTTCCTCTTTCGGTTGGGGTACCTCAAGGTTCTGTCCTTGGACCCCTTCTCTTCTCCATTTACACCTCCTCCCTTAGTCTGTTAATAAACTCCCATGGCTTTCAATACCACTTCTATGCTGATGATACACAATTCTATCTCTCTACTCCTCACCTCACTCCTTCAGTCTCCTCTCGCATTACTAACTTACTAACTGACATATCAGCTTGGATGTCACACCACTTCCTCAAACTCAATCTTTCTAAAACTGAGCTCATCATTTTTCCTCCAGCCCGTGCCCCTCCCCCTGACTTCTCCATCAAGATCAATAATACAACTATCAGTCCCTCTCCTCATGCCAAGGTCCTAGGTGTAATCCTAGACTCTGACCTGTCCTTTCAGCCCCAAATCCAATCACTGTCCAAATCGTGCCGACTTCACCTCCGAAATATCTCCAAAATATGTCCCTTCCTAACCGTTGACACTACTAAGCAACTTATTCACTGTCTTGTTATCGCTCGCCTTGACTATTGTAACGCCCTCCTAATTGGCCTACCTCTCCGCAAGCTATCCCCTCTTCAGTCCATCATGAATGCTGCTGCCAGACTCATCCAACTTACCAACCGTTCGGTGTCCGCCACTCCTCTCTGCCAATCCCTCCACTGGCTTCCCATTTTCCAAAGAATCAAATTCAAAACCCTAACCATGGTTGTCTGGTCCTGTACCTTTTTGGGGGGGATGGGCTCCTCCAGTCACCTGTCCTCCATCTATCCATTAAATTGCATGTGCTTCCATTGTGAAGCCTCTCATATATAGAGTTAGGACTGCAGTATACAGGGAGCCTTGACGAGGCCTGCAGCTTATGCATGCACTTGCAAATGTGTGTAACCAATCCCCTGCCTTTTAAACGCTACTGTTGGACAGGTGAATTTGTTTGGTGGCAGACTGGTCGGTAAGTTGAGCTTGGAATTCTGTGTTTTTTGTTTGTGGATGCCCCTCCATAGCTCCTTGCTGTAGTGGCCAGTTATAGGTGGTGGACAGTGACCTTTTGTTTTGCATGGTATACAAAGCCATTTACAATTCTGCCCCAAACTACATCACCAATCTTATCTCCAAATATCGCCCAAACCGTCCTCTTCGCTCCTCCCAAGACCTTCTGCTCTCTAGCTACCTTGTCTCCTCCTCACATGCTCATCTCCAGGACTTTTCCAGAGCTGCTCCCATCCTCTGGAACTCTCTACCCCAATCTGTCCGCCTATCCCCTACTCTGTCCACTTTTAGGCAATCCCTGAAAACTCATCTCTTCAAGGAGGCCTATCCTGCCTCCAACTAACAACGGAATCTCCAACTCCCCTCATCAGTTCATCCCCCACTGTCCCTACCTTTTGTTTCACCAGCCCCCCCTCTTAGATTGTAAGCTCACAGGAGCAGGGCCCTCTAACCCTCTTGTTTTAAACTGTACTGTTGCTGTAATGTCTCTTTATCTTGTAAAGCGCTGCGCAAACTGTTGGCGCTTTATAAATCCTCTATAATAATAATAATAATAATAATAAACAAAAGATGTTACTATGCAGCTGCAATATTTAAATAAAATAATATTATTTATTATTATAATATTTTTAGGGCTGCTAATGATCACCATATGCACTGATTGATGTTTGTTATAAATTATATCAATTACATTTGGGTACAGTGTTGCATGACCGCCCAATTACCAGTTAAAGAAGCGTGGTGCTGAATAGCAAAAAATGGCCTGATCATGAAGAGGGGTAAAATCTTCCAGAGCTGAAGTAGTTAATACCGCTTGAAGGAATGGATAATTCAGCAACAGCATTCCAAAAACTCGCATCGTACATCAAAGTATTGCGATATTAAACAACACAAACACGCAATGATGAAAGTTGGATCTGTCCCCCGATCATCCAGCTTGTTTTCTCCTGAACACTTAAAACTCAATGGCTGTCTGTTTGCAAACATCTGACAAATATTCCATCATCTTTCATCAATTAAAATTTGGACCTTGTTTACCGTCCCGGGTGACCAGAAGATCAGCAAAACACGTCTCCGTCTGTTTGTGGTAAAATCTGCTGACCGCAGATGAATAAAAATGCATTTCCATGTCTGATCTCAAATTCAGATTTCCAAAGAAGAAAATGAAGGAACACATGAAGTATTCTCATGACGGAGATCCCGCATCATATCTGATCTTCTGGATCTAGAAGGATCACCCCACGTTGTGTAGACCAAACATACACTGCATGCAAGGCAGGGATACAATCTGGGCCTTTAAAGGGGAACTCCACTTTTGTTAAAAAAAAATAGCAAATAAAAAAAAAAATAATAATAATAATCTAGCACATATAATTGCGACACAAGTCATATTGTAATTGAGTCAGGGTGTATAAAAAAATCAATGATTTAAAAAATAAATAAATAAATACATTTAAAAAAAAGATTTTTTAAAAAAAAATTTAAATTAGCTTTTTTTGGTTTAACCACTTCTTTTTGAGATTTGTTGTTTACAAGTTAAAATCTTTTTTTGCTAGAAAATTACTTAGAACCCCCAAACATTATATATTTTTTTCAGACACCCTAGAGAATAAATAGGAGGTTGTTGCAATACTTTATATCACACCTTATTTGCACAGCAGTCTTACAAGCGCATTTTTTTTTTTTTTAATTTGAATTAAAAAATAAGACAACAATAAAGTTAGCCCATTTTTTTCCATATTGTGAAAGATAATGTTACGCAGAGTAAATTGACACCCAACATGTCATCCTTCAAAATTGCGCCCGCTTGTGGAATGGCGACAAACTTAGGCACTTAAAAATCTCCATTGGCGACGGTTAAAATTTTCTACAGGTTGCCCGTTTTGAGTACAGAGGAGGTCTAGTTCTAGAATTATTGCTCTCACTCCAACGATTGCGGCGATAACTCACATGTGTGTTTTGAACAGCACTTTCATATGCGGGCGCGACTTACGTATGCGTTCGCTTCTGCGCGCGAGCTCGGCGGGACGGGGTGCTTCAATTTTTTTTTTTCTTATTTTTTATTTTTTTATTTTTACACTGTCCTTCTAAAAGAAAAAAATTTGGGACACTTTTATTCCGATGTGCCTTAGAGAAGGATAATAGTGTAGCACACAACATGCAGATAAAAAACACTTTGTGTTTTTAATTAAAAAAAAAAACAAAACAAAAAATGTCATTAAACCACTTCCCGTCTGCACAACGCCATATGACGTACTTTGACTTTGAGTGGAGATATCTGGATGATGGACGCAGCCAGTGCCCGCGTCAAGGTCATCCAGCGCACAGGGCAAAGATGCCAAACTGTGCCCCCCACCTTCCCTTAGGGTTAGGGTCAGGGTGCCCCCATCCCTGCAGTAAACCATTGCGCCCAGGGCATCCGGCCCTCCTGCCCACCCCTTGCCCTGGCCCTGGGTGCAGCTGCAGGCTTCATTCAGATATCATTCTTTTTCTGTCTGCGATTCCCTACCATGTAAAAACAATAATAGCAGCTGTTCAGCCCCTTGATTGTTTTTACAGGCATGGGAGGGGCAACCCCTTCCCCCACCCTCCCGCCGCCATCCTGTGCTTCTACCAGCTTGCCCGTGAGAAGTAATCTGCCGGCAGCGGAAGTTTACCATAGAGGTGTCCGAGGACCAGATGGTCCCCAGTCATCTCTATGACTCTCGGAGGCCGGACGCGACGTTATGACGTCATGTCTGGCCTTGGATGTTAACGCTGCCGTTTCTTCGGCTGGGAAGCTGAGATCATTTTTTTTTTTTTTTTTGATCTCAGGCTTTCCAGCCTAGAGGAGAGATCTGGGGACTTATAGACACCAGATCTCTCTGTAAAGAGGTGTGTCATTCCCTATTCCTATTACAAGGGATGTTTACATTCCTTGTATAAGACCACTTTCACACTGGGGTGGGAGGGCGGTAGCGGTAAAGCGCCGCTAGCTTCAACGTCGCTTTACTGCTGTTATAGCAGCGCTTCTGCGCCACTATTTGGGCGGCAGCGGGGCGCTTTTAGCCCCCCACAAGGGGTTAAAAAGGGGTCAAAAGCGCCAGCGTGCTGTGCTTCCGAGGTGGTGTTCAGCCACTTCGGAAGGGCTGGCCATTGATTTCAATACGAGGGAATTTTAGGGACAATTAACGAATTGGGACTTTAACTACTTCAGCCCCGGAAGGATTTCACGCTTAAGGACCAGAGCACTTTTTGCGATTCGGCACTGCGTCGCTTTAACTGACAATTGCGCGATCATGCGACGTTTTACCCAAACAAAATTTGCGTCCTTTTTTTCCAACAAATAGAGCTTTCTTTTGGTGGTATTTGATCTCCTCTGCGTCATTTCTGATCGCCGCTATAAAAAAGAGCGACAATTTTGCCAAAAAAAAATATTTTTCTTACTTTTTGCTAAAATACAAATCCAAAAATATATATATAAAAAAAACTTTTTTTTTCATCGGTTTTGGCTGATTTGTATTCTTCCTCATATTTTTGGTAAAAAAAAATCGCAATCGGCGGTTATTGATTGGTTTGCGCAAAAGTTGCCGCGTTTACGAATGATGAGAATTTCTGGGATTTTTTAAAAATTTTTTTATATTTGACTAGTAATGGCGGTGATCTGCGATTTTTAGCGGGTCTGCGATATTGCAGCGGACATGTCGGACCATTTTGACACTTTTTTGGGACTATTAGCATTTATACAGCAATCAGTGCTATAAAAATGCAGTGATTGCTGTGTAAATGCCATTGGCAGTGAAGGGATTAACCTGGAGGGGGCGCTCTAAGGGTTAACTGTGTTCCCTCAGTGTGTTCTAACTCTATGGGGGCTGGGCTGGCAGGGGGAGTGGAGTGATCATGGCTCCCATATACAGGAAGCCTGTGATCACAGCCCTTCCCCCTCTATAAGAACGGAGATCCGTGTTTACTTACACAGACCTCCGTTCTCTCATTGTGGGGGGGCCATCGCGGGTAGCCGGTGGTGATCTCGTCCGCCTTTCCCTCTCCCTGGTCCCCCCGGAACACAATGAGTGTGCGACGGCGTGCGCCCGCTCACAATACTTGTTATTGTGGTCGGCGTCAGGTGACGGCGGTTTGGGATAACGAGACACTTTGCCGCCGTCACCCTGCGGTGGGCGGTCGGCAAGCGGTTAAAGGCACCATATATGCTACAAGAGTATTAACAGGGCCAGATTAACGTAACTCAAGGCCCCTACCTTAATATAGGCCCAGCCGCCCGAGACATTTTCCCTGGCACCATGCATGGCACTATCACTCTGCCCACCACTGCCCAGTGTCCACTGCTGTGAAAATGATTTGTGTAAGCACAGGTCCTGGCAGAGGACTAGGATGTAATTTACTCAGCAGCAGGCCCATGATGCTCTTAATCCAGCCCTGAGTATGCGTAAAAAATATAAAGTTTATTTGACAAAAAGTTAAAAATCCATATAAAAACCAATGCACAATACCCCGGAATCAAAGCATTGATTACTTGTGAGAGACACCCCCTCCCCAATATTGTATAAGTAGGGAGCCCCCAAGCAGAAGACAGTAGTGACCAACGTAATAAAAGTAATAAAGTCAAAACATTTGAAAGGCAATGTGTAGCATTAATTTGATTAGCAACAAGAACTACTGATCAATCTAATTGTTAGTAATAACCAAGAGAGATGGGGGAGACAAAAAGGGGGGGATCATGGGGATGTGGCACAGATTACTAGAATTGGTCCACGGTAGCCACTCTGTGTGGGCATAGAAATGAAATCTTTCAATGGCAGGGATGGTGGAGGGGCGCTGAATACACCGCTTAGCGCACCGCCCCAAAGATTCAGCTTGCAGGACTTTTCCTAATGTTCTGCATGCGCACCGCCCTGGGGTGAAAGCACTCAGGTTTTCCCACTGGGGCGGATTGGGGGGGATTTAAAAGCGCTTTTTTTAGCGCAAAAGCGCCCCGGAAAAACGCCCCAGTGTGAAAGTGGCCTAAGAAATAATAATAGGAATAAAAGTGATCAAAAAAAAAATGTAAAGGGAAAGTGTCAAAATCTAAAAATAAAAGTAAAATAAGCAATAATAAAAAAATATATATTTAAAGCGCCCCCCTCTGCTAGCATGCAGAAGCGAACGCATACGTACGTCACCCCCGCATATGGAAACGATGTTCAAACCACACGTGAGATATCGCCGCAAATGTTAACACGCGAGCAAAAATTCTAGCGCTAGACCTCCTCTGTAACTCTAAACTGTAACCGATAAAACATTTTTTAAAGCGTCGCCTAAGTACCGAATTTTTGGCGCCATTTCACGAGTGTGCGCAATTTTAACCACTTCCTTACTGCCACTTAAACCCCCCTCCTGCCCGGACCAATTTTCGGCTTTCAGCGATGTCGCATTTTGAATGACAATTGCGCGGTCGTGCGACGTTGTACCCAAACAAAATTTGCGTCCTTTTTTTTCCCCACAAACAGAGTTTTCTTTTGGTGGTATTTGATCGCCTCTGCGTCATTTCTGATCGCCACTATAAACAAAAAATGAGCGACAATTTTGCAAAAAAGAACATTATTTTTTACTTTTTGCTAAAATACAAATCCATAAAAAAATTTAAAAAAAAAATGTATTCATCAGTTTAGGCCGACATATATTCTTCTACATATTTTTGGTAAGAAAAAAAAAATCGCAATTGGCGTATAATGATTGGTTTGCGCAAAAGTTATCGCGTCTACAAACTATGGGAATAGATTTATGGTGTTTTTATTATTTTTCTTTTTTTTTATTAGTAATGGTGGCGATCTGCGATTTTTATCAGGACTGCGATATTGTAGCGGAAATGTTGGACATTTTTTACACATTTTTGGGACCAATGACCTTTATACAGCGATCAGAAATTTAAATGTCCACTGATTACTGTATAAATGTCATTGGCAGTGAAGGGGTTAACCTGCAGGGGGCAGTGAAGGGGTTAACAGTGTTCCTATAAGTGTTCTAACTGTGGGGGGGCGGGGCTGGCCGGGACATAAGCGATCCAACTGATCCCAGTGACAGGGATCAGTAGATCTGTCATGTCCCCTGTCACAGAACGGAGAACCGCCGTGTTTACATCGGCGGTTCCCCGTTCTGCAGCTCTGTCAGGCGATCGTGGGTCTCGAGCGGACATTGAGTCCGCCCGACCCGCGGGGGCGCGCCGGGAGCGTGTACAGGGGACGACATCCATGGACGTCGTCCCGGCATTTCAGATCCGCGCTGGAGCCGTACTTCGGCAACATCATCTTTCACATTATACGAAAAAAATCTGGCTAATTTCAGTGTTTTTTTTTTTTAATTCTTGAAACGGTTTTAAAAAAGACATTTGAAAATTTGAGTTCTGAGTAATTTTCTAGCAATAACATTATGATTTTTACATGAAGGAGAGAAGCGTCAGAATTGGCAAGTGGTTAAAAAGCATCACAAAAAGGTTCCAGATCCAATTGTTTTTATACAACGCTTAAAATCAGCATGTTTCATCATCAAAAAATCGCTTCTTCGGGATCTGCGCTGAAACAGATCACTGTATTCAATCCGAAATCACTATAATGATTGTGACATAAAATATAATATAAATTATAATGATACAATAAATATAAACAGAGAAAGAAAAACATTTGGGGTTTTATTTATTCTTTATTTAAAAGACACATAGGGGTTAATTTACTAAAACTGGAGAGTGCAAAATCTGGTGCAGCTGTGCATGGTAGCCAATCAGCTTCTAACCTCAGCTTCTTCAATCAAGCTTTGACAATAAAACCTGGAAGCTGATTGGTTTCTGTGTGGAGCTGCACCACATTTTGCACTTTCAAGCTTTAGTAAATCAACCCCATACTGTGTCTTTACAGACTTAAAATAGACTACCCCCACTTCAGTCCATCATGAATGCCGCTGCCAGACTAATCCACCTTACAAACCGCTCAGCGTCTGACACCCCTCTCTGCCAATCCCTCCATAGGCTGCCACTCGCCCAACAAATTAAATTCAAAATACTAACAATGAGCTACAACGCCATCCACATCTCTGCTCCCAGCTACATCACCAGCCTAGTCTCAAAATACCAACCTAATCGTCCTCTTGGTTCCTCCCAAGACCTCCTGCTCTCCAGCTCCCTCATCACCTCCTCCCATATTCGCCTCCAGGACTTCTCCCGAGCCTCTCCCATCCTCTGGAATTCCCTACCCCAATCTGATAGGCACAGGTGTGTGTAGCCTATTGCATTAGGGTGTGCACCCCAAAACTCAAGCACACATGAATGCCACCTGCTGTCACAGGGAGGAGGCTCTAGTAATGGGAGACGTTTTATTAGTGGCATAAAAATACAGGTTTAACATGTTCCTAAAGTTGAACCTAGCCCTTAATATAATGGGAGCATGTACACTAGTACCCCCAACCACCCACCTGGTGCTGTCCCCGAATAATGCTATCGCACATGGGGTGATTAGGGTGTGCCCAGGCACACCCAACACACCCTGTGCGCACACCTATGCTGTCAGACTGTCTCCAAATCTATCCACTTTTAGGTGATCCCTGAAAACTTTTCTATCCTGCCACCACCTAACAACTACACCATGGGCGTCCGCAGAAATTTTTTCATTTTAAGGTCACCCATGCTATGTCGCTTTTCGACATTATCACGGTCAGAGACTGCAGACATAGTACAGGAGATGGTCAGAGACTGCAGACATAGTACAGGAGATGGTCAGAGACTGCAGACATAGTACAGGAGACGGTCAGAGACTGCGGACATAGTACAGGAGATGGTCTGAGACTGTGCACATGGCACACGAGACGATCAGAGACTTCATACATAGCCCAAGAGGATAAGGACCTAGTGGGCAACCCCCGATCCGATCCCTGATTCCGGGGGGGGCAATTGCCCCCCCTTGCCCCTATGTGCGGACGCCCATGAACTACACTTCTTATTTTCTTCATCAGCTCATCCCCTACAGTTATTACTTCTCGTATCACTTGACCCTCCCTCTTAGATTGCAAGCTCCAACGAGCAGGGCCCTCGGATTCCTCCTGTTTTGAATTGAATTGTAATTGTGTAAATGTCTGCCCTCATGTTGTAAGGCGCTGCGCAAACTGTTGATGCTATATAAATCCTGTATAATAATAATAATAATAATATATATATATTTCATAAGAGATGTGATCTCTATTTCATATACAGTATTTCACATCGCTATGCAGGAATAGTCAGAATCACAGGAATGCGTCCCTTGAAATCTGGTCAGGGATAAACACGTTGTTCCCACTGCATTCATTGCCAAAATCAGGACCCGATCTCTGCTCTCTCTCCCCATTGGGAATGCTATTTTACATATTTTAGATTTTCTGTTTATTTTCATACACTAAAATAGATAAAAGTCAACGTAAATTCTCCTGGGAAGATTATTGAAGTAAATGTTAGTATCTCCCTGTATTAGAGACGGGCAGCTCGGAGCTTGCTGCCACTATGGGCATCAAGTGGGCCAAAGGCAAAAAAATGACGCTACCAGTTAGCGGCTTCCCACCTAGTTTGGTTTTCTCTTTGTGAAGTCTTCAATTTATTTACTAAAAGTTGGCAATTCTGTAAACTTCCTTTTACTTTCTGATTGATCCAAGGAATAACAGTGTGGACTGTCGCTTCTCCAACTCCCCAGTGCTAGACACTTAAAGCCCATTGAAACCTGTGTGTTTGTTACAGAACCTGCAGGATCCCAACTGGGACTTGTAGGATTCTTCACAACACCCCTGCTGGGATTTCAAGGACCTCCATTACCTCCAGGGCTTCAAGAGGTCCTAGAAGGGTATGTAAGCTCCAGTCTTAGAAGTGACCAACGTGGGGTCTTAGAAGTGACCAACGTGGGGTCTTAGAGAGAGAAAAGTGCTTTCAAGAGCATGCCACCGCCCTAATAGAGTCATGAAGATAACAAAGAGGAATAACCTCAAAAATGGTGGACTTTATGGGCACGCCACGAGACTAAGTACAAAAGAGTTAAAAAAAGTAACATCTATTGAAATCGACATAAAATCAGTGATTAAAATCAAGTATAAATACTCTTGGGGTATCCAGGGTGAAGACAACCCCAAAAGAGAAAGAAGAGTATGAAACAGCTTACAAAAACAAACCGACTAATGTACATATGGGTAATGATACATTGTACCAAAAACAAATTGTATGTGGCACGTCGACTGTGCGATAGGTCAACGGGTTTCCCTTGAAGCTTCTTCAGGACCCTTTTGTTTGTAGGTTGGAGTTTCTTAAAGGTAAGTAGAAACATATATATATATAATATATCAAAAAACAATATAATGTTGTTATCTTACTATTAATCACATATTTGCATAATACACATTCGATATGATGGAACAAGATTGATCTCTATGGCTTACATGTTGTCTGTGAACCAGTGAATAATCAGGGTGGGGCAGACAAGTGGGACCTAGGAGCGAGCTTGGTCGGGGGAGAAGAGCCTTGGTGAGAGAGGTAAAGAAGAACCCAAAGATCACTGTGGCTGAGCTCCAGAGATGCAGTCGGGAGATGGGAGAAAGTTGTAGAAAGTCAACCATCACTGCAGCCCTCCACCAGTCAGGGATTTATGGCAGAGTGGCCCGACGGAAGCCTCTCCTCAGTGCAAGACACATGAAAGCCCGCATGGAGTTTGCTAAAAAACACCTGAAGGACTCCAAGATGTTGAGAAATTAGATTCTCTGGTCTGATGAGACCAAGATAGAACTTTTTGGCCTTAATTCTAAGCGGTATGTGTGGAGAAAACCAGGCACTGCTCATCACCTGTCCAATACAGTCCCAACAGTGAAGCATGGTGGTGGCAGCATCATGCTGTGGGGGTGTTTTTCAGCTGCAGGGACAGGGCGACTGGTTGCAATCGAAAGAAAGATGAATGCGGCCAAGTACAGAGATATCCTGGATGAAAACCTTCTCCAGAGTGCTCAGGACCTCAGACTGGGCCGAAGGTTTACCTCCCAACAAGACAATGACCCTAAGCACACAGCTAAAATAATGGAGTGGCTTCACAACAACTCCGTGACTGTTCCTGAATGGCCCAGCCAGAGCCCTGACTTAAACCCAATTGAGCTTCTCTGGAGAGACCTAAAAATGGCCGTCCACCAACGTTCACCATCCAACCTGACAGGACTGGAGGGGATCTGCAAGGAGGAATGGCAGAGGATCCCCAAATTCAGGTGTGAAAAACTTGTTGCATCTATTCCAAAAAAGACTCATGGCTGTATTAGAGAAAAAGGGTGCTTCTACTAAATACTGAGCAAAGGGTCTGAATACTTAGGACCATGTGATATTTCAGTTTTTCTTTTTTAATAAATCTGCAAAAATGTCAACAATTCTGTATTTTTATGTCAATATGGGGTGCTGTGTGCACATTAACCACTTCAGCCCCGGAAGGATTTCACACTTTAGGACCAGAGCACTTTTTGCGATTCAGCACTGCGTCACTTTAACTGAAAATTGCGCGGCCGTGCGACGTTGTACCCAAACGAAATTTGCGTCCTTTTTTTCCCACAAATAGAGCTTTCTTTTGGTGGTATTTGATCATCGATGCGTCATTTCTGATCGCCGCTATAAACAAAAGAAGGGCGACAATTTTGCAAAAAAACCCAAATTTCTTACTTTTTGCTAAAATACAAATCCAAAAAAAAAATATATAAAAAAACATTTTTTTTCATCGGTTTTGGACGATTTATATTCTTCCTCATATTTGTGATTAAAAAAATCGCAATCGGCGTTTATTGATTGGTTTGCGCAAAAGTTGCCGCGTTTACAGATGATGAGAATTCATTTTTGGGGTTTTTATTTTTTTTACTAGTAATGGCGGCGATCTACGATTTTTAGCGGTACTGCGATATTGCAGCGGACATGTCGGACCATTTTGACACTTTTTTTGGACCATTGGCATTTATACAGCGATCAGTGCTATAAAAATGCACTGATTACTGTGTAAATGCCATTGGCAGTGAAGGGGTTAACCTGGGGGTGTTGCTCTAAGGGTTAACTGTGTTCCCTGGGCGTGTTCTAACTGTATGGGGACTGCCCTGACTGGGGAAGGGGAGCGATCACAGCTTCCATATAGAGGAAGGCTGTGATCACAGCCCTTCCCCCTCTCACAGAACGGAGATCCGTGTCTACATTCACGGACCTCCGTTCTTTCACTCTGGGGGGGGCATCGCGGGTAGCCGGCGGAGATCGACTCCGCCGCACCCGCTCCCTGGCCCCCCCGGACACAGTGAGCGCGCGAGCGCGCCTCCGGCAGCGCGCGCTCACAGTGCTCGATCTCGCAGCCACCATCATATGACGGCGTTTTGCGATATCGAACCACCTTGTCGCCGTCAACCTGCAGTTGGCGGTCGGCAAGTGGTTAATGAGGGAAAAAATGAACTTAAATGATTTTAGCAAATGGCTGCAATATAACAAAGAGTGAAAAATGTAAGGGGGTCTGAATACTTTCCCTACCCACGGTATACAGGGCATATGAGGAAAAGGGAAAAAAGAATAATAAAAGAAGAGAACAATCAATCTCATGCAGGTTAATCCATTGATCACTAATGAATAGGATACAAAATAACCGTTACACAGACAGCCTTTTATCTCCCAGTGAAGCTGAACAAGGAGAGTATTTGGTTTAATCCCCGATCTCCGGGGGATGGCGGGAGAAGAATGAACGGCGCACATTATTATTGCTCATTTATAGATGAACTGGCTGTCCTCTGAATTTGTGGGGGTCATTTACTAAACCCTACCGTCCAATCAGAGAAAAGTATTGATCTATCTCATCAAAGATACACAATGAAAGTTGAAGTACGATAGATAACAATTACCTACCTTTGTACACATTTTGGGCCAAAAGAAATGAAAGTGTCACTAAACCCAAATCATACAAAAATCGATCAATAAATGCTGTATTCCATCCTGGGCATACTCACTCAGCTACTATGAGATCCCTTTTCTGTATTCTGCAAAAAAAACCTGGTTGATCCTGCTGCTCTCTATCTCCCCCTTCTGTTCAGCTAGGAATTTTGCAGAGCAGTGTTGGCAGCTCTGCACATGCTCAGTTTTCAGTGAGTTTCTATGCTGAGCATTTCCTTCCTATCACATCTGAGCAGCCACATGTGATTATAGAGTCACACATGTGGGCGTAGACACAGTGGTAAATGACAGCCCACTCCCTCCAAACTCCCCCATGTCTACTAACCAGCTAAAAACAACGAGGGTGGATTATTACATGTAGATTGATGGAGGCTTCACCTCCCTCTTATTCTAAAGCCTCGTACACACGGTGCGATGGTCGTATGAAAACGGTCATACGGCCACTCGTTGTACGATCATCCGACCGTTAGTAGGCGCAATTAGAACAGCCGAAGTACGACGGGCGTACAACAGGAGTTGGATGAGCAGACTAGAAAACTTTGGTTGTACCAACAAGTGGTTGTATGACCGTTGTATCGTGGGTACAGAGAAGTTGGTCCAACAAGCTGTACTGTGCAAAACACGCATGCTCAGAAGTCAGGAACGTCTGGAAGTGCTCGTTCGTTCCTAATTCACAAATGTCATTCACCTGAACTTCCTCTTTATACGTTCGTAACACGTCACTACGTTTGGCTTGGTCGTACGATCGTTTAGTGCATGTCAGTACGCGAGACACAACAGCCAACATACGATTTGGGATTCGTACGACCATCGCACCGTGTGTACGAGGCTTAACACACAGGCTGGAAGGGGTGTGACACAGGCTGTGACTGGCAGAAATCACGGGCGCTTTTAACCCCTTTTTGCCTCATTTACACTGCTGCTGTTAAACGGGCGTTTAGAGGCATTTGGGCGTTTTTTTTCAGCTGCCCCTGAACTTTCCTCTATGTTATCTTATCAGTACATTTACACAGGGTCGTTTAAGGTTGTTTCCAGGCAGTTGAGTTTAGAGGCTTTTTTTGGAACGCCAAAAAATGGGTGCAGACGCCAGTTCAGAGGCATTTGAGACGCCAAACAGCTTGTAAACGCGGTAACTCACGTATAGGAGCATTTCATTTACAGGCATTTCCATTTAAAAAAAAGAAAAAAAAACGCTCCTAGACTCGAACTCGGCAAAGCACGGCATGCAAAACGCGGCAAAATGGACGTTTTAGAGGACAGTTTCTAGCTTTCGAGATAAAACGTTCAGGGGAGGTTGAAACAGCGTCCTGTGTAAATGGAGCCTAAAACCCCTTCTTGGGGGTTAAAAGCGCCCCACTAGCTGCTGAAAAGCGCTGCTAAACAGCGGTAAAGCGCCGTAAAACTAGCAGCACTTTACCGCTAACGGACCCGCCGCCCCTGTGTGAAAGCAGCCTTATAACAATTTATTAATATTAATTTTTTTTTAATCTGTATTTCAAAGGCTGTTTTTTTATTTTTGTTTTATTATATATATATATATATATTTTTTTTTTTATTTTTTTTTGAACATGTGACCAGTAGCAGAGGACTAGAAGCTCCTGCCTTTGTTTCCCTGCAGACAGGCTTGGAGAGAGCTGAGTCATGTGACAGCTGGATAGCAATAAGGAAAAAAAGGTACTTCATTTTTTTAATTTTTTTTTTTACTAAAATAATTACAGTGCCGTCATCCACATACAGAAATAGAAGGGATAATGTACATTAAACAGTGTTTAGTATCACTTTAAGGTGATAAACCCAACCACACAGATCTTGAATAATTAAATACATCTGCTAAATATGTTCCAGGTGCATTAAAAAAAAAAAAAAAATAAAAAAAAAAAAAATGTGCAAAGTCTTAAAGTTAATTTTCTTGAACAAAAAAGCCACAGCCTGAGTGCTGCCAGCATGCTACAGAGAAGGAAATCTCCTGGTTGTCAACAGAACTAGCGCCTCCTATGGAAGCTTTCCATTCTATTCTTGTTCTGGTGACAACTAGAGATGTGCGGTTAGTTTTGTGCCGAATCAAAATTCGCACTAATTTTTCATTATGTATCGGATGTATCCGAATTTCCGAATTACAATGCTAATGAATTTAAATAACGAATCAAAATTGAGGACGAAATTTTAATTCGAATAGTTTTCAAATCGCATCTGAATTTCCGTAGAGAATAAAATAGAATAGAAAATAGAGGAATAGGATAGATAAGAATATAATAGAAAACAGAAGAATAGAATATAATAGAGTACAACAGAACAGAATACAAGCTTAACCACTTCAGCCCAGGAAGGTTTTACCCCCCCCCTTCATAACCAGGCCATTTTTTGCAACACAGCACTGAGTTATTTTAACTGACAATTGCGCTGTCGTGCGGCGCTGTACCCCACAAATAGAGCTTCCTTTGGTGGTATTTGATCACCTCTGCGGGTTTTATTTTTTGCGCTATATACAAAAAAAGAACGACAATTTTGAAAAAAATATATATTTTTTTACTTTTTGCTATAATATATATCCAAAAAAATGTCTTCCTCAGTTTAGGCCGAGATATATTCTTCTACATATTTTTGGTAAATGAAATCGCAATAGGCGTATATTGATTGGGTTTCGCAAAAGTTATCGCGTCTACAAACTATGGGTTTTAGATTTATGGCATTTTTATAATTTTTTTTTTACTAGTAATGGCGGTGATCTGCGACTTTTAGTGGGACTGCGATATTGTGGCGGACAGATCGGACACTACTGACACTTTTTTTGGGACCAATGACATTTATACAGCGATCAGAGCTTTAAATAGCCACTGATTACTGTATAAATGTCACTGGCAGGGAAGGGGGTGAATTGGAGGGGGCGATCAAGGGCGTGTTCCCTCACTGTGTTCTAACTGTGCAGGGGCTGGGCTGGCAGGGGCATAAGAGATCTAACTGTTCCCAATCACTGGGATCAATAGATCAGTGTTATGTCCCCTGACAGAATGGCAATCCACCGTGTTTACATTGGCAGATCCCCATTCTGCATCTGTAACAGACAATCGCGGGTCGCCGGCAGACATCGAGTGTGCCCGACCCGCAGGGGCGCTCACGCAGCGTGGAGCAGGTGCAAGAGTGTGCCGCCGCCACGCTCCCGCCTGCAACTGCGCGGGCCACTGTACAGCTACGGAGATTCGCGCAGGAGTGCCAACCTGCCGCTGTATTACGATTTAACCCCTTCCCTGTCAATGACATTTACAGTTAGAATACACACTTGATCGCGCCCTCCAATGTAACCCCTTCCCTGCCAGTGACATTTATTCAGTAATCAGTGGCTATTAAAACTCTGATCGCTGTATAAATGTCATTGGTCCCAAAAAAGAGTCAAAAGTGTCCGATCTGTCCGCCGCAATGTCGCAGTCCCGCTAAAAATTGTAAATCGCCACCACTACTAGTTTAAATAAAAATAAAATAATAAAAATGCCATAAATCTATTACCATAGTTTGTAGACACGATAACTTTTGTGCAACTCAATCAATATACGCCGATTGCTATTTTTTTATCAAGAATATATATCGGCCTAAACCAGTGGTAGGCAACCTGCGGCCCTCCAGCTGTTGCAAAACTACAAGTCCCATCATGCCTCTGGGAGTAATTGTACCCGTCAGCCTTGCAATGCCTCATGGGAAATGTAGTTCTACAACAGCTGGAGGGCAGCAGTTTGCCTACCCCTGCTCTAAACTGAGGAAGACATTTGTTTTTTTTATATTTTTTTTTTTGGACATGTATTATAGCAAAAAGTAAAAAATATTGATTTTTTTTCAAAATTGTCGATTTTTTCTTTAATAGCGCAAAAAATAAAAATCTCAGAGGTGATCAAATACCACCAAAAGAAAGCTTTATTTGTGGAAAGAGAAGGACGTCAATTTTGTGTGGGTACAAAATCGCACGGCCGCGCAATTGTCAGTTAAAGAGACGCAGTGCCGAATCGCAAAAAGTGCTTTGGTCACGAAGGGGGTAAATCCATCTAGGGCTGAAGTTTAAAAGAAATAAAAATAAATTTTAAGTGCCCCCGCCCCCTTGCGCACAAAGGCTATCCTAATAGACAAACCCTCTTAGTTGGGACTTTCGTGGAATTGATGCCCTCTAAAATCCCAACTATGAGGGTTTGTCTATTAGGATTGCGATTAGGGCTGTGGGCATCTTTTCCACATATCCATTAGGAGCTAAGCGTGTCTATTAAATATTGCACACAAAGGCGAACGCACGCAAACCGCAATTGTCCCACACATGTGAGATGTCACCGTGAACATCGCAGTAATTATAGCTCCAGACCTCCTCTGTAAATCTAAAGGCTTTTAAAACGTTGTCTATGGATAGTAACGTTTACGTTCTTTGTTGCGGTTGCACGGGCGTGCGCAGTTTTGAAGCGTGACGTGTTTGGTGTCTATTTACTCGGCATGACATCATCTTTTATGGTTTACCAAAAATTGGGTTAGGTATTGTGTTTTTTTTGCATTAAATCCCTGTGCAAATACCGTGTGGCATAAAAATAAATGGCGAAACCCACAGATTTATTTTCTAGGGCCTCTGCTTTAAAAAATATATATAATGTTTGGGGGTTCTAAGTGATTTTCCAGGAAAAAATACTGATTGTCCAAAAAGTGCCAGAAAAGGCCCGGTCTTTAAGCGGTTAAAGCCATTATCCATGATTGCTGGTAAGGGCCCCATTCACACAGGGGCGATCCGACTTAGCTAGGCAATTGCAGAGCGACTTTCAGCACGACTTCAGGCGACTTACAACACGACTTATGCCAGGTGACTTTGCCTGTCGCCAATCAGAGGAGGGAGGGAGGGGGTTGCCCCAAATAAAATTCTATTCTTTTCACTGTAAAGTCGCTTGCATTAAGATGGGGGATCCGACTTGGAGGCGACTTCCATTGACTTTTAGTGCCATTCACACAGGGGCGACTTGTCATCCGACTTGAGTTGCCTCAAGTCGCCCCAAGTCGCTTGACATTTGAAATCCCATTGAAATGAATGGGAGCCGTCTTAATATAAACGACTGAAGTCGCTCTGACTTCAAGGCGACTTCTGAAAAGGTTCCTGCACTACTTCTAGGCGACTTCTATCCGACTTGTGCCCATAGGATTCAATAGAAGTCACCTGCAAATCGGATCCCCATCTACATCGAAGCGACTTTACAGTTAAAAGAATAGAATTTATTTTTAGGCAGCCCCCTCCCTCCCTTCTCTGATTGGTCAAGGCAAAGTCGCCTGGCAAAAATCGTGCTGTAAAGTCGCCTGAGGTCCTTGAAGTTGTGCTGGAAGTCACGCTGAAAGTCGTGCTGAAATCGCCTAGCGAAGTCGCGCTGAAGTCGGGTCACCCCTATGTGAATGCAGGCTTATGGGCACAAGTCGGATAGAAGTCACCTTGGAATCGTGCAGGAACCTTTTTTTGAAGTCGGAGTGACTCAGTAGTGTACATTAAGATGGCTCCCATTCATTTGAATGGGACATGTCAAGCGACTTGGGGCGACTTCAAGTCGGAGAGCAAGTCGCCTATGTGTAAATGGGCCCTAAGGCTCAAAACAACTTCTTTGTGCTCACAAACTTTTTATTGTATAATGACAACATAGTAATATCAATAGACATTGAATTCACTATAAAATATGTGATCAGAAAAAGATAAATGCCATCTACAATTGTTTGTGGAATCTTAAATATCTAAGTGAAGATACAATATAATATATGAAACATGAAACAACAAGTGTACCAGTGAAAGGAAAAAGGAAAAAGTAAGCAAAAGTTTATCACAGTACAATATAAAGTCTGGGCACCGTGGATTAAACTCAAAGTAGAAAAAGAAAAGAATAAAGTGGAGTTTGCATAGGCAGGGCAATGTCTATGTTGGAAGCTACTGTATGTATCTGTATGTATCTGTATGTATCTGTATGTCGGTGTAGAAACCAAGGTGCCCATATAGCATAAAAGGAGGGTTTAGAGCAGGGTTCCTCCAGGTGTTGCTAGGGGTTCCTTCAGCAATGGTCAATTTCTACCTCTCATATAAATTCCCAATGACCCCATTGATCTTTTTAGCTATCTGTAAGGGGGTAATTCTTCCCAATGACCACAAGTGTAAGCAGGGGCGTATCATGAAATTAGTGGGCCCGTGTGCAAGCCCACACCGCACCGATCATCCCCGGCTGTCAACCAGGGAGAGATCATCCATGGGTGCAGTATGGGTCAGAGCACAGTGGACCCCCCAACCCCTCAGGGTCCGTGTTCAGTGAACACCCTGCACCCTGCACCCATGGATGATACACCACTGTATAAGGAGCATTCTTCCCATTGACCATCACACTAATGTATCATGAGTTGTAGATTTTTAATTTTTAGCAGGGGTTCCCCGAGACCAAGGAAATTATTTCAAAAGTTCCTCAGTGTTGAAAAGGTTGAGAAAGGAGGGTTTAGAGTCATGTAAAGTGTGAAAAATACATTACATCTGCAGAATTCGGTCAACCCAAGAAATCACTTGTGGAAATGGTACCACATCAGACTTCCAGTTTGAAGTCTGAAGTCCATTGCATGGCCACATATATGCAGGGGAGTAACGATAGGGGTTGCAGGGGTTGCAATTGGGGCCCATGTGCCTCCCTTGTACACCTGGATAGGAGGGATGGCTGGGGTGGCATTTAGAGGACCCAATCTCCTCCATTCTCCTCTATCCAGTTTACTTGTCTTCTGCTGTTCCCAGGGTCCCTGTGTGCTTCCCTGGTCCCCCCCACATAGCTGCTGTCTTCCCTCCTCCTCTCTCCTGCCAGCTGCTGTAGAAGATTTGTCATGATGGAGAGATGGGAATGGGTCGGTAAATTTGTTATTTACCGGCTCCTTCCTTTTCTGAATGGACAGAGTCAGTGATTGGTACCAATTGGTTCATTCATAACGGAAACATAGTAAACTGTTT
Source organism: Glandirana rugosa (assembly GCA_018402905.1). Classification (NCBI taxonomy): domain Eukaryota; kingdom Metazoa; phylum Chordata; class Amphibia; order Anura; family Ranidae; genus Glandirana; species Glandirana rugosa. The sequence goes on along the minus strand of BLSH010384004.1, from coordinate 2,828,920 downwards.
TTACTTTACTTCCATTTCTGAATGAATGGGAGGCTCGGTGCACAGCTATTCCTGTCCATTCATTCTGTGCAGCCGAGGTTACACAGATAGAGATTGAGGTTTGTTTAGACCCCTGATATCTCATCAAAGCCCCCCAACAGAGCTCCTAAAAAAAATGTAAAAATAAAATTGTAAAAGAATTAAAATTAAATGGTAAAAACAATAATAAAATTAACCACTTCCCGACCAGCGCCGTAAATAGCCGGCGGTCGGGTTTGAGTGGCTCTCCCGGGACATAGCCTGCACCTGCAGGCTATATCCCGGTATCATTTTTTTAGAGCCGGTGGTCGGCTATCCAGGGGTAACGAGCGATCCGGCTTGGGAGCCGCTCGGTCGTTACCCCAGGGGGCGGGAGGGGACACCCCCCTCCCGCTGCCTTCCGCCGCTCCTCTCCGGCCTCCCGTCTCACCGGGAGACCAGAGCGACGATCCAGCGCGTCCGCCGGCTGGAAGGAAACCTGACAGAAGCCAGAATCGGCTCCAATCGGGTCTCCTTCGGCAAATTCCGGAAGCGACGTCACAACGTCACTTCAGGTTTACACGGCGGCTAACGGCGCCAATGTAAAAAAATGACAGTATTCAGAATTGGCATTTTTGGTGATCTGAATACTGTGAAGTGTAAAGGAGGGATGGGGGGGGGGGTCTTTTAGACCCCCCGGCCCTCCAAAAAGAGTACCTGTCACCACCTATTACTATCACAAGGGATGTTTACATTCCTTGTGATAGCAATAAAAGTGATCAGATTTTTTTTTTTAAAGGAACAGTGCTAAAAATAAATAAATAATAAAAAAAAAAAAGATTTAAATCGCCACCGTCCCCGCGAGCTCGCGCAGCAAAGAAAACGCATACGTAAGTCACGCCCACATATGAAAACGGTGTTCAAACCACACATGTGAGGTATCGATGCAATCGCCAGAGTGTGAGCAATAATTCTAGCAAAAGACCTCCTCTGTAACTCTAACCTGGTAACCGTTAAAAATGTTTAAAGCGTCGCCTATGGAACTTTTTAAATACCGGACTTTGTCGCCATTCCGCAGGTGTGCGCAATTTTCAACCGTAACATGTATGGTATCTATTTACTCAGTGTAATATCCTCTTTCACAATATGCAAAAAAATTGGGCTAACTTTACTGTTGTCTTATTTTTTAACTCAAAAAATTAAAATTGTTCCAAAAAAATCACGCTCGAAAGACCACTGCGCAAATACCGTGTGACAAAAAGTATTGCAACGATCGCCATTTTATTCTCTAGGGTGTTTGAAAAAAATATATATAATGTTTGGGGGTTCTAAGTAATTTTCTAGCAAAAAAAAATGTTTTTAGCTTGTAACCACCAAATGTAAAAAAGTGGCCCGGTAGGTAAGTGGTTAAAATAAAAATTAAAAACTACTGACAGCAGTGAGGGAAATATCAGGATTGCAAAGGTCACAATTGTGACCGGGCCCTGGCATTTCACCACCATGGGGCGGCCCGAAGGTGGCAGAAAGGGGGCCCGCTGCAGAACTTGTGAAAGGTACCCACTGCAGGACTGTAATAAAGGGACCCGCGATGGGAAGAGGGAAGGGCCCTGGCCAGAGGTCAGGGGGGCCCTTCATAATTTCTTGCACCGGGGCCCTGAAGGTTCTAGTTACACCTCTGCATATATAGTATGGATAAGCCTCGAGAGGCAATTAGGAATCTCAGGGATGTTATCAAAAAAAAGACAACGGTCGTGCGTAAGGGCCGGTTCACACCTAGGCGATTTGCGATCCCACTTTTGTCGCCCCAAGTCACCTCAAATCGCTTGACATCAGAAATCCCATTGAAATGAATGGGAGCCGTCTTAATATGCACTACTCAAGTCGCTCTGACTTCAGGGCGACTTCTGAAAAGGTTCCTGTACTACATCAAGGTGACATCTAAGCGATATGAGCCCACAGAAGTCAATGGAAGTCGCTTCCAAGTCGGATTCCCATCTATGAAGAAGCGACTTTACAGGAAAAAGAAAATAATTTTTTCAAGGCCCCCCCTCTTCTCTGATTGGCCACAGACAAAGTTGTCTGGCATAGAGGTCGCTTCAGGTCGCCTTGTTAGTCGCCCAAAGTTGCGCTGAAGTCGCTTTCAAATATCCTAGCAAGGTCTCCTCTGAAGTCGGATCGCCTAGGTTTGAACCGGCCCTTAGAGCCAGAGTTTTACCTGCCAGTTTGTTAAAAGTTACTAAACCCAGCAATATAAAAACAATTCATCCCCCCCACAGTGCACACAGCTTCTAAATCGTCTTTTTATATCAAAATACTGCTGCCATATACCTTTTTATTCATCTGTATATTGCAGTCAGGTGTTAAACTGCAAGAAGCCAGGGCTTCCCCAGTGTTCATATAGGAGGAGGTTTCACTCTCTGATTGTAACTTCCTTTGCTTCCGTGACCCTTCACCCGCAATCTGGCCAGAGCTGATTGGTGCTTTGCTAATGACATGCTCAGTTCACAAATAAACAATCACTGCCTCTAGTAATGCACTGCAGTCTGTGTCCATGTAAAACAGGAAGATCGAACAGAGCATGTGCAACATTTCCACCCTGCCTGCATGCAGTATAGTATAGTATAGTCTAATATAGTAGACAGGGTAAGAAGGAAGTATCTGGCATACAAGATCAAACAGCCTTTTTACACAATACAGAGGACTGACCCCTTAAGTTCCACAGTGAGTATAACAAGCATGCTATTCTGTAAATACACACTGATTTTACTGGTGTGGGTTTAGTAACACTTTAAATACAGAGAATATTTCTCTACAGGTAGGTAGCAATTCCTCACATTTCTAAAATATATGTAACAAGGAGCCTGAAATAGGGCAACCAGGAAAACAAGAAAGGGAAACATGTGGAAAAATCTTATTTAAACGTTGTGGTGTAGAAGAACAAAACAACTTCTTTTCACATAAGGGATCCAGGGCCGGATTAAGAGCATCATGGGCCTGGTGCTGAGGATTTAGGTGGACCTAAATTATGAAACTAAATACAATGAAATGGAAACAATTTTTTGTTAAAACAAATGAAATACGCTGCCGCAATTTACATATCAATAATGTATACACTGTATACAGGGCAGGGCTGGGCAGTATTAGTGACTCACTTACACCATTGGGCTGGGCCAATCCTAAGGAAGGGGCCTGGAGCTGCAGCTCCAATAGCCCCTATGTTAACCCTGCCCTGAAGGGATCCCCAAAATCCAATCCATTGACAACGGTGCAGATTTATTTCCTTTTACTAGAAGTGTGTCCATCATATCAAAATCTGCTTTTGTAATAATAGAAATTTGCATTTGCCAATTGACTTGGAATATAATCCAACTGTATTATTTGTGTTTCCATGAGTGCCCAGCTATAAAAATAAAAGTTAGATTTATAAAAGTTAAAAAAAGTTAAAAGTTAAAAAATAGAAAAAAAGCTATTGAAGGCACTTACCCGGCATAGAATCATTCCACATCTCCAGCTCAAGCTTCTGGATCTTCTCCAGACAAGCTTCTTCCTCCTTCTTAATGACACAGTAAGGATGCATCACTGCCATCTGCAAACAGAATGGTTCCAGGCGGTTAGTGATCTACACATTGCATGTGACCAGATTAATGTGGACCTAAAGCCCGCAAAATGAAAGTGTCTTGCTATAGATAGGGAAACACTATACCTGAATCCTCTGATGTCAGGGTTGGGGATTAAAGGAAGGAAGGTCAACACACTGTGTGTGGCCAATGTACTAAACTATTGCAGGTACTGTGGAGCAATTCATCCTCAGGCTGGGTTCACACTTTTGTGAATTGGATGTGGGCTTCACCGCATCCAATTTGCATGTCAGGAGATTGTGATCGGCTCTCTATGGACCGGTGTGAATTGCACAGCAGTCCTGTGCTTCTTCTGGTCCATTCCTGGTCCAAATTCAGCCAAAAATTGGACCTGAAACGGTGAACAGGGTCGCACCGGACCCCTGCTGTAAGCCGCTCCATGCTGCAGTGTGAACCCAGCCTCATACTTCATAACAGATACTCTAAAATCCCAGCTACTCTCCCCTTATTTTTTAAAGCGGCAGGGACTAGGCACACACAGGGCCAGCCCTACCATGGGTCCTAATGGGTCCATTGGACCCAGGCAGCACTTTGAAAGGGGCAGCAAACTGAACCAAAACCGCCTCTCCTTCTCTTCTATTTACCCAGCAAATTGATAACTAAGATTTGCATTTTCTAGCAGTTTTGTGTGTCATGGTGACAACTGCCCCCTGTCCCTATACTGCCCTAGCCTGCCCATATACTGCCCTAGCCTTTCTATATAGCTTGTCTATATACTACCCTAGCCTGTCTATATACTCCCCTAGCTTGTCTATATACTGCCCTAGCCTGTCCATATACTTCCCTAGCCTGTCTATATACTTCCCTAGCCTGTCTATATACTACCTTAGCCTGTCTATATTCTACCCTAGCCTGTCTATATACTACCCTAGCCTGTCCATATACTACCCTAGCCTGTACATATTCTACCCTAGCCTGTCTATATACTACCCTAGCCTGTCTATATACTACTCTAACCTGTCCATATACTACCCTAGCCTGTCTATATACTACCCTAGCTTGTTCATATACTACCCTAGCCTGTCTATATACCACGATAGCCTGTCTATATGCTACCCTAGCCTGCCCATATACTACCCTAGCCTGTCTATATACTACCCTAGCTTGTTCATATACTACCCAACCTGTCTATATACTGCGATAGCCTGTCTATATGCTACCCTAGCCTGTCTATATACTACCCTAGCCTGTCTATATACTTCCGTAGCCTGTCTATATACTACCCTAGCCTGTCCATATACTACCCTAGCTTGTCCATATACTACCCTACCCTGTCTACATACTACCCTAGCTTGTCCATATACTACCCTACCCTGTCTATATACTACCCTAGCCTGTCGATATACTACCCTAGCCTGTATATATACACTACTCTAGTCTGTCTATATACTACCCTAGCCTGTCTATATACTACCCTAGCCTGTCTATATACTGCCCTAGCCTGTCTATTTACTACTCTAGCTTGTTCATATACTACCCTAGCCTGTCTATATACTGCAATAGCCTGCCTATATACTTCCGTAGCCTGTCTATATACTACCCTAGCCTGTCTATATACTTCCATAGCCTGTCTATATACACCACCCTAGCCTGTCCATATAGTACCCTAGCTTGCCCATATACTACCCTAGCCTGTCCATATACTACCCTAGCCTGTCCATATACTACCCTAGCCTGTCTATATACTGCCGTAGCCTGTCCATATACTACCCTAGCCTGTCTATATACTACCCTAGCCTGTCCATATACTACCCTAGCCTGTTTATATATTACCCTAGCCTGTCCATATACTACCCTAGCCTGTATATATACTACTCTAGCCTGTCTATATACTGCCCTAGCCTGTCTATATACTACTCTAGCTTGTCCATATGCTACACTAGCCTGTCTATATACTTCCCTAGACTGTCTATATACTACCCTAGCCTGTCTATATACTACCCTAGCCTGTCTATATACTACCCTAGCCTGTCCATATACTACCCTAGCCTGTCTATATACTGCCCTAGCCTGTCTATATACTACTCTAGCTTGTCCATATACTACCGTAGCCTGTCTATATACTGCGATAGCCTGTCTATATACTACCCTAGCCTGTCCATATACTACCCTAGCCTGTCCATATACTACCCTAGCCTGTATATATACTACTCTAGCCTGTCTATATACTACCCTAGCCTGTCCATATGCTACACTAGCCTGTCTATATACTGCCCTAGCCTGTCTATATACTACCCTAGCCTGTCTATATACTACCCTAGCCTGTCCATATACTACCCTAGCCTGTCTATATACTGCCCTAGCCTGTCTATATACTACCCTAGCCTGTGTATATACTGCCCTAGCCTGTCTATATACTACCCTAGCCTGTCTATATACTACCCTAGCCTGTATATATACTACTCTAGCCTGTCTATATACTACCCTAGCCTGTCCATATGCTACCCTAGCCTGTCTATATACTTCCCTAGCCTGTCTATATACTACCCTAGCCTGTCCATATACTACCCTAGCCTGTCTATATACTGCCCTAGCCTGTCTATATACTACCCTAGCCTGTCTATATACTACCCTAGCCTGTCTATATACTGCCCTAGCCCGTCTATATACTGCCCTAGCCCGCCCCTTGGAATTGAACAAAATGGTATGTCATATAATTTTGAATATAGATAAGGTGATGTTGCATGTAAATCTGACTTCCTGATAAATTTAATTTTAGTTTTAATTATCATGATATAAAATAATGGATGTGGGGGCCTTTTGGTGGGCGTGATTATTCTTTTTGGGGGGCAGCATTTCATTCTTGGACCCAGACAACACAGTATCTTAGCCTGTCTATATACTGCCGTAGCCTGTCCATATACTACCCTAGCCTGTCCATATACTACCCTAGCCTGTCCATATACTACCGTAGCCTGTTTATATATTACCCTAGTCTGTCCATATACTACCCTAGCCTGTATATATACTACTCTAGCCTGTCTATATACTGCCCTAGCCTGTCTATATACTACTCTAGCTTGTCCATATGCTACACTAGCCTGTCTATATACTTCCCTAGCCTGTCTATATACTACCCTAGCCTGTCTATATACTACCCTAGCCTGTCTATATACTACCCTAGCCTGTCTATATACTGCCCTAGCCTGTCTATATACTACTCTAGCTTGTCCATATACTACCGTAGCCTGTCTATATACTGCGATAGCCTGTCTATATACTACCCTAGCCTGTATATATACTACTCTAGCCTGTCTATATACTACCCTAGCCTGTCCATATGCTACCCTAGCCTGTCTATATACTTCCCTAGCCTGTCTATATACTACCCTAGCCTGTCCATATACTACCCTAGCCTGTCTATATACTACCCTAGCCTGTCCATATACTACACTAGCCTGTCTATATACTGCCCTAGCCTGTCTATATACTACCCTAGCCTGTCTATATACTACCCTAGCATGTCCATATACTACCCTAGCCTGTCTATATACTGCCCTAGCCTGTCTATATACTACCCTAGCCTGTCTATATACTGCCCTAGCCTGTCTATATACTACCCTAGCCTGTCTATATACTACCCTAGCCTGTCTATATACTGCCCTAGCCTGTCTATATACTGCCCTAGCCCACCCCTTGGAGTTGAACATAATGGTATGTCATATAATTTTGAATATAGACAAGGTGATGTTGCATGTAAATCTGACTTCCTGATAAATGTAATTTTAGTTTTAATTATCATGATATAAAATAATGGATGTGGGGGCCTTTTGGTGGGCGTGATTATTCTTTTTGGGGGGCAGCATTTCATTCTTGGACCCAGACAACACAGTATCTTGGGCCAGCCCTGGGCACACAGCAGGTGTTTCCATGCTGTTGAAACTAGACATGTGCAGAATGAAAACGTTTGTTTCATTTCGTATAAATTCATAAAGTAGCAAAAAAAAATTTTTTGTTGCATTTGTAATGAAATTTGTTTAGTTTTGTTTATTCGTTTTCAAACAGATTAGAATTTTTCCAACAGATTAGAATTTAAATTATCGAATCAATCCCAATTCATTGTGAAAAAGAGCTGCTTGTTAAGGAGTGGGGTGGCCGGCCACCCGCCACATCTTTAACAACCGACTCATCTGCTGTCAGCGGGATTGCTTGCGGAATTTAAACAAACACTGCCGGCTTTAAAAATAAAATATAAAACAGTGTGGGGGTCCACCCCAATCCATAACAGGCCCTTCCGATCTGGTATGAATTTTGAGGGGAACCCCACAAAAAAATGTTTTAATAAAACAGCATGCCCCCCTCTGAAAATCCATACCAGACCCTTATTCGAGCAGGCAGCCCAGTAGACCAGGCAAGGGTTGCAGGGACAAGTGAGTGCCCCCCTTTTACCTTCTGAACCATACCAGACCTCATGCCTTCAACATAGTGGGGGTGCTTTGGGGCAGGGATGTGTCCCCCCCCCAAAGCACCTTCTCCCCATGTTGAAGGGGACAAGGAGCTCTTCCCCACAATCCTGGGTGGTGGTTGTGAAGGTCTGTGAGTGGAGGGCTTCTCGGAAACTGGAAACCCCCTTCAAGCAAACAGCACATGTCTAGTTGAAACCCAAATGAAAACTGAGTTCACAGTTTGTGATCCTTTATAATGAATTGCTCCACAGTACCAGAAACTAAAATGGTCACAGAAAGCTTGTAAAGCTCTTTTGCTGCCCAGTAAGAATCTGTAAAACTTTATTCCTCATACTTTGGACATAGGTGCTCTATAAATCAGAGCTTCAAATTTGCTTATGGAAGCCAAAGAACCAAAATGACAGCCAGGGAGTTTCAAAAAGGGAGGTCAACAATAAAGTACTCAGTACTTCCTCCTCTACAGTCCACCCAAACTCCACCCTTGTAATTGAGGGTAAGTGTTAGTAAGGCAAGAGGTCCTACCCAGTACATAGAGTCAATGAGGTTCCAGTAAGTAGATACTAGGTCAACCTTTCTCTAACAGGGTTCCATGCAACACTAGGTTTCCTCCAGAGGTTGCTAGGGGTTTCTTGAGCAATTTCTTCCTATAACATAAATAACCAATAACACCAATGGTCTTTTTAGCTATCTGCAGGGGGTGGGTTACTCTAACTGACCATAAATGTAAGGAGCATTCTTCTCCATGACCATCTCGTTAAAGTACCATTAACAGTAGATAAAAAAGTTATTAGCAGATGTTTCTTGGAGAGCGGGACATTATCTCCAGGGTTCCTCCATGGTAAAAGGTTGAGAAAGGCAGCATTAGGTACTCAAGCTAGGATGTCAAGTGAGCTGCGCCTTCAAATGAGCAATGGCAGCTCCTAAATCTCTGTCTTAACGAGTTTCCCTTAAAACCTAACTCCAGTTTCAGCCCCAACCAGCCAATAACTACCTTCCCTCTTGGAGTACCTACCCTACTGTATGACATTTTTTTTTTTTCAATGTACTTACCTTTAACCAAATTCTTCAGGCCAGTCACAAAACATGCTTTTCTCTTCAGGCTTCCCCTGCTAGTGGTAGATTCTCCAGAGGCAGAGGGTGGTATCACTCTCTGTACCAATATACTGTAAATGGCACCCACATGGGGGTCTACTGGTGATGCCATGCACTCACAGCATTGTCTTGTGGGGTGAGCAACGCTGGGTGTCATTTAATTACAGAAGACTGAGGGCATCTTGTAGCGGAAAAGAAGTACTGCGGGCAACAACTCCACGTTTTAGCCTAGTATTGCAGCTCAAGCTGCTTTTTTGTAACCATATGAACAATAAAATGAGCCCAGGGCTGGGCTTTAAAGTACTTCTGTCACACCAGAAGTATAAGAACTGGCATTTCTGAAAATGCTAGCTACCTGACTGTATCCGCCTTCAATAATTCTGAGTCACAGACCCCGAACAAGCATGCAGCAAATGGGAACCAGATTCAGAAAACTGGAGGATCCACATCAGGCTCCTACACCTCGATCTCATCCAATGACTCGCACCGAAGGGTACTAGCTGGGAAGAACCCGTTCCTGCTCAGTACACTAGAACCAGCAAGAGAAATGCCCAACGTGGCGCACACCAGCAAACCCAACAATCACTTAGGTACAGTGCATCCGGAAAGTATTCACAGCGCCTCACTTTTTCTACATTTTGTTGTTACAGCCTTATTCTGAAATGGATTAAATTCATTATTTTCCTCAAAATTCTACAAACCATTCCCCATAATGACAACGTCAAAGATTTTGTTTGAAATCGTTGCAAATGTATTAAAAGTAAATAATGAAAAATCCCATGTACATAAATATTCCCAGCCTTTGACATGACACTCAAAATTGAGCTCAGGTGCATTTTGTTTCCACTGATCATTAGAGTTGAGCGAACCCGTGGATGTTCGGGTTCAGTGGGTTCGGCCGAACTTCAGGAAAAAGTCCGGGTTCGGTACCGAACTTGACCCGAACTTTACCCCGAACCCCATTGAATTCAATGGGGACCTGAACTTTTCGGCACAAAAATTACTGTAAAAGAGTCCTGGAAAGTGCTAGAGGGCTGCAAAATAATTTTACAACAATAATCTGTCCCTCTAAGCAGTAGACTCTACCTAGTCCAGTCAGATCTTTCTGTAATGCAGGATGAGATCTGCTATCTGTCCCTAAAAGCAGTAGTAGTAGTAATCTCTACCTATCTATCTGCAATCTGTCCCTCACAGCACCACCGGCAGCATCCTCTCCCTACACTACCCAGAGAGCATGTGACATGCAGCACTGTGACTCCAGCCTCATATAGAGGCTGGGTCACATGATGCACTGGCCGATCACAGCCATGCCATTAGTAGGCATGGCTGTGATGGCTTCTAGGGAAAATCAGTGAAACGCTTGTTGATTGGCTGCCCTGCAGCTATTCAACTTGCGTGATCAAATACCCGAACCCAGAACTCGAACCCAAACTTTTTTTCAAATGTCCGGGTTCGGGTCCAGGTCACGGACACCCCAAAGTTCGGTACGAACCCGAACTTTACAGTTCGGGTTCGCTCAACTCTACTGATCATCCATGAGATGCTTCTGCAACTTGTTTGGAGTCCACCTGTGGTAAATTCAGTTGATTGGACATAATTTGGAAAGGCACACCCCTGTCTATATAGAGGCCCCACAGTTAACAGTGCATGCCAGAGCACAAACCAAGCCATGAAGTCCAAGGAATTGTCTGTAGACCTCAGAGACAGAATTGTATGGAGACACAGATCTGGGGAAGGGTGCGGAAACATTTCTGCAGCATTGAAGGTCCCAATGAGCCCAGTGGCTTACATCATCTGTAAATGGAAGAAGTTTGGAACCATCAGGACTCTTCCTAGAGCGGGCCGCCTGGCCAAACTGAGCGAATGGGATAGAAGGACCTTAGTCAGGGAGGTGACCAAGAACCGGATGATCACTCTGACAGAGCTCCAGTATTTCTCTGTGGAGAGAGGAGAACCTTCCAAAAGAACAACCATCTCTGCAGCACTCCACCAATCAGGCCTGTATGATAGAGTGGCCAGACGGAAGCTACTTCTCAGTAAAAGTCACATGACAGCCCATCTGGAGTTTGCCAGAAGGCACCTGAAGGACTCTCAGACCATGAGAAATAAAATTCTCTGGTCTATTGAAGCAAAAATGGAATGCTTTGGCCTGCATGGCAAGCATCATGTCTGGAGGAAACCAGGCACCGCTTATCACCTGGCCAATACCATCCCTATGGTAAAGCATGGTGGTGGCAGCAGGAACTGAGAGACTAGTCAGGATCGAGGGAAAGATGAATGCAGCAATGCACAGAGACATCCTTAATGAAAACCTGCTCTAGAGCATTTTGGACCTCAGACTGGGGTGAAAATTTGCTTCCAACAGGACAACGACCCTAAACACACAGCCAAGATAACAAAGGAGTGGCTACGGGACAACTCTGTGAATGTCCTTGAGTGGGCCAGCCAGAGCCCAGACTTGAACCCAATTAAACATCCCTGGAGAGATCTGAAAATGGCTCTGCACCAACGCTCCTCATCCAACCTGATGGAGCTTGAGAGGTCCTGCAAAGAAGAATGGGAGAAACTGCCCACAAATAGGCGAGCCAAGCTTGTAGCATCATAACCAACAAGACTTGAGGCTGTAGTTTGTGCCAAAGGGGCTTCAATAAAGTATTGAGCAAACGCTGTGAATATTTATGTACATGGGATTTGTTTCATTTTTTTTTTTTATAATAAATTTGCAGATTTCAAACAAACTTCTTAGATTGTAAGCTCTAACGAGCAGGGCCCTCTGATTCCTCCTGTATTGAATTGTATTGTAATTGTAATGTCTGCCCTCATATTGTAAGGCGCTGCGCAAACTGTCGGCACAATATAAATCCTGTATAATAATAATAACTTCTTTCACGCTGTCGTTATGGGGGATTGTTTGTAGAATTTTGAGGAAAATAATGAATTTAATCCATTTTGGAAAAAGGCTGTAATAGGGTTGCCACATCATCCCTTTAATCCAGGACACACATTATTTACACAGGTTCTTTGACTGATTAAGGTGGTAATTAAACTCACTTGGTGTCTTATCTGCATTTAATCAGCCACAGAACCTGTGTAATTAATATGTGTCCTGGATTAAAGGGATGATGTGGCAACCCTAGGCTGTAACACAGCCTTTCTCAACCTTTTCAATGCAGAGGAACCCTTGAAATAACTTTCCGGTCTCAGGGAACCCCTGCTAAAATTACCATATCTACAGCTCAGGATACATTAGCAGGGATAGGCAACCTGGGGCCCTCCAGATGTTGCAGAACTACAAGTTCCATCATACCTCTGGGAGTAATTGTAACTGCCAGCCTTGCAATGCCTCATGGGAAATGTAGTTCCACAACAGCTGGAGGTCTACTGGTTGCCTACCCCTGCATTAGAGCGATGGTCAGCAGGAAGAATGCTCCTTACATTCCCCCGTTATAGATAGCTAAAAGGAGCAAAGGTGACAGAAGTAACTTATCTGAGGGGCAGAAATTTCTCATTGTTGAAGGAACCCCTACCAACCTCTGGATAAACCCTAGGGTTCCACTGAAAAATGTGGAAAAAGTGAAGCACTGTGAATGCTTTCCAGATGCACTGTAAAAGCAGCTTCAGCCCAGCTCTGTCCAGGCCACACCTTCCAATGCATTTCAGCCCACCTGTGGGCAAAATCATGGAGTGAAAAGCGCCGCGGACATGACTTGTACGTTGCTGGGCTGAGGCTGCATTTGCCTAAGTCAGGGATATGCAATTAGCGGACCTCCAGCTATTGCAAAACTACAAGTCCCATCATGCCTCTGCCTCTGGGTGCCATGCTTGTGGCTGTCAGAGTCTTGCTATGCTTCATGGGAGTTGTAGTTCTGCAACATCTGGAGGTCTGCTAATTGCATATCCTGGCCTAAGTGATTGTTGGGATTGCTGGTGTATGGCGCTTGTGGCAAATCTCTTGCTGGATCTAATGCAGCAAACGGGAGTCAGAGAAAGTTCGGGGCACTTTAGATCTGCTTTATTCTGCACCGGTGACTCAGGAAACATCAGAGCCAAATCTTAAAAATGGCAGCCAGGCAATTAGCATATTCAGAAGAAGAGCTCAGCACTGGCAGCCAACTTTCTACTACAGCAACTTTTTTTTTTTTTCTTAAAACACGCATGAGAATAGACGTGTTTGGTGTTCCCGTCTCCCCATGTGTCCTATACATGCATGCATTAAAGTGCAATTATGTCATGTTTGTGAAAACCTTGTCACAGGCATTGCTGCCTCTCTGTCATAACGTGTCACCCAACCCTCCCTGACTGCATGACTCCGGCTGACGTTTAGTCTTATCCTTTAATGCCGCCTAAAGAGTGTGAAATTACAGTCATTTCTCTGACACTTAAATGAAATGAAAGAACAATCTGAGGCAATTCCCTCCTTTAAATTGCTACAGCCGATCGCTGATACATTCCAATGAGGAAGAACATCGCGCATACCGAGGGAACACCACTGACTTCTGCATGAAATGTTTCATATTAGCGCAGTGGCTCAGTGGTCAGCACTTCTGGCCTTGCAGCACTGGGGTGCTTGTTTCAAATGCTGGATGCTATCTACGTGGCGTTTGCATGCGCTAGCTTGGCGGTGCTTCCCTTTCTATGTTGAACATTCTTAGGGCTATTTCACACTTGCTTCAAAACAGGGCATCAGACACGCTTTGTTAAAGCTCTCTGAACACCAGTCAAAGCTCCTGTCACTAAATAAAATGGTTATCGTACAGTCCTGTTTAAACCTTGCTTTTGCTTGGTGCTTAGCTGGGCTTGGATGAGCCTTTGATGGAGCTTCAATGAGGCTTTGGTGGAGCTTGGATGAGGCTTTGGTGGTGCTTTGATGAGCCTTTGGTGGGGCTTCAATGAGCCTTTGGTGGGGCTTCGATGATCCTTTGGTGGGGCTTCGATGAGCCTTTGGTGGGGCTTCGATGAGCCTTTGGTGGGGCTTCGATGAGCTTTTGGTGGGGCTTCGATGAGCCTTTGGTGGGGTTTCAATGAGCCTTTGGTGGGGCTTCGATGAGCCTTTGGTGGGGCTTCGATGAGCTTTTGGTGGGGCTTCGATGAGCCTTTGGTGGGGCTTCGATGAGCCTTTGGTGGGGCTTCAATGAGCCTTTGGTGGGGCTTCGATGAGCTTTTGGTGGGGCTTCGATGAGCCTTTGGTGGGGTTTCAATGAGCCTTTGGTGGGGCTTCGATGAGCCTTTGGTGGGGCTTCGATGAGCCTTTGGTGGGGCTTCGATGAGCTTTTGGTGGGGCTTCGATGAGCTTTTGGTGGGGCTTTGATGAGCTTTTGGTGGATCTTCAATAAAAGTTTGGTGGGGCTTCAATGAGCCTTTGGTGGGGCTTCGATGAGCCTTTGGTGAGGCTTCGTGGTGCTTCAAGCGAGCTGTGCCATAGAGTTCTATGGAGGTTTTGAAGGCGCTTTGAAGCACCGCTAAAGCTACATGGGGTATAATTTTTTTAAGGCCGAGACAAAGCAAAAGCAAGGTGTAAACAGGACTGTAAGCTAACCATTTTATTTAGTGACAAGAGCTTTATCAAAACGTGTCCGAAGCCATGTTTTGAAGCAAGTGTAAATGAGCCCTTAGGGCCTTCCCTATCCATGCGCTCAGCCCCATTCAGTCTTTTGAAGCCCCTGATTAAAGCTGGAGGTTCTAATGGGCCTCAAAATAGGGTGGGCTCGGGGCGCAGAGCACTGTGTCCGGAGCCCATCCAGGTGTGTTGCAACAGCGAATGAATATTCACTGTTGCAACACTGATCCTCCTCCTGGCCAATCGGGAAGCGTGTATGAAACCCATTTCCCGATTGGCCAGAATCGCGCATATATATATGTGATATACGTGATCCTGCGCAACCCTGTAGCAGTAATACTGGTATAGGGTGATTGACAAGTGGTTAAATTGTTATTTTTTGGCTGGAGGACTTTTTTACAGGTTTAGCCTGGAATTGGGCTTTAACCACTTGCCGACCGCCCGCAGTCGTCTAACGGCGGCAAAGTGGCTCGATATCGCAAACCGCCATCACCTGATCCGGGGGAGCCAGGGAGCGGGTAGGGCGAACTCAACACTACCCGTGATCGTTCCCCCTCAGTGACAGAACGGAGGTCCGTGTATGTAAACCACGGATCTCCATTCTGACAGAGGGGTAAGGAGTGTGATCACAGGCTCCTTGTGTATGGGAGCTGTGATCACTCTCCTCCCTCACTCAGCCCAGCCCCCACACGGTTAGTAACACACACAGGGAACACAGTTATCCCTTAGAGCGCCCCCTGCAGGTTAACCCCTTCCCTGCCAGTGACATTTACACAGTAATCAGTGCATTTTCATAGCTGTATAAATGCCAATGGTCCCAAAAATTGTCAAAATGGTCCGACATGTCCTCCGCAATATTGCAGCCCCGCCATTACTAGTGGCAAAAAAAATAAATAAAAACCCCATAAATGAATTCTCATCATTCGTAAACGCGGCAACTTTTGCGCAAACCAATCAATATACACCGATAGCAATTTTTTTTACCAAAAATATGAGGAAGAACATAAATCAACCAAAACCGATGAAAAAAAAATGTTTTTTTATATATATATATATTTTATATATATATTCTAGTAAGTAAGTAAGAAATATTGGGTTTTTTTTTTTTTTGCAAAATTGTCACTTTTTTTTTGTTTATAGCGGTGATCAGAAATGATGCAGAGGGGATCAAATACCACCCATAGAAAGCTCTATTTGTGGGAAAAAAAGGATGCAAAGTTTGTTTGGGTACAACGCCGCACGACCACGCAATTGTCAGTTAAAGCGACACAGTGCCGAATCGCAAAAAGTGCTCTGGTCCTAAAGTGGGAAATCCTTCCGGGGCTGAAGTGGTTAAGAATAGCGTTACCTCTCTATGGCACATGGTGGCATGTTGCTTGTCTTTTACAACACGCAATTTTATTGGGCACCACATTTCCTTCATAACGGGGCACCAGCACATTCCTTGCACGCTCTTATTCTTGCGACATTCACAACCCTTCTGAAAGCCAAAATCTGCAGCTGTTACTCCTTACGATGTGAATCACTCGCTGTTCCGCCCTCTATGACAATAAGATTTCTGTTTAATTGTATTTATTACTATTGAGGTTGGCGCCAATGAGAAGATTTGTCAGCTTTTTTTACAGGAATGAGAAATTATTCTAAACTCTATTGAATTTATAATAAATCAACGATAAAAACAACTCAGACATCACTGCTATAGCAAACAGGGCGTGAGACCGTGCAGCCGTTATTATTCGGGGGAGGGGGGGTGACATGATGGCGGTTTAGTGGTCAGCAAAGCTGCCTTGTATTAAGCCTCTTGCACACAATGATCGGACGCGTGATCAATCGTTTTTTTTTTTTTGCATGCTAGTCTCTTATCGAAAATGGAGAGGTTACTGAACTTACGAAAATTCTCCTACGACAGAACACAACTTCGGAAGTAGACAAGCGCAATTCGATTCGTTCCCGAATTTCGGTTTTTTAACAAATTTCCACAAACGACATCCACTTTAGGTTATTATTAGTTAGTTATTATTTCAGATTTTTTAATTTTCGAGTTTTCAAATTTCCGAATTTCTAAATTTTTCAAATTTACGAATTTGTCGAATTTAAGAATCTTCAAATTTATATTCTGAAAAAAATGTTAAACGGGTTTTCGTTAATTCAGATGTTTCTGAATTAACGAAAACCCGTTTAACATTTTTTTTTCCGAATATTCGTAAATTCCACAAATTCGTAAATTCAGAAATTCAAAAACCCGAAAATTCGAAAATCTGAAATAATAACTAACTAATAATAACTTAATTTGGATGTAAACCCACCACTCACCCAGTATAAACGAATGGCACAGTATTAACCACTTCCTTAGTAGGCACTTAAACCTCCCTCCTGCCCGGACCAATTTTCAGCGATGTCGCTTTGAATGACAATTGCGCGGTCGTGCGATGTTGTACATAATCAAAATTAGCGTCCTTTTTTTCCCACAAATAGGGATTTCTTTTGGTGGTATTTGATCACCTCTGCGGTTTTTATTTTATCCGCTATAAACGAATAAAGAGCGACGATTTTGAAAAAAGAACAATATTTTTTACTTTTTGCTATAATAAATATCCAAAAATAGAAAATAAAAAAACGAATTTATTCATCAGTTTAGGCCGATATTTTTATCTTCTACATATTTTTGGCAAAAAAAAAATCGCAAACGGCGTATATTGATTGGGTTGCGCAAAAGTTATTTTGAAGCTTTGTTGAAGCTTGGCTGATGCCCTGTGTGTTTGCTGATATCTCACGCCTGCAGTTTCTCCAAAACAAAGCGAAGCTAAAGCTGAATTACAGCCTCTGATAAGCCGCAGGTGCTTCAAGCGAGCTTCAAACAAGCTTTGTCATAGACTTCTATGGAGACGTTGGAGAGGTTTGAAACCTGGCTAAAGCTACATGGGGTATAATTTTTGCCGCAAAGCTGAAGCGAAGCAAAGCCAACGCAGGGTGTAAACAGGACTGTCAGCCAATCATTTTATTTAGTGACAGGAGCTTTGACTGGAGTTAAGGGAGCTTTAACAAAGCTTGTCCGAAGCCATGTTTTGAAGCAAAGTGTAAACTAGCCCTTAATGTGTGTTGCAGCCGAAGCAGGGGTTCTAGCGTTCCCCTGTTCTCTTATTAAAAGGCAGAATAGCACCAGCAGAGGCAGGGATGGGCTAGCATTTTACCCCCAGAGCTGAGTCCATGGCTAAAATGGGGGAACTGTGAAAGGATATTTGGCGCCAGTCACTTTTTTTTTTTTTTTACGTTTTATTGCAGAACGGTTAAGGAGGTGAGGGTTTAGGGGGTCCCAGATACCGTAGCAGATTGCTTACAGACTCTCTAGATCCAGATCATTGTCCAGACTCCCAGTGTCAGAGCCTTTAAGCCGACCGGCAACACTGCAAGCACTTTCCCAAATTTCAGTGCGTCCTCCAAGCGAGTCGCCAGTCCCTTCCGAGAGACCAGAATTCTTCCTGCCTCTCTCCAGCAAGGGGCTTCCCCTGGGTCTCCTCCTTGGCACAACTTCCTCCAGACCAGTGGCGGCCCATGCATTGTGGGCGCATGGGCACCGACCCCCTCCAAAAACAGCCGCCGCCTTCCCTATCCATGCGCTCAGCCCCATTCAGGACGCTGGGTGCGTGAATTACAGTTGCGGGGATAGGCGGGGGGGGGGGGGGGGTTGTCCATAGACCCTGGGGGATTTGGGAGTGGAGGAATTGGCAAGACGTTATTTT
>BLSH010384004.1:2795101-2810480 GCA_018402905.1 Glandirana rugosa | reverse complement strand
GGGGGGGGGGGGGGGGGGGGGTTGTCTTTTGAAGCCCCTGATTAAAGCCAGAGGTTCTAATGGGCCTCAAAATAGGGTGGGATCGGGGCGCAGAGCACTGCGTCTGGAGCCCACCCAGGTGTGTTGCAACAGCGAATGAACATTAAGGCCTCATACACACGGACGTTTTTTGATGCCCGCGTTTTCTGGCGTTTTTTGCAGCTCTCCATGTTAGTCAATGGCCCCCGATGTTTTTGAGCTGTAGATGGCGTCGGCGTTAGTGAGCTGAAACTAGAACCCACGGCCAGCGCGTTCTGAGGCTGTAACGTTTTGGGGTTTTTTGACGCCGACGCCGCAAAACGCCAACTAACGCCAACTAATACTGTACCGGCGTTAACCGTCATTTTTTGACGCCAACGTTTTTAGGTTGAAAAATAGCAGAGGGATGATTTTTTTAAAAAAACGCCTATTGACGCCGACGCTCACTAACGCCGATGCATAACGCCAAAAAACGCAGATTTTTTTCCACTGACGTCGGGTCCAACGTTTTGTTTATTTTTTAAGAAACGTCCGTGTGTATGAGGCCTTACTGTTGCAACACTGATCGTCCTCCTGGCCAATCGGGAAGCGTGTATGAAGCCCATTTCTCAATTGGCCAGAATCGCGCATATATATGTGTGATATACCCTGATCCTGCGCAGCCCTGTAGCAGTAATACCGGTATAGAGCGATCAGCAAGTGGTTAAATTGTTATTTTTTGGTTGGAGGACTTTTTTACAGGTTTAGCCTGGAGTTGGGCTTTAACCACTTGCCGACCGCCCGCCATCATCTAACGTCGGCAAAGTGGCTCGATATCACAAAGCGCCATCACCTGATCCAGGGGAGCCAGGGAGCGGGTAGGGCAGACTCAACATCCACTGGCTACCCACGATTTCTCCCCCTGCAGTGACAGAATGGAGGTCCGTCTATGTAAACCACGGATCGGTGTTCTGACAGGGGGAAGGACTGTGATCGCAGGCTCCTTGTGTATGGGAGCCGCGATCATTCTCCCCCCCCCCTCAGCCCAGCCCCCACACAATTAGTAACACACACAGGGAACACAGTTAACCCTTAGAGCGCCCCCTGCAGGTTAACCCCTTCCCTGCCAGTGACATTTATACAGCAATCAGTGCATTTTCATAGCACTGATCGCTGTATAAATGTCAACGGTCCCAAAAAAGTGTCAAAATGGTCCGACATGTCCGCCGCAATATTGCAGTCCCACTAAAAATCGCAGATCGCCGCCATTACTAGTGGCAAAAAAAATAAATAAAAAACCCCAGAAATGAATTCTCATGGTTTGTAAACGCGGCAACTTTTGCGCAAACCAATCAATATACGCTGATTGCAATTTTTTTTACCAAAAATAAGAGGAAGAATATAAATCGGCCAAAACCGATGAAAAAAAATGTTTTTTTTTTTTTTTTTGTTTTTTTTTTTGGATTTGTATTTTAGTAAGTAAGTAAGAAATATTGTTTTTTTTTTTTTTGCAAAATTGCCGCTTTTTTTTTTGTTTATAGCGGTGATCAGAAGTGACGCAGAGGGGATCAAATACCACCAAAAGAAAGCTCTATTTGTGGGAAAAAAAGGACGCAAATTTGGTTTGGGTACAACGCCGCACGACCGCGCAATTGTCAGTTAAAGCGACTCAGCGCCGAATCGCAAAAAGTGCTCTGGTCCTAATGTGGGAAATCCTTCCGGGGCTAAAGGGGTTAAGAATAGCGTTACCTCTCTATGGCACATGGTGGCGTGTTGCTTGTCTTTTACAACACGCCATTTTATTGGGCACCACATTTCCTTCATAACGGGGCACCAGCACATTCCTCGCACGCTCTTATTCTTGCGACATTCACAACCCTTCTGAAAGCCAAAATCTGCAGCTGTTACTCCTTACGATGTGAATCACTCGCTGTTCCGCCCTCTATGACAATAAGATTTCTGTTTAATTGTATTTATTACTATTGAGGTTGGCGCCAATGAGAAGATTTGTCAGCTTTTTTTACAGGAATGAGAAATTATTCTAAACTCTATTGAATTTATAATAAATCAACGATAAAAACAACTCAGACATCACTGCTATAGCAAACAGGGCGTGAGACCGTGCAGCCGTTATTATTCGGGGGAGGGGAGGGGGTGACATGATGGCGGTTTAGTGGTCAGCAAAGCTGCCTTGTATTAAGCCTCTTGCACACAATGATCGGACGCGTGATCAATCGTTTTTTTTTTTTGCATGCTAGTCTCTTATCGAAAATGGAGAGGTTACGGAACTTACGAAAATTCTCCTACGACAGAACACAACTTCGGAAGTAACATGCGCAATTCGATTCGTTCCCGAATTTCGGTTTTTTAATGAATTTCCACAAACTACATCCACTTTAAGTTATTATTAGTTAGTTATTATTTCAGATTTTTGAATTTTCGAGTTTTCGAATTTCTGAATTTTCGAATTTACGAATCTTCGAATATTCTGAAAAAAATGTTAAACGGGTTTTCGTTAATTCAGATGTTTCTGAATTAACAAAAACCCGTTTAACAATTTTTTTTCCGAACATTCGTAAATTCGACAAATTCGTAAATTCAGAAATTCAAAAACCCGAAAATTTGAAAATCTGAAATAATAACTAACTAATAATAACTTAAAGTGGATGTAAACTTACCACTCACCCAGTATAAACGAATGGCACAGCATTAACCACTTCCTTAGTAGGCACTTAAACCCCCCTCCTGCTGGGACCAATTTTCAGCGCTGTCGCCTTTGAATGACAATTGCGCGGTCGTGCGATGTTGTACATAAACAAAATTAGCGTCCTTTTTTTCCCACAAATAGAGCTTTCTTTTGGTGGTATTTGATCCCCTCTGCGGTTTTTATTTTATCCGCTATAAACGAATAAAGAGCGACGATTTTGAAAAAAGAACAATATTTTTTACTTTTTGCTATAATACAAATCCAAAAATAGAAAATAAAAAAAAAATGTATTCATCAGTTTAGGCCGATATTTTTATCTTCTACATATTTTTGGTAAAAAAAATCGCAAGCGGCGTATATTGATTGGGTTGCGCAAAGTTATAGCGCCTACAAACTATGGACATTGGTTTATGACGTTTTTACTTATTTTTTACTAGTAATGGCAGTGATCTGCAATTTTTATCAGGACTGCGATATTGCAGCGGCCATGTTGGACGTTTTTGACACTTTTTGGGACCAATGACATTTATGCAGCGATCAGATGTAAAAATAGCCACTGATTACTGTATAAATGTCATTGGCAGGGAAGGGGTTAACACTAAAGGGGCAGTGAAGGGGTTACATGCATTCCCTGGGTGTGTTCTAACTGTGGGGGGGGTGGGGTTGGCAGGGGCATGACAGATCTAACTGATCTCAGTGTCAGGGATCAGTAGATCTGTCATGCCCCCCCTCACAGAACGGGGAACTGCCGTGTTTACAACGGCGGTTTCCTGTTCCGGCTCTCTGTGAGGAGATCGCGGGTCTCCGGCGGACATCGGGTCCGCCCAACTCGCGGGCACGCTCACGCGGTGTGTGGCGGCGGGAGCGCACCAGCACGAGCCGAAGGGGAGGATGTCTATTGACGATCTCCCGGCATTTTAGAGCCGTCATTCGGCTATGGCGCGGAGGGGAAGAAGTTAATGTATATATACATGCAAGCAGAGGCGGCTCTCTAATTAGGTAAATTAGGCAGTCGCCTAAGGCCTCACACTCACAGGGGCCCCGCAACCGCCTAATTTGATACTGACACCAGCGCTGAGATAGAGAGTACTGACACCAGCATTTTAAAGCTCTAAATATATACAATTTATAAAGTTAATATTTTTATCGCTTGAATTATTTTTCCCATTATGGGAGTGAGTAGGGCCTCGTGTCTAGGTATTTTTCCTAAGGCCTCACAAAACATAGAGCCGCCTCTGCATGCAAGCTTCCTGTATGTATCCCTACCTTGCAAATGTCACCCTCTTCAGCAGTAGCAGCGCCACAAATCTCTGGAATCAGTGGGTAGGTCTCTATGCTGGAGCTCGGTGGGTGGAGTCATGATGTCACAAGACTCCCCACCCACCTCTACACTCTCCTACTCTCCTACTCCTGAGTTTTGAGAAACATCCTGTCAAAACTCATGAAAGTCACCACATGACCTCAGCATGCCCAATCATGCTGAGGTGTGGAGCAGCCAATCCTGGGAGAGCTGGATAAGAAAGGAGGGGGGTGAAGCTCTGTATGCTCATGCATGAGATAAGGAAACACCACAGTCACAACATGGGGGAGGAAACAGTCACATATTTCTCTGTGTGTCTGTTTTTTTCCTACTGAAAAAAGATAAAAGGATTGCTCAGAGCTGTATTAACTCTTCATGGCAAGACTGGGCACAGATGACATGACATCCTCTACTCTTCTAGGCAGAAGTCTTCATTATTTTTTTTTTCGGGTTTACATCAACTTTAACTATCACTAACTATTAAATTATAGGTATTGGAATTTCCTTTCAAATTTGGTTGTTAGTAAATGTAACAAATACGAATTTATCCGAAGTTACGAATTATCCGAAATAAGGGATGCCGCATCTAAACAAATGGATTGTAATGAATTAATAATAATAGATAACAATAATAATAATAAAAATAATGTTTTATTATTATTATTAATTTGTTCCATTCCATTCGTTTAGATGCGGCATGCGTTATTTCAGATAAATCATAACTTTGGATAAATTCTATTCCTTACATTCACTAACAGCCAATTTTGAAAGGAAATTCCAATACCTATAATTTAATAATTATTTATTATTAGTTATTATTTAGAATTTTTGGAGTTTCGTTCTTTCGAATTCTCTGATTTTCTTTCTCATTTTCGGATTTCCAATTTTCAGATTTTCGAATTTAGGAATTGCGATCATAACGAATGACCCGAAACACGAATAAATAAATAAATAAATGAATGAAATGAAAATGAACACATTTTTCAGCAGTGCACATGCCTATTCGGAAGTCATGTATTGTATTGCATTCTTTAGCTGCTGAGCATGTGTAGTCTTGCTCTTCTGATTTTTTTTGGACGAATATCAGTGATCTGCGATTTTTAGCGGGACTGCGACATTGCGGCGGACGAATCAGACACTTTTGACACATTGTTGGGACCAGTGACATCTATACAGCGATCAGTACTATAAAAATGCGCAGATTACTGTATAAATGACACTGGAAGGGGTTAACATCAGGGGCGATCAAGGGGTTAAATGTATGGGGGATGGGCTGCCTGGGACAACACACAGATCGGTCCTCCTGCATAGCAGAAATGCAGGATCTGTGTGATCTCCCCTTTCAGAAAGGAGATCTGTCTTGTTTTACACAGGGAGATCCCCGTTCTGTCACTGCGTTGAATGCAAGCGGGTGGCCGGCGGACGTGAAGTCCACCCCACCAGCTGATTGGCTCCCCTGCTGGCCAACTGGAATGCGTGCGCCCACTGTCCGCCGTGCGTACGATGGCGGCGATTTGCGGTATCAAGCCAGCTTGCTGCAGTACAATTGCGGCGGCTGGTCCAGAACTGGTTAATATTATTATTATTATTATTGTTATCATTTTTAGAGATGTGCAAGGCAAAAAAAAACATAGTTTAGCTTTGTTTCAGATTCATTTGTTAAGTCAATCATTTTGTTTCCTCATTTCTGTTAGGTTAGAATGATTCGTTTTCGGAATTCATTTTGCATATTCGTTGTTCTGAATTGATTCGTATTTTTGGAAGCTTTGGATTAATTTGTTCAGTCATTATGTTGCTTTGGAAAGGCTCAGTCTTGAGACTTCCGGTGTCACTTGTTAGCCACTTGCTTGCGACTTCGGTGTTTTGCGGATTTGGCCAATCACAACAATACAGAGTGTGACACAAACAAGCCCCGGTTCCCATTGCTGCGATTTATCATAAGGCCAGTCAAGTTCCTCCACCCCAAACTCGCTCATCCATGTCTTTATGGACCTTGCTTTGTGCAGTGGTGCGCAGTCATGTTGGAACAGGAAGGGGCCATCCCCAAACTCTTTCCACAAAGTTGGGAGCATGAAATTGTCCAAAATCTCTTGGTATGCTGACACCTTAAGAGTTCCCTTCACTGGAACTAAGGGGCCAAGCCCAACCCATGAAAAACAACCCCACCCCATAATCTCCCCTCCACCAAATGATTTTGACCAATGCACAAAGCAAGGTCCATAAAGGCGTGGATGAGCGAGTTTGGGGTGGAGGAACTTGATTGGCCTGCACAGAGTCCTGACCTCAACCCGATAGAACACTTTTGGGATGAATTAGAGTGGAGACTGTGAGCCAGGCCTTCTCATCCAACATCAATGCCTGACCTCACAAATGCTCTTCTGGAAGAATGGTTAAACATTCCCATAGACACTCCTAAACCTTGTGGACAGCCTTCCCAGAAGAGTTGAAGCCGTTATAGCTTCAAAGGGGGGGGGGGGGCAACTCAATATTGAACCCTACAGACTAAGGCTGGGATGCCATTAACTGCTTCCGGACCACCCATCGCTCATTTACTGTGGCATGGCGGCCCAGCTGCGCAAAACAACATACCTGTATGTTGTGTCTGCCTCGGGGTCTGGGGCAGCGTTCGCTGGAGAGGCAGAACTGCAGTCTGCCTATGTAAACAAGGCAGACTGTCGTCACAGAGGAAGAGAGAGATCAGGAACACAGATGACTCTCTTCCTCCACTCAGTCCATCCCCCACACAGTTAGAAATCACTCCCTAGGAGCACACTTAACCCTTTGATCACCCCGGAGGTTAGCTCCTTCCCTACCAGTGTCATTTATACAGTGATAGTGCATTTATTTTTAGCACTGATCACTGTATTAGTGTCACTGGTCCCCAAAAAGTGTCACTAAGTGTCCAATTTGTCCGCCGCAATGTCGCAGTCCCGCTAAAAATCTCTGATCGCCGCCATTACTAGTAAAAAATAAATAAAATGTCATACATCTATCCCATAGTTTGTAGATACGATAACGTTTGCGCAAACCAATCAATATACACTTGTTGGGATTTTTTTTACCAAAAATATGTAATAGAATACATATTGGCCCCAATTGATGAAAAAAAATTGATTGTTTACATTTTTTATGGGAATGTTTTATAGCAGAAAGTAAAAAATATTGTTTGTTTTTTTCAAAATTGTTGCTCTTTGTTTGTCTATAGTGAAAAAAATAAAAACGGCAGAGATGATCAAATACCACCAAAAGAAATCTCTATTTGTGGGAAAAAAGATATAAATTTTGTTTGGGTACAAAGTCGCACGGCCGCGCAATTGTCAGTTAAAATAACGCGGAGCTGTATTGCACAAAAATGGCCTGGTCATTAAAGGGGGTAAAACCTTCCAGAGCTGAAGTGGGTAAAATTCATGTGCATGTAAAGGCAGGTGTCCCAATACTTTTGACAATATAGTGTATATATACAGTATCTCACAAATGTGAGTACACCCCTCACATTTTTGTAAATATTTTATTCTATCTTTTCATGTGACAACACTGAAGAAATGACACTTTGCTACAATGTAAAGTAGTGAGTGTACAGCTTGTATAACAGTGTAAATTTGCTGTCCCCTCAAAATAACTCAACACACAGCCATTAATGTCTAAACTGCTGGCAACAAAAGTGAGTACACCCCTAAGTGAAAATGTCCAAATTGGACCCAAAGTGTCAATATTTTGTGTGGCCACCATTATTTTCCAGCACTGCCTTAACCCTCTTGGGCATGGAGTTCACCAGAGCTTCACAGGTTGCCGCTGGAGTCCTCTTCCCCTCCTCCATGACGACATCACAGAGCTGGTGGATGTTAGAGACCTTGCGCTCCTCCACCTTCCATTTGAGGATGCCCCACAGATACTCAATAGGGTTTAGGTCTGGAGACGCTTGGCCAGTCCATCACCTTTACCCTCAGCTTCTTTAGCAAGGCAGTGGTCGTCTTGGAGGTGTGTTTGGGGTCATTATATTGGAATACTGCCCTGTGGCCCAGTCTCCGAAGGAGGGGATCATGCTCTGCTTCAGTATGTCACAGTACATGGTGGCATTCATGGTTCCCTCAATGAACTGTAGCTCCCCAGTGCTGGCAGCCCTCATGCAGCCCCAGACCATGACACTCCCACCACCATGCTTGACTGTAGGCAAGACACACTTGTCTTTGTACTCCTCACCTGGTTGCCTCCACACACGCTTGACACCATCTGAACCAAATAAGTTTATCTTGGTCTCATCAGACCACAGGACATGGTTCCAGTAATCCATGTCCTTAGTCTGCTTGTCTTCAGTAAACTGTTTGCGGGCTTTCTTGTGCATCATCTTTAGAAGAGGCTTCCTTCTGGGACGACAGCCATGCAGCAATGCTGGCAGCACTCATAGGTCTATTTCCCAAAGACAACCTCTGGATATGACGCTGAGCATTCAACTTCTTTGGTCGTCCATGGTGAGGCGCTGTTCTGAGTGGAACCTGTCCTGTTAAACCGCTGTATGATCTTGGCCACCATGCTGCTGCTCAGTTTCAGGGTCTTGGCAATCCTCTTATAGCCTAGGCCATCTTTATGAAGAGCAACCATTCTTTTTTTTCAGAGCCTCAGGGAGTTCTTTGCCATGAGGTGCCATGTTGAACTTCCAGTGACCAGTATGAGAGAGTGAGAGCGATAACACCAAATTTAACACACCTGCTCCCCATTCATACCTGAGACCATGTAACACTAACGAGTCACATGACATCGGGGAGGAAAATGGCTAATTGGGCCCAATTTGGACATTTTCACTTAGGGGTGTACTCACTTTTGTTGCCAGCGGTTTAGACATTAATGGCTGTGTGTTGAGTTATTTTGAGGGGACAGCAAATTTACACTGTTATACAAGCTGTACACTCACTACTTTACATTGTAGCAAAGTGTCATTTCTTCAGTGTTGTCACATGAAAAGATAGAATAAAATATTTACACAAATGTGAGGGGTGTACTTACTTTTATGAGATACTGTGTATATATATATATATTAAAAATAATAATAATAAATAAAAAACCATGAGGAGAAAGAGAGAAAGGAGTTTATTATTATTATTATACAGGATTTATATAGCGCCAACAATTTACGCAGCGCTTAATTAGGACCGATAAGGGTAAAGTAAGTGGTACTAGAAATAGGTAAAATAGGAATGATTTTTTATTTATTAAAAATAAAAACTGTTCTTTTTTTCTCCTGTGAGATTGCAGGAACTGATATGTGCAGATCAAAGGACACTCCTTTGATCTGCACATGAAAGCATGAATCAAAATAAATTGAAGCAATGTAAAAATGTTCACTGTGAATTTATATCAAAACTATGGGGGCTGCTCAAAGCTCTGACAGGTCCTCATCTGCTGTCAGCCGCTGGGAGTGGACGCAGGGAAAGAAGAAAGGCACCAAAACCCTGTGTGTGGAAAATGAAAAGAACCTCAGCCCAGGCTCCGTCCAGGCCACACCCTCCAACGCATTCCGCACTACCCATGGGGCTTAACCACTTGACCTCCGGAAGATTTACCCCCCATCATGACCAGGCCAAGTTTTGCGATACGGCACTGTGTCACTTTAACTGACAAGTTATTTGTTTGCAGGCTTCATTCACGCAGGAGCTGCTGTCAGTGCTTTTTGTACACCTTGGGGGCTGAACTGTAAAACTGACAGCTACATTCCAGTAAATTCACCAGGTGAGCCGGCACAGGAATGACCAAAGTATTTGTATAACGTTGTTTGGCATACCTTGTAAGGAAAACCTATAATATCCACAAACAGAAATGCTGACCCTGTAAGGGCCGGTTCACACCTAGGCGATGCGACTTCAGAGGCAACTTTGCTATTTGAACGCGACTGCAGCGTCCTCCATGCCAGGTGACTTTGAATGTGGCCAATTAGAGTAGAGAGGGAGGGATGTTGCCTTTAAAAAATGTTTTCTTTTTCCTGTAAAGTCGCTTCAATATAGATGGGGAATCCGACTTGGAGGCGACTTCCATTGAATTCTATGGGCACAAATTGGATAGAAGTCGCCTTGAAGTCAGAGCGACTTCAGTAGTGTATATTAAGAGGGCTCCCATTCATTTCAATAGGATTTCGGATGTCAAGCGACTTGAGGCGACTTAGGGTGACACAAGTCGGATCGCAAGCTGCCTAGGAGTGAACTGGCCCTAAAGCAGGCAGCACGTGCCAACCTGCCTATTACCTGCAATGCTGGTGCCCTTTGAAGAAACCACAATTGTCTGGGTAAATGCAAATTCCCCTGGCATCCCACTATGTAGTGCTTCATGCCTAAGCAACTAATTACTTCATCCAAACAAAAATTGAGATTCTAAATTTGTCAAAAGTTGACAAAAGTTCAAATAAAACTGTTAGAAGAGTGAAATGCAGTCCTACGCTGCCTCTCGCTTTCCCCACAGCCACTGTTCAGCAGCTCTCCTTTCCCTGGTGGCCGGTGGCACTGGCACCCTATTTGAACATCACAAGACAGGGCTCTGGCCCTGTGAGAATGTTCTGCTTTCTGATTCCTTGCACTTGTGTTTTTCTCTGAATTGCTTCAGCCTGTTTGACCCCGCTTGACCCCCAGACACAGATAACTTTTTAAATTGCCTCCTTCCCCTTACTCGCCTGAATTTCAGATTCCACTTCTGATTGCCATCTGTCCTGACTCGATTGTGGATCAATCTTCTGATTGTCACCTGCACTGACCCTTGCCTGGATTTCAGATTACGTTTCTGATTGCCACCTGCCCTGACCCTTGCCTGGATTTCAGATTACACTTCTGATTGTCACCTGCTCTGACCCTTGCCTGGATTTCAGATTACACTTCTGATTGCCTCCTGCCCTGACCCTTGCCTGGATTTCAGATTACACTTCTGATTGCCACCTGCTCTGACCCTTGCCTGGATTTCAGATTACACTTCTGATTGTCACCTGCCCTGATCCTTGCCTGGATTATGGATTACGCTTCTGATTGCCTCCTGCCCTGATCCTTGCCTGGATTTTGGATTACGCTTCTGATTGCCGCCTGCCCTGATCCTTGCCTGGATTTCGAATTACACTTCTGATTGCTGTCTGACCTAACCCTTGCCTGAATTTCAGATTACGTTTCTGATTGTCACTTGCCCTGACCCTTGCCTGGCTTTCAGATTCTGATTCTGATTGTCACCTGCCATGACCCTTGCCTAGATTTTTGATTATGCTTCTAATTGTCACCTGCCTTGACCCTTGCCTGGATTTCAGATCATGCTACTAATTGCTGCCTGGTCCTGAACTTTCTATGGACTTCAAATGATGCTACCGATTGCTGCCTGCCCTGCCCCTTGCTGGTATTTCAGACGACCCTATTGACTGCAGCCTGTCATAACCCTTGCCTGGATTTTGAATTACTCTACTGACTGCTGCCCGCCCTGACTCTAGCCTGGGCTATCAGTATGATATTGTTTGCTGCTAGCCCTGATCACTGGTAGACTGCTCTTAGCTTCCAGCCTGTCTCAAGGCAAGACCTCACAAGCACACAGCACCAGCCTTGAACTATACCACTTCCCCTAGTCACCGTACACGGTATGCAAACTCTTTCCTTGGTTGCTGGGTAGCGTCCCAGTCCTGCAAATCTAGCACATCATGTTTTTAGCCCTGGGGGCATCCAGGCATGCTAAACATAAGCAAAAGTTTGAGGAGGGGGAACTGCACTAAGGAACTGTGTGATCAGACCCAGCAGGGAGAGGGAACTGGTAGGGCCCTCCCTACTTGATTTCCAGCCCAGGACGGTTTCCCTGGCCCTATGGTTATTGCTCTACAAACTCCAATGAAGGAGTGCATTAGCTTTTATTGACTTTAAAAACTAGTGTGGCGCTTCCATTTTTTCAATTATATTAGTGTAGCACCCTGAACCTAAACAGGGCTGCTAACAAATTTAGTTGTGCTAGGGTGCTAGGTGGTAACTAGCCTGGTTAATTGGTAGGGGAACCACTGATTTTACCCTAAGCCTGAGGCTGGTGTAGTTCTTCTCTTCTGTCACAAGGTGGCATTGCTGCCTCTGACATTAGCATGATGGATTACAGTTAGCACAGGTTATGAATAGATAGGTTGTCTCAGCCAATCAGCAGGGGGTTTCTTTCGGATTCTTAGAGGCATTGGGCATTTGATCCCTCCAAATAGTAGGCATCCCAATGCTGGGGTACCATGGGTCATTTACAAACAGCCCTGGGGTCATGTGACAACACCAAACCTCTGACACCGGAATGTCTGGTTACAATCATGTAGCATGCCTGATCTCCAGCACTTGTTCCACAGTTCAACGATCATCTAGGTTTCCCCAAGGCACTGGTTACCCGACATGGGTCCCCTAATGCACCTGGAGTGGCGGCAACCGCATCCAGGTTGTGGCAAGGCACAAATGGTGCTCTATCACTCCCCTGGAGCTCACTACTACCAAGGTTGTGAAGTTAAACATGGCTACCAATTGCAAAGGGTATGTCCGGACCACCAGGCTTTGGCGCCATCGGAGCAAAGTAGTGTAGATGGGACCCAATTGAGGCAACTAAGAAAAGAACCTTAGGCAGAACAGATAACCCATACCAGGTATACAAAGCCTCAGATGTATCAGACCCAATGGCAGATGGAATCCTACCTTCCGCAGGACAATCCAGCAAGGCAATAAGCATAGAGTCAATAACATTAAGCTGATCTTTGGTCAAAGAATCATCAGAGGCAGGCTAGAAAGCAGGCATCGGATCAACAGGCACTGGATTATCAGACTGGACAGTGGGCAGAGGAACATCAGACTGGACAGCAGGCAGAGGAAGATCCCGCTGGGAATCGGGCAGAGGCCCATTAGGCTGGGCAGCGGCAGATCAGGCTGGGTATCGGGCAGAGGCACAGCAGGCTGAGCAACAGGCACAAAGTCATCAGGCTGGGCAACGAGCGCAGAGTCAGCAGGCTGGGCAATGGGCACTGAGACAGCAGACTGGGCAATGGGCATGGGACATCAGCCTGGGCAGCGGGCACTGGAACAGCAGGCTGAACAGCGGGCACCAGAACAGCAGGGCATCGGGAACTGGATCAGGCTGGGCATCAGGAACCAGATCATCAGGCTGGGCATCAGGAACTGGATCATCGGGCTGGGCAACAAGCAAGGGACCGTCAGGCTTGGCAGCAGGCAAGAGATCAGCAGGCATTGGGTCATTAGGCTGGACAGTGGGCACCGGAACAGCAGGCTGGACAGCGGGCACCAGAACAGCAGGCTAGACAGTGGGCACAAGATCAGCAGGCTGGACTATAGCCACAGGATCAACAGGCTGGACAGCAGGCACAGGATCAGCAGGCTGGACAGCAGGCACAGGATCAGCAGGCTGGGCAACAGGCACAGGATTAGAAGGCTGGACAGCGGGCAAAGGATCAGTAGGCTGGTTAATGGGCACAGGATCAACAGGCTGGATAGCAGGCACCGGAACAGAAGGCTGTACCGTGGGTACAGGATCAGCAGGCTGGACAGTGGGCACAGGTTCAGCAGGCTGGACAGTGGGCACCAGATCAGCAGGCTGGACAATAGGCACAGTATCAGCATGCTGGACAGCGTGCACAGGATCAGCAGGCTGGACAGTGGGCACAGGATCAGCAGGTTGAGCAGAGGGCACAGGATCAGCAGGCTGGGCAGCATGTTGGGGTCTGTCAGAAGCAGGCCAAACCCTATTGGCAATTGTTGAGGTAGACTGGAGCAGATTGGCTGGCGTGGAAGCAGACTGGAGCAGATTGGCTGGTGTGGAGGCAGACTGGAGTAGATTGGCTGGTGTGGAGGCAGACTGGAGCAGATTGGCTGGTGTGGAGGCAGACTGGAGCAGATCGGTTGGGATGGAGGCAGGATTGGATAGTGGCAGGACTGTACGGTTGGGAAAAACTTCCATTTCTTCTTAGGTTTAGCCACTGAAATTCTGTAAGTGACTGCATGGCTGTAAGCAGGAGGTGCAGCTGATGGAAGAGAATAGCTGGAGTATGGTAAGAAAGAGGGAGCAGTTGCAGGCAGCAGAGAAGAGGTAGATGGGTTAAAGGCAGGGTAGGTGCAGCAGGTGGAAACAGGGTACTGATACTTTGTTGGTAGTAGGGTATATTGGGCTGTGACTGTGGTGCAAGGCAACTGAGGCTGAGTGCAATATTGACCATGCCTGTAGTAAAGGTTGAACAAAATTCAGTTTACATGCGGCCTGTCTGACAAGAGACTGCACTGCGTTAATACACTCCATTAACACCTGCTGGGAGCATTCTGAATAATACTCAATGAAATAAACCAAGTCATCCTCCAATAACCACACCAGAGATTCTACCTGAGCCGTACTGAAGGGGGGAAAAACCATCACTGCCCTTAGGAGTACTGGACAAAACTAACTCCGCACAAACCCGAATCAAGGGTTGAACATCTCCAAACGACATACTGCCCTGATCAACTAGGGAATGAGCAAGTTGGATACATTCTAACAGCTGGTCACTGGTCCACTCCTTCAATATCTGGCAGCAGTAATCATTATCCACTGTCACCAGCAGAGAAAAATAAATGACCTCCTCTGGATGCATTTTCCCCCAAACGGCAGAACCAAGATGGCTTCTCTGTGCAGCCCCTTCTGGTCAAGACTGGCCTTGGTATTATGTCAGGGACCGGTGTGACCAGAAATGTGTGGACTGCAACAGAGTGTACCAAACGCAGGTAAAATGTAAATAATATGATTTTTTATAAGATAAATGAATAACAAAGAAAATGCGCCTCCAATATAGTAAATATTGAAATACAACCAGTAAATAAACCAACAGTGAACATAAATGACAGACTAAATAAAATATGTACAGAGCAAGGAATAACCAAATCGTAATCGTACCAAGCCAGGGTCATACATAGGAGATCAAGCAGTGGGGAGCTGGGAGCAAGACAGGACAGGGAAAGGGAACCAGGAGACGGACTGAGCAGGTAGGAAGGGATCAGGCTGCAGGATCAGGGTCAAAGTCCAGGATCAGGAGACAGAAACAGGCTTTTCCAGGTTTAAATATGCTTCCTGCTATCAGCATCAGGTGATTCCTGATTGCAGGGGGTGATGTCAGCTCCTGACTGCTGAGAGACACCCGCTGGTGGAGACCGGAACTGCAGCCTATAGGTCTGGGTGCCACCAGCAGGTGAAACATTTCCTGACAGAGAAGCAGTTGCCACAAAGGGACAACCACTCCTGTTATCAGTGGCAGGTGTAGAGAGAGAGAAAACGGAGTTGGCAGCGCAAGCACGGGAGTGAGGGTTGGGGGAGCCCAGACAGATTGAGGCTGCGGGCTCTTGGGGGGGGGGAGGAGGGGGGACCCTCGGTTAGTC
>BLSH010384004.1:2772890-2786464 GCA_018402905.1 Glandirana rugosa | reverse complement strand
CACTAATGAGTCACATGACACCGGGAGGGAAAATGGCTAATTGGGCCCAATTTGGACATTTTTACTTAGGGGTGTACTCACTTTTGTTGCCAGCAGTTTAGACATTAATGGCTGTGTGTTGAGTTATTTTGAGGGGACAGCAAATTTACACTGTCATACAAGCTGTACACTCACTACTTTACATTGTAGCAAAGTGTCATTTCTTCAGTGTTGTCACATGAAAAAATTGAATAAAATATTTACACAAATGTGAGGGGTGTACTAACATTTGTGATATACTGTATTTATCTCCTATATTCACACAGCATCAAACATATTACACATCACTTTACAGAGTACATGGAACCATTCACAAAATTTGTTTTTTTATTCATTAAAATCATATTTTTAAAAATGTGTTTAAAATGCATAGATTGCATTGCATTGGACTTAACTCTTAGTATACCTTCACATTATACAAAGTGGCTGAGTTCCTGGAGTTCACGATTGATTCTTCCTTACTGTATCCAAAAATTAAAATAACGTTAAAAAAGTATTATCTGTGCATTTCAGAGTGAAGCCCTGCTAGCTGGCTGGAAGAACAGTATCCTGCCCACATCCCTAAACATACAGTAGGCAGAGAGATTCCTCAAAGTGGGACTTTAACAGGCAGGAAAACAGAAGTATAAAAGTACAACATTTTTTGCAAAAAAATGTTAAAATAGACAGATTTGACTGAATCAAGGTCTGTTACATTGTGTCATGTTTGTAATTGCGTACTTTTTTAATTTTAGAGACATTTTTTGAATTATAGCCTATGTCCCCTGAAGAAGACTTCCAACATTGACGTAGAAACGCGTTGGCAATTCTCCTGTCTTACACCTGATGGACAGTTGATTCCTGGGTTATCTACTGCTATGGTTCCCTGTTAGCCATTCTATTATATTCACGTATATTGTCCCCTGTTTGTTGAGTCAAATCTATCTATTTAAAAAGAAATTTCAATAAATTTTGTACTTTTATACTTCTGTTTTCCTGTCCGTTAAAGTCACACTTTGAGGAATTTCTCTGTCTATTGTATGTTTAGCGATGTGCACAGGATACAGTTCTTCCAGTCAGCTAGCAGGGCTTCACTCTAAAATGCATAGATAATACTTTTTTTAGGTTATTTTAATTTTTGGATACAGTAAGGAAGAATTAATCATGAACTCCAGGAACTCAGCCACTTTGTATAATGTGAAGGTACAGTATACTATGAGTGTTACTAAACCTACAACAGTAAAATCTGTCTGTATATGCAGAATAGCATGCTTGCTATACTCACTGTGTAACTTAAGGGGTTAATCCTCTGTATTGTATAAAAAGGCGCTTTGATTTTGTATGGCCAGATACTTCCTTCTTGCCCTGTCTACTATATTAGACTATACTACATGCAGGCAGGGTGGAAAGGTTGCACATGCTCTTTTCGATCTTCCTGTTTCACATTGACACAGACTGCAGTGCATTTATAGAGGCAGTGATTGTTGAACTGAGTATGTCATTGGCAAAGCACTACTCAGCTCTGGCCAGATTGTGGGTGAAGGGTCACTGATACAAAGGAAGTTATATCATCAGAGAGTGAAATCTCCTCCTATATGAACGCTGTGGAAGCCCTGGCTCCTTGCAGTTTATCACCTGACTGCAATATACAGATGAAAAAAAAAAAGCATACAGCAGTGGTATTTTGATATAAAACAAGAGTTAGAGGCTGTGTGCACTGTGGGGATGAATTGTTTTTATATTGCTGGGTTTAGTAACACTTTAAGTCCAACGAGGTGCATGACACCTCCTGGACTTATCTCCTTTATGTACATATGACAGTTTTAAAGTGTTTGTAACCCTAAAAAAAATTAAAAAAGGATCCTGTTCCTTTAAAGCATGTTATACAGTACAGTG
Organism: Glandirana rugosa; assembly: GCA_018402905.1. Lineage (NCBI taxonomy): Eukaryota > Metazoa > Chordata > Amphibia > Anura > Ranidae > Glandirana > Glandirana rugosa. The sequence goes on along the minus strand of BLSH010384004.1, from coordinate 2,784,550 downwards.
TTTGTGCTGTGTAATTTGGCCCCTTCTATCACCTGAAATACCTGGCTGATCCTGCCTGGTTCTGCCCTCCCCTCTGTAAACTTGACCACGGTTTTTCAAGGCTGCTGAGCTCTGACACCATGGTCATTTTACATGCCTCTGTCATCCACAACTCTCTTCTCTCCTCTCCCCTCCCATCCCTGTCTGTCAGCTCCGTCTGCTCCCCGCTCCTCCCTTCCTACTGCTTTCATAACAGTTTAATGTCCCTACAATCCGCTGTGTTAGGTAACAATATCTGCCCCACTCTATGCCCTTTATTAAAAAAAGCTCAAATCTACCGTATTTCAGAGCGCCTCCCAGGGCTCACGTGACAGCATGCCTCTCTCCTCCTCTCCTCCCGGCTGATGTTAGGGGGAGTTCTTGGCCCCTCCCGCTGTGGCTGTCAGACGGGGAGAGGAGAGAGGCGGCCGGTCATGTGAGCACCTGAAAACGCTATGAAATACGGTAGATATTGGCTTTTTTTAATAAAGGACATACAGTAGGGCAGATATTGTTACCTAACAGAGTGGATTGTAGAGACATTACAAGTGGCTTTATAACCACTTTAAGGAGCTTTGGGAGGATAGTTAGAAGAGAGACGCTGTTTTCCCACATACAGGGGCAAGGGGCAGCTCTGCCTGCCCCTTGCCTCTGCTGCCCGTTCACAGAAGCCTTTGTACTTTGTGAATGGGTTCACATAATACAATGCACTCTGGGACTGGGCAGGAAGAGGGGGCGGCAGGCATAGTGGCTGAATGTAGCAATAGCTATCTTCCTAGAGCTCCATAAAACTGGCAGATATAAACAGTTAAGTCCACGAGGTGTCTTGCACCTTGTTAGAGTTAACTAATAGTATATCTACACATGGCTGACTTCTGGCAGTTCCATGTCAAAACTAAGGTTGTACCGATACCGTTTTTTCGGTCAAGTACTTGGCAATACTGAGTACCGATACCTTTGCGGTGCAATTTAACCCCATACAAAATTAAGTCACTATGACAAGTCTGGGTTCACACAGGAGCGGTGGGGAAAACCGCATGTGATTCGGACAGGAATCACACCACATTCATGTTCAAATCACGTGCGATTTGAGCCCATTCATTTGGTATGGAATCAAGTCACACAGCAAAGGTATCGGTTTTCCGGTATTGGAGCATTTGCACGAGTTTGAGTACTCATGCAAATGCTTATTATCAGCACTGATACCGGTATCGGTGCAACCCTAGTTAAAATTATACAGTTATTTCTTTTTCTCTTTTAGGCGTGTGTCACAATGGAGAGATTTCCCTTCACTTCCTGTGCTGGAGATGCAATAGGTGGCAAAATGAATTCTCTAAAGAGCAGAAATCCCCATTAAAGCCTCTTGTTGCCTTATTGCATTTGCAACTATAGTGTGCCAATGTATACAAAAATAGAAAATGTTCTATTTTTTTTTTTTTTTGCATACTGCCATATGCTATACTAGTTGTTTATGATATACTGTACCCGAGTACAGCAGCGCACAGGCAATCATGTCCATGGGAGGGTATATGCTGTACCTGGGCATCCCCGGCAGGGGAAAGACACCCTAATTTACATTGAATGGGCTTAGTCACCTGCGTGCAAGAGCCCTCAGACAGGTGTCACCCCAACCAGGGCTGTCTTAATGCATGGGCACCCCTGGGCACTGCCCCAGGTGCATGAGCGTCCCATGATAATCTTGCATTTCATAATACTTGCCAACTGTTCCAGATTTGCTGAGACAGTCAAGCTTTTTACTAAGCTGCCCCGGATTTTATTTAAAGTACTAATAAATATATGTTTAATTCCATCAACTATTTATACTTTAATTCTTGAGAGTTGGTGCGTAAATTGGGGCAGGCTGGTAGGGACCCCAGTGCATTACTTTGCCCAGGAGCCCATGATGCTTTTAAGACGGCCCTGCCCCCCACATCTTGTTCTGGTGTCAACTGGAGAATTTGGAATTTCCCAATGACTTTCTGTCTTAATGACAATGGTCACCAGGAAAATACCGCACAGAGGGTGAATCTACCCAATGAGGACACAGACGCCAATAAAAACTTGATGGGTGTCCTAATCCTTCCCAGTTCTATCCAAAATTAAACAAAATAAGCATCAAACATACACTTTAAATACAGCTAGATTGGTACATGAATATATCTTTATATTCGTTTTTCTGTGAGCTCCTGCACAGCAGATTGGAATAGGGGGCAGCGGCGGCCTGTCTATAAGGGGCACAGGGGCTACCCCACCATCCATGCATCCGGCCCCCTAATCTACATGCAGGGCACCAGCGTGGATTACAATGTTTTGTTTTTTTTAAGCACGTGATTAGAGCCAGGGGCTCTAATTGGCTTCAAAAAAGGGTGGGCTCGGGGTGCAGAGCACTGCGCCCGGAGCACACCCACTTTGAAAATTTGGAATTGTCACACTGATTCTCCTCCCAGCCAATCAGGAAGCGGGTCCTGAGACCCATCACAGGATTGGCTGAAAGGAGAGGCGATCCTATTGGACGCCTAGGAGGAAGAGGGAGGAGATGCATGGCGGAAGCTGCCGTGATGCAGTGGAGGAGGAAATGCGATCAAATCCCCCGCCCATAGGAGCGCTTGTGACCTAGATGGGGTAAGTGGGGGGCTGGATGACCGATGGTCCGCTCGTGGGGTGCGGGTGACCTGACTGACTGACAGTGTGGGGGGGGTGTGGCGGGGGCTGTTAGCCGACCTGGGGGTGGTTGTTTGCCGCTCCCCCCAAGAAAAAATCCACCAGCCGCCACTGATAGGGAGTATCAGCATTTCATTTTTTTGCTGGAGTTCAACTTTAAGCCATGGGTTCTGTCTTCTTGCCCCTCCCCACCCCATCTAAATTTGTCCCACCCCAGGCGCGGTATACTGTTCTTGTCTCGGGGCCTGATGAAGAAGCTGCAGCCATTCACAGTGAACAGCTGTGGCTTCCTCATCAGACCCTAAAACATAATTCGTCCGAGTGCCATATAGAGAATTACTGGCCATGATCTTTTTGAAATTTTTTTTATGTTGTTGCTTTAATATGTTTTTTTTATCACTTTTATTGCTGTCATAAGGAATGTAAACATCTTTGCGACAGCAATAGGCAGGTGACAGGTACTCTTTATGGAGAGATCAGGGGTCTATAAGACCCCGAATCCCTCCTCTGCACTTAAAAGCATTCAAAACACCAAGATCTGCATTTTTGAATGCTTTAGATTTTATAAAACTGGCGCCAATGGTTTCCAAGTAAACTGGAAGTGATGTCATGTCATCGTTTCTGGTTTACTGTTAATAACAGCCAATCAAAGCCGATCCTGGCTTTGCTTGGCTGTTTGGTCAGCCAGTGGATGCTGGTGGTTTGGGTCTGCTGGTGGGATGGGAGAGCCTGAGAGAACCGCGGAAGGCGGCGGGAGGAGGGGGACATCCCCTCCCACTGTTTGTAATAGCAATCGAGCGGATAGTAAACCGCTCCGATTGCTATTACAAGAGAGCCAGCTCTAAAAAACGATACTGGGGTCATGCCTGCAGCTCCAATGAAAGGACAAGAAGTGGCAAAAGAGCCGCCTCTGCCCTTCTGCCTGGGGGGCAGCACCACCTCCCTGAAAAATGCCACCCAAAGCAAACACCTTGTTTGTCTCATGGCAAATACGCCCCTGATCAAATGCTGCAGTCTAGGCCCACCATCATCCAGTTTTGTTGCAGCCCTTCATCATAACCTTATCAGCTGCCGTTGAAGTCTTTAGGGAATGTGACCAATGGCCAACGGCTGCAGTCTAGATCCACAATCAACCAGTCTTGGTGCAACTCTTCAGTATAATTTTAATGGCAGCCATTGGAGTCTTTAGGACCTGTGAAGACCAATCGACAGCCTATGGAAAATGTACTATATTAGCAGGCAGCAATGAAGGACCCTACCATTCTGCAGTCCAGGAGAAGAAGCCAGCACACCAAACAACTTCATATTCAGGTAGGTATTTGAACCATGCCTGGGGAATTATCTGGAAAGGGGTGGGGAATGTTTAGTGATGGGGGGTGAAATTATCCCTGGAGATCAGCTTTAATTCCTAGCAATTTTGTTGTTTTAGTAGTTCCATCAGACTTTGGAATCCGTAGAGATTAAAGCTAAAATACTGGGATAATTCCCCCCATCTCATTAAACATTACCTGACCCCCCAGGTGAACCCCCACTTGTATTAAAAAATAAACTACTTAAATGGTCCAAAACTACTAAACAATAGGAGCTGCTAAAAAACCTACAAAATTGTTAGGAATTAAAGCTGATTTCCAAGGCTAATTTCCCCCACTCCTTCCCAGCTACTCCCCCCACTCATGGTCCAAATATTTACCTGAATTTAAAGTTGAGTGGTGCGCTGGGTCCTGAGTCCACTTCTGCACTGCAGAGTGGGAGGGTCCTTCATTACTGTCTGGTGACATCAACGAGTTCTTCACATATTCTAAAAATTCCAGCAGCAGTGTGATGACATCATTACTAAATGTCAGGACCTGGATCACCTGCTGGTGGCACTGTGGTTCCCTGGGTGGAGGGTTGTAGTTACATTGTCCACCAGCAGGCGTCTCCCTGAAGCCAGCAGTTTCTAGTAATAAGTCTCTATTTGATGCTGGCTGCTGGATGGGTATTTAGGTCCCCCTTTTAAGTGCCGCTTGCAGCCAACAGTTTCCAGTAATCAGTCTCCACCTGATGGTGGCTGCTTGGAGGGTATTTAGGTCCTCCCTTTTTAGTGCACTTGCTCCGGTGTTTTTCTGATGCCTGACTCTGTTAGCCAGACATCTGATCTCCCTCCTAAATTGCATCCTGTACTCTGTTTCGTCTTTCCTGCTCCCCTTGTATCTGACCCCAGTTTTGGCTCCCCTTTCCCATCTGCTCCCTGCACCCTCAGTTTAGCCTGCCTTTCTTTGTTCCCATTTTTAGATATTTTATATGGTTGGTTATAGTTAGATTTCTGTTTTTTTGGTTCACTTGTACTTTTATGTGGATGGATTTTGTTTCACTCTAAATAAATCTTATTCAAAGCATTCACAGTCTGGTCCCAGTTTCCTAAGTGTGGCAACGCAGATCTAGTCATCTCTGCTGCTAATTCCTGACACTAAGGGTGGCAACAAGAATGGCCAATGGTGGGCCTAGACTGCATATCACCAGTCTTTACTCCAGGAAGAGGGTCACAAGACAATGGACTGTGGTAATCAAAAAAATATCGCTGAGAGACTTTATTTTCAAGGTCCCCCCAGGGGTTATAAAAAAAGAAAAAGAAAAAATAGCTCAGGTGGCAGAGGAGAAATTAGAACCTTCAAGGCCCCGGTGTAATAAACAATGAAGAGCCCCCCTTCCCTCCGAGTCTGGGGCCCTTTTTTCCAGGTCAGGAGCCATTTTCACCTATCCTAGGGCCCTTTACTCCCATTGCTCCCATTGCGGCACCCTTTATTATGGTCCTGCAGCGAGACCCTTTCAGGTGTTCTGCAATAGGCCCCTTTCCTGTCATCTTGGGGCCCCCCACGGAGACGGAACGCTACGGCCAGGTCGCAAATGCAACCTTTGTGACCCTAGTAGTTCCGCCACTGGTGTCAGTAGTTTTTTATTTATTATTTTTATTTTTTTACTATTTTTTTTTATTTAACTATTTTTTAGGACCCCTGTTGGGGGACTTTGGTGAAATATGGTGACCTTTGATGTTTCACCTTTGAGATAGAGAAAGCAGATTGAGGCCCTCAGTCTCCATTTCTGCAACCTTAGCTGCACAGAATGAATGGACAGGAATCGCTCTGTGCAGAGCTTCCCATTCATTTACAACACATTAACACAGTTTACTATGCTCCAGTTTTGAATGGACGCAGAAGTGGTCGGTACCGATCACTCACGGTGTCCATTCAGAAAAGGAAGGGGCCGGTAAATTACATACATCCTGACACATTCCCCACAGCAGCCGGGGGAGTATGGGGGGGGGGAGCTGGCAGCACTACGGGGGAGGGGGGGAGCACACAGGGGCCCGAGGGCAGCAGGAGACAAGTAACCTGGATAGGGGGGTGACAGGGGTGGCATATAGAGGAACCGATGCTCCCCATTTTCTCCTGCAGCTGCAGGAGCGAGAAAAGGAGCAGCAGGCTTTCAGCAGCAGCAGGAGAAAAATGGAGGGCATTGGCTCCTCTATATGCTTCCCCTCTTATCTAGGTGTACAGGGGAGCCGGACGGGCCCCCTGCAGCATGGGTCCAGGTCGCAATTGGGACCCCACAGTTATGCCCCTGTCAGGTGGCAATATTCAGTTTAAATCTGTCCTCCTCTGTACCTCCTCTTTGCTACAAGATGTTCTCAGTCCTTGGGTTGAACTATCACTGGACTTACTCAACCTAGAAGACTTTGGACTCTACTTTGAATGCAAGGTGTCATGGCCTCATCACAGCACCCTTCATTCATGCTCTACTGGGGCAGAGATTGGCCCTGACTTCATCATGTCAGCATTGTTCTCCTCATCAGTATGGATCATCCAACCTGAAGAAGAGTGGAAGGCGAAATTAATCCTGCAGCGTTGTATGGCTTGAAGAATTCAGAAAAGGTGAGTATGGAAACCCCCAAAAAATGTAACTGTTTAGCCAATGGGTGCCACAAGGACACATGGAAATCAATTTGGATGTAGTATAATGAAGCCCGAAATTGGGATTTAAATATTGCTTCTGGTCGCATGCGGTACCAAGGAGAGGACTGCCATGTGCCAGGACTCAGGAGCACCTGTTGTCCCAGCCTCACCTTTGCCTCGTCCCCAACAAATCAGAAAGGCGTCAGAGATATAAACACATCCAAGGGAATTATCAAAGCCTTTTAAAACACCTGCAATGCAGTGAAGTTTAATATTCACTTCCAACGCTGAGCCAATGCTATGACTCATGAATTTTATTGTTTCTCGAGAGCCTTTTGCAACCCGAAAAGAATGGCACTCGAAAGAATTTCTCCTATGGTTTGTAAAGATGACTTAGGTTAAAAAAATATCGCGGCTGTACTTTCACTGTCGAAAGCCCAAAGAAAGCAACGGGGCACAACGCGCAAAAAACAAATCATCTACTCTATGTGTAAGCAGGCTGATTAATGCCTTCTAACACGCCACAGAACAAAGCACCGCCAGACAAAATAACGCGGAAGGTAATGACAAGCTAGGTTACCGCCGCTTTGTGTGCTTTTTGTGTGCTGTTACTTTACATTTTAACTTGAAACTTTTTGAACTTAAAACATTTCTCTCCAGTCATTTACTGTTCATACATGGAAAGAATTATAGCAAAGTTCATTCTTCCCTTTTCCTGCCTGGACACATGCAATCCCGTCACTTCCTCCTTTCCTGAATATGCTCTGCTGCTTCTCCTTTTCATGTCCAATCACAGGCTGGGGGCAGGCCCAGGACAACCTGGGCTCAGAGTAAGTAGGTTGAATGATGCTGGCCATCAGACTGAGAATATCTAATGCCTGAAACAATAGTACTTCTGAGGAAATCTCTGCACTGAAAGTGCATATTAAAGCAACACCTGTTTTTAACCCCCTCTTGCCCAGACCTATAGTAAAAAAAAAAAAACAGCTGAGCAGGAGCATTCCGGGAGGACGTCATAGGTGTTCTCCTATTTGCATGCCTTGTGCTTGCCCTAGGGGGCGCTCAGGGGTGTGATCTGTGACCCACTGTGTCCAGTGACTACAAATCGTTGTGCACGGCCCTGGTACCATGTGATCGCTGTGACCAATCACATGTCAGTTGTCAACAATGGCCTCCATTCTGTCAGGGATGGGCTCTCAGCCCTCCCTTGTCAGCACTCAGGTTGCTCAGCTGTTGGTTAATTGCCAGCACTCATCGTTCCACAGTGGCTCACCTGGTGATCATTTTCTGCTCTGCAGTCCAGCCTACAGCAAGCCTCTTCTGGCTATTTAAACTGCCTGGTTCATTCCTTCCATGCCTTTGCCTCGGTCAAACATATCTGGAGACTCTCTGCTGTGTTCCTGTTGAAGACTTGCCTGGCTGATGTCCCTTTTGGTTCCTGATCCTGTCTGCTGCCTCTGACTACGCTGATCTCTGGCTTCCTGATTTACTGGCTTGTTCTGACCCGCTTTGGTTACCATACCCTGGCTATGTTTTGACTACGTTTAAGATTTGTACCATTTTTACCATTATATTAAAAGGTATAATTTTTACTGAATTTTCTGTCTACGTTTGATTCATGGTTCCTGACACATTCATAGCCATTAGGGATGGGCTCAGGCGTGTTCGGATCGTAGTCCCAACCCTCCTGAGCAATCCCACCAGGAAGCCCTCACTGCACACCACCAATCATAGGCTGTGAGGCATTTTTCGGACCACAGCTGCACATACACAAACTGCCTATGATTTGCAGTGTGCAGTGACGGCTTCCTGGTGGGATCACTTAGGTGGGTTGGGACTACAATCCAAACATGCCTGAGCCCTTCCCTAATAGCCATTGTCTGTACTATTGTGATCTCTGTGATTGATAATAGTAATCACATGGTACAAGGGCCTATCACAGCAGACATGTACCATGTGATAGCTGTGCCTAATCATAGCATTAAAATAGTAAGCAAGATTTCATTACTGAAACTTTTGAACAGTGTTAGAGATTGCCTTTTTACAGTGGTCATCACTGTAATAAGCAATCAAAGTGTAAAGAAAAAAAAATAAATCCTGATTACTTCCCCAAAGAAGTACAGTGTGCAGCTATGGCTTCCTGACGGGATTGCTCAGGTGGGTTGGAGCTACAATCCAAACACGCCTGAGCCCATCCCTAATAGCCATTGTGTGTACTACAGTGATCTCTGTGATTGATCACAGTGATCATATGGTACAAGGGCCAATCACAGCAGACCTTTACCATGTGATAGCTGTGACTAATCATAACATTACAGTAGTAAGCAAGATTTCATTACTGAAACTTTTGAACAGTGTTAGATATTGCCTTCTTACAGTGGCCGTCACTGTAATAAGCAATCAAAGTGTAAAGAAAAAAAATAAAGTATTATGTTCCAGCGCTAAAGGTTCCTCGGGATGGCAAGCAACCATGTGGGAATAGGATAGATGACCAGATGTGTGCTGCCCTCCTCAAGCGGGGAAATTCGAAAGGCACTGGAAAAACAAGAAAGAAAGGAAGGCGCACGCACTTGGTGCATTACCAAAAATAATTTATTCCAAAAAATGTTAAAAGAGGGTACTCACAAAAGACACATGAAGACAGGACGTGGTAAAATCAAGGCACAGGGCAGGATAGAAGTTGATGCATTTCGGGGGCGCACCCCCTTCCTCAGAGCTTCCTCCTGTCTTCATGTGTCTTTTGTGAGTACCCTCTTTTAACATTTTTTGGAATAAATTATTTTTGGTAATGCACTAGGTGTGTGCACCTTCCTTTCTTTCTTGTAATGAAAAAAAAAAAATCCTGATTACTTCACCAAAGCAGTATAGTGTGCAGTGATGGCTTCCCGGCGGGATTGCTCAGGTGGGTTTGGACTACAATCCAAACATGCCTGAGCCTATCCCTAGAAGCCATTGTGTGTACTATTGTGATCTCTGTGATTGATCACAGTAAAAACATGGTACAAGGGCCAATCACAGCAGACATGTACCATGTGATAGCTGTGACTAATCATAGCATTACAGTAGTAAGCAAGATTTCATTAATTAAACTTTTGAACAGTGTTAAAGATTGCCTTTTTACAGTGATCATCACTGCACTAAGCAATCAAAGTGTAAAGGAAAAAAAATAAATCTTGATTACTTCCCAAGAGCAGTACAGTGTCAATAGACATTGTACTGCTCCGGTCACAGTAAGTAAAAAAAAAATTAAAGAAAAGAAAAATATATTAAAAAATGGAACACTTTATTTATTTTTTAATTTATTTTTTACATACTGTCTTCAGTTAGTGTCCCTGATGACCGCCACACCAGTCCAAAGTTACAACTTCAAATAACTCACCGTACCTCTTACTAAATACCTTGGATTGTCTACTTTCGAAACATTTTAGGGCCTCAAGAAATTTTCAGATATACAGTATATACCATAGATTGTAGACTCTATAACTTTCACACAGACTAAATAATATACACGGATTTGCGTTATTTTTACCAAAGAAATGTAACAAAAAATACATTTTGGTCTAATGTTATAAAGAAAGATTATTTATTATAACAGAAACGTGTTTTTTTTCACAACATTTTCAGCATTTTTTTCATTTATATAGCAAAAAACGAAAAAACCCAGCAGTGATTAAATACCACCAAAGAAAGCTCTATCTGCCTAGAAAAAAACAAAACAATTTAATATGGGTACAGTGTTGCATGACTGAGTAATTGTCATTCAAAGTGTGACAGTGCTGAAAGCTGAAGATTGGCCTGGGCAAGAAGGGGGTGAAAGTGTCTGGTATAGGATTGCCACTTCATCCTTTTAAACCCAAACACATTACAGAGGTTCTGGGGCTAATTTAATGCGGATGAGGCACCAAGTGAGTTTAATTACCACCTTAAGCAGCCACAGAACCTGTGCAATTAATATGTGTCCTGGATTAAAGGGATGAGAGGGCAACCCTAGTCTGGTATTGAGGTGGGTAATGATGTAGCATTAATTACAGAGCTTATTTGTGTTGTTTGGGTTTCCCCAGGAACATGGAATGCGGAATGCAGATTTTCTGTATCAGCGTCATGCTTTGCCATGGGGTGGGCAGGACAATGACCAGCACTATAACAACCAATGAAGCTCCACAGTGACATTGGTTGCTACAGTATGGCGCTGGTGGCTGGCCCGCCTGCATAATTGCAGCGCATTACACTGATTCAGGGCAGGCAGGATGCAGGTCTGCCCCCCACATTTAGAAAAGGGTGGAAGTAAGTTCAGACCTGCTCCTCCTCTTGCCCTTTGCCATGCTGCTGGGGGGACTCTGTGATGGGGGGACCATGATGTCATGTGCAGGGCCGCTGATAGGGGGGTACAGCCAGCCCTGGTGTGGGGGACACGGAGCACACAGGGGGTATTAGTGACAGATGACAATTGAGTCTCTTTTCCTCCAGCAGATGAAAGTTGCTCTCCTTCCCTCTCTCTTGCTACAAGCTTTTATCTGATAAGAAAGAGACAGCCGTCCCTCACTAATCCCCTTCCATGTATGAGCCCCTCTCCTCTCAGCACTGGAGTTTGTTATCTCTCTAAGGCTCCATGCACACTGGCTTAAAAAAACATTGCTTCTACAGGAGTTTAGTGGTTTGCCTGTAGAAGCAGCTCAATGTTATCCTAGGTGTCCATACACATTAGGATGATTACAGGCGTATTTTAAGCTCAAAGTTTAAGAGACAGAAAAAAACCCCTTCTGGTTCTCCTAAACTCGTCTAAACTTATGAGCATTTTTTTCTGCCAAGTGAAGTGGAGTTTTTTTAAGCCCAGTGTGCATGGAGCTTAACTTTTTTTTCTCTTCCTCTGTCCCTCTGATCCCAGTGCCTTTTTTTCATCGCGTCTTCATTTTTATTCATTAACTCAGTTTTATATTTTAGATTTAGCAGGAATTCTGTAAGTTATGTTGTATTTGTGTTTGCTAATAGTTTTATTGTATTTTTAGCAAAATATAGCTTTATTACTTTCTGGGGGGGGGGGGGGGGGGG
>BLSH010384004.1:2658926-2698332 GCA_018402905.1 Glandirana rugosa | reverse complement strand
CAGAAATGAATTCTCATCATCCGTAAACGCGGCCACTTTTGCGCAAACCAATCAATAAACGCCGATTGCGATTTTTTTTATCGCAAATATGAGGAAGAATATAAATCGGCCAAAAACGGTGAAAAAAAAATTTTTTTTATATTTTTTTTTTGGATTTGAATTTTAGCAAAAAGTAAGAAATTTGGGTTTTTTTGCAAAATGGTCGCTCTTCTTTTGTTTATAGCGGCGATAAGAAATGACGCAGAGGCGATCAAATACCACCAAAAGAAAGCTCTATTTGTGGGAAAAAAAGGACGCAAATTTCGTTTGGGTACAACGTCGCACGACCGCGCAATTGTCCGTTAAAGCGACGCAGCGCCGAATCGCAAAAAGTGCTCTGGTCCTAAAGCTGCAAAACCTTCCGGGGCTGAAGTGGTTAAGCTCCATTAGTCAGCAGATGAGGGCGTTTTACATGCCGCAGTCACGATGCATTCGTCATAATAAGGAGTTTCCCCCTATAACAGGTTTTTATTGGCACTCTTTCTGGCCAGCCTATAACCCGGATGTAACGGACTGGCTGCTCTGCCATGAGTAAGTTAGGGTTAGGGGGGTGCAAATTACTTGACTTACCCCGGGGGTGGGGCACTGACAACCCCACACTAAGCTAAAAAAAAAACTGTCTCCTAAATTTTTTAGCTGGCTCCTAGCAAATTTGTCAAGCCCCGGAAACCCGGACATGGGATTCAAAACCCGGACTGTTCGGGTGAATTCCAGACGGGTGGCACTGGCAACCCTAATCACTGCTGCGTTTTGTTTTGAGGAGCTGGTGGAAGGAATCGCAGCATGCAAAAGGGGACATGGCATCCGACACTCCAGGAAATGCTGGATTCTACATTATTAATGCGTTCTGATAGCGGCTGGTGGAAGGAATCACAGCATGCTAAAGGAGACAAAACATCCGACACTCCAGGAAGTGATGGATGCTAAATACTCCTTAGCAAGCTTTATCCCTTTAGGAGGGCCAATATCGGTAATTCTGGCAATGAATGAGTGTTCATTCTTTTCTTTGCTGGCAACCCTCTTATTAAGTTTAAAAAAATAGTTGCAGTCACTTTGAGAGAGGAATTTTCCAGCGGACTCCAATTCTTTTATATATATTTTTAATGGTCGGGGTCAAATTTTCGTTTGCATTCACAATCCACTCTCTCCTCCCTGGCTCCATTTAATTCCATTTTCTTTTTCAAGTAGGCTGATTGCATCCAAGAAGCTCTTTAAATCCTCCCTCTTTTGGTTCTCCGGCGTGCTCTTCGTCGCTCGCGTCTCACCCGCTGAGTTCAGTCGCTCTGTTCTGTGATCATAAAAGAGTGACCTGTCAGTAAGTAGCCGGCAACAGCGGCACATTCTGTAGCTCCATTCAAAGCCGGCGTATTCACTGTCAGCCTTGTGCGTATGACAAAAGATGAAAAACTCTGCGGGGTGCAGTGTGGAGTACACGGCGTACAATAGCGGGGTGAGGAGTATGCGTCTCCCCCCCGCTGACTGCAACACTGCTGGCCTGCGGAGCGCAATCCAAAATATCGCAGGGGGCAGGAGAGGGGGAACGTGTACGCCGGAAAGCACGCATCAACCCCATTGACAGGATCCACACTGGGGCAGATGTAGTACAGGTCATCTTTAACTATTCTAAAGTAGATGTAAACCCAATCGCTTAAATGATTCTGGGGGGGTGACTCCGGCCTGGGGCTCGGGTGCATCCGGGAGGATAGTAAGATCAGAGGCATAAGGAGAGAGCAAGCAGAGGACAGCGGAAGAGAGTACTAACAGAGAGATCTCCAGGAGAGGAACTACAAGTGTCAGGTGTCAGTGAGTGAGACACACCCTGGGAAGCTGGAAGAGGCATGCCGGAACAGATCGGGACAGTCTGAGAAGGGTGCAAGAGCCAGTTGTGACTGTGGTAGTGTAGAGGGCCATTGCAGCCAGGAGGGCTGGCAGGACCTGGAAGAGACTGGGCTGGGAGCAGGGGCGTAACGATAGGGGTTGCAGGTGTTGCAATTGCAACCGGGCCCCATGGTCCAGGGGGCCCATGTGCCTCCCTTGTACACCTGAATATGAGGGATGGTGGGGGTGGCATTTAGAGGACCCAATCTCCTCCATTTTTCTCTATCCAGTTTACTTGTCTTCTGCTGTTCCCAGGGCCCCTGTGTGCTTCCCTGCCCCCCCTGGGGCCTGCTGCAGAACTTGTGAAAGGGCCCCACTGCAGTACCGTAATAAGGGGACCCACGATAGGAGTAAAGGGCCCCAGGATCAGTGGGAAGAGGGAAGGGCCCTGGCCAGGGGTCAGGGGGCCCTTCATAATTTCTTGCACCGGGGCCCTGAAGGTTCTAGTTACGCCTCTGGCTGGGAGCAGTAGTCCATCACGGCTAGCTAGCACTTCAACTAACTTTTCCTACACTATAGAGGCCCACGGTCCCTGCCTGCAAATGGCGGTTCAGAGGCTCTGCTAATTAAGATCAGGCCTCACTATGTGCTAGCGAGGCAGAGGAAGTTTGCGCAGGAGAGAGCAAGAGGAAGTAACTGGGAAGCAAGGTTGTGCTGGAGGAAGAAGAGGAGTGTATATACTGGAGTGTATATAGGTGGTCCCGTGAAAGAATTGTTAATCCTTGGGTATCCCATAATTACCCCTTTCCCCATCCAAGTTTAAACCCCTAAAAAGCAACAAAACCAAGTACCAGCCTGTTCTTGTGACCCTGGATGTGTAGAAAAAGGTTATTGAGGACAACTTGTGAGGTTAAACCACTACTTTCAGCAAACCCCAAGGGGGCAATAGCTACATTTGGGTGCTCGTCCAGGATTCACTTGTTCACATAAATCTGCCAGTCGTTACCCCTATCAACTGAAGTGGACTGAGTCTGAGCTAAGGAAATGTGTTTGTCTTACTATTAGCAAGGATTGAACTTGGGAAAGGACTTATGTGTTTTGTCTGCTACACAGTGCCGTTCTACAAGTGCCGTTGCTCATAGTAACCAGCAGTTGCCAATTGCTGTTTTTGCCTACCCAGTTGCTCCAACTGCCGCTGGGGGGGACACTTGAAACAATATCTGCAATTCAGTGACTTTGGAAACCGGTGGCACAGTGGTGTAGTGGATAGCACTTTCGCCTGGCAGCAAAAGGGTCGATGGTTTCAATCCAAACCACGACACCACCTGCCTGGAGTTTGCATGTTCTCCCTGTGCCTGTGTGGGTTTACTCCAGGTACTCCGGTTTCCTCCCACACTCCGGAGACATGCTGCTAGGTAAATTAGATCCTCTCTAAATCGGCCCTAGTATGTGTATGAATGTGAGTTAGGGACCTTAGATTGTAAGCTCCTTGAGGGTAGGGACTGATGTGAATGTACAATATATATGTAAAGCACTGCGTAAATTGACGGTGCTATATAAGTACCTGAAATGAATAAAATAAATGTGCTGTCACCCGTGGAAACCACGGCGGGCAATCGTGCCCATGTCCAGCGTTGGACATCCCTCACTGGATTACAAATACACCCAGCGATCTGCAAATGCTGGGCCTTTTGAACTTTTGCTTCAAACTCCTGCTTACAGTAAAGTGTGCCCTGAACTGTTTCCTGTTGCCTGGGGTGATCGGGGTAAGCCTGCGGGTGCCTGCGGGCGGGACTGTGCTAAAAGTGTTCCCTTCAGGAAGACAAGGGCTACTAAATTGACTGTTGCTACTGACAACCACCAGAAAGGTCAGCATGCCTGGACAAGTCCTGCTAGCATCAGCATGTCTGCCAGTTTCCTTCCTTCACACAAGGGGTTACAGCAGCGTGACCAAGAGAAAGCCTGCCTATCAGATCTCTTGGCACCAGCCCGTCTGGAAACGAGGAGGCGGTGCCACACCCTGAAGGAGACTCAACCTTTCCTACTAGCACCAGACACCACGAGACAGTGGAAGATGGCGGAGGGTGGCCGTCTTATTCCAGCTCTGACATGGTTGCCAGAGAAGCCAGGGCTGACATTGGTGAACACCGGTGTCCAACTGGAGCCTCACAGGGGACTCGCCCTTGGAGTGATCAAGGGAGCTGAGCGGCTGTGCCTGATATGCCCGGAATGCCGGATTCCAACTGCAGGGGTCACTCCCTGGGCTTGGTGCGGCCATTGTGACAAACCGCTAACCCGGTTGGTGTCTATAATGCAGGAGCCACGCTACTATATATTGGACCTGCACTCAGGGCTTTGCCATCTGCAGCCACGGCAGTTCCGGAAGGCTGGCGAGGGCCTGAAATCACCACCCAAAGGTGGGGTAGAGTTGCGGCCTGGTGACTCCCCTATGAATACAGAGGACATCAAGGGAGGAGAAGCTGTGGAGACCTGTGACCTGGCCAGGAACCTGGCAACTGTGAGTACTGCCATGCAGGAGCCAGTTAAAGTCCCGGAAGAGCCAATCCTAAGTACCCTGCTATCCCAATTCCAGCCCAGCCAGCGAGAGGGGAGAGTGCGTTCCCAGGTGAGCTGGATGGGGAGCGTGAGGGCTGGGTCCTTGATCTGGGTTCCCCCAGACTGCAAGCGGAATTCGGATCACTAAAGAGGTTGACAGAGTGGTCATTTCCAGGCTCAAGTTCTGAGGATGAGTGGTAGACAGGAGGGTCTCTCATCCAAGAGGCTCAGTTAGAGGAGAAAGTGGAGCCAGAACCAGCCATAGAATCTGAACTGACTGCAGAAACTCTGATTAGCAGCCAGCAGCTTTTCGTATGCAGACCTTCCACCACCCAAACCAAGGCGCCCACTTATCACCGATGGGTGATAAGATCTCCCAATGCCTGCGTTCTTCCTGGAAAAGGGAACCCGATAGAGTTACCAAGGGAGGACGACTTAGTTTGGGACTTCCGACATATTCCAAAGGGGGGACCAGAGAATTAAGTTTTGGCCCATTTCTTGGATATCAAAGAGGAATGGCGGACTGGGAGATCTATCCATAGGGACCGAGTGCTTGTTGTTCAGGCGGGTCTGCCCATGCAGAGCCATTCGGTCTCCAAGGAGACAGAAGAAGGGGGCCGGATATGGCTACCAGACCCTCGGTTCTATGCTTAAAGAAGGACTATGAGGAGCCAATTAATGCATAGACTGAACCACAGAGACTGCTGGGAAGTGCAGCGTCGTTTTTGTTCTTCTTGTTTCCCTCACTTTGCAGGAACAAGCCACCCTGTACCCAATGGAGGAACCTTTCTGTTGAAAGGACACTCGGGTGATGTTTGTTCTTGCATCTACTACTAACTTTTGAACAGCCTGTTATCTGGGGAGGGGCCCCTCCTAGCAGGAACTTTAAAGAAAGACTGTCCATTTACCATGTGTTTCTTCCCTTTTACTGTTTTTCTCAGTAGGTTCATACCTCCTACTGACAGAACAGACAGGAAAAAGTGTTATGGTGTGCTGTTTATGTTTTATTCATACCCCCTTCCCAGCAGAGTATGTGTGCCGTGTTCTAGTTAGAATTTAGATTAGGTTGTTCTTCTATCTTCTCTTAGGAGAATTAGGATGGGGTGGTTGTCCATCCTCTCTGGCAAGAGTCAAAACCTTCTCTACATTTCTAGGAGCAAAGTATCTTTCTCAAGAGAGAGATGCTCTAGCTCGAATTTGTATATTGATCATGATTTGTGCTGTTAGTTGCAGGAATTGTAGCTAAGAGTGTCTTGTGTATGCTGTACATGTGTAAATAATTTACAGAGATTATGTTTATTTTTGTACTTCAATTATTTGTACAATCCCCATCCAAGTTTGTTCCCTTTTCCCCCTCCCTTTTACTTTATGGGATGTCCTTGCTCCTGGGCCCATGAGCCATTTTTTCAAAATTTTTCCCAGCTGGGGACCTGATGCGGTTTGGTGCTGGGGTGAGTGTAGCACCCTCTACATTACGTAGGTGCTAGAGAGAGATTTTTGCTAGGTGAGACAAATTTAGTCAGGCCTGATTGTTTCAATTCTGGGCTGGGAGTGGCTCAGGGTAGGGCTGGTTGACTCACAGGTGGTGTCATCAGGACCTCCCACTTCTTTCCAGAAGGTTCTTGTGTTCTTTGGAAAAGAGGTGGAGAGGTAAGGTGTAGCCATCTGTGGTATTCTGAGGAGTTCTGACCAATCCCCAACTTGGATTGGCAGGGGGCAGGCCTCCTCAAATACCCAGGGTCAGCCTAGTGAGGGAGGAGAGTTCAGGTGGAAGAGATGGAGTAGTACGTAGGCTGTCAGGGCCTTGAGGGAGCTCCCAGTCTGGGGAGGGTGACTTTGGCCTGGGGCTCGGCCAAGAGAGAGAGCAAATGAAGGACAGCGGGAGAGAGTACTACCAGAGAGATCTCCAGGACAGGAACTACATGTGTCAGGTGTCAGTGAGTGATACCCACCCTGGGAAGCTGGAAGAGGCACGCCAGAGCAGATTGGGGTGAGAGACAGTCTGAGAAGGGTGCAAGAGCCAGTTGGGACTGTGGTGTCACTGTGGCAGTGGAGAGGGCCGTTACAGCCAGGAGGGCTGGTAGGGCCTGGAAGAGTATGGGCTGGGAGCAGTAGTCCATCATGGCTAGCTAGCACTTCAACTAACTTTTCCTACACTATAGGGGTCCGCGGTCCCTGCCTGCAAATGGCGGTTCAGAGGCTCTGCAATTTAAGAGCAGGCCCCACCATGTGCTAGCGATGCCGAGGAAGTTTGCGCTGGAAAGAGCAAGAGGAAGTAACTGAGAAGCAAGATTGCGCTGGAGTAAGAGGAGAGTGTATATACTGGAGTGTACATAGGAGGTCCCGTGAAAGAACTGTTAATTCTTGGGCATCCCATAATTACCCCTTTCCCCATCCAAGTTTAATCCTCTAATAAAAGAACAAAACTAAGTACTAGCCTGTTCTTGTGACTCCGGATGTGTGGAAAAAGGTGATTGAGGGCAGTGTGACAAGTGGAACCACTAGTTTTAGCAACCCCCAAGGGGGCAATGACTACACTAAATTAACCCCACCTAGTGGAAAACTGTGGAAAGGTTACTGATTGCTTTCCAATACTGAGAAGGGATTGAATAATGTGTTTGTTACATTAATGTGTAGGTTCACTTCTGTTGAGTACATATATGGGGGTGGATTTGTGGCCCTTATGAAAGACTTTGCATGCTGGATGGTCATCACATTTTCATTGAAGATAATATATTCGTTATACATCACGGACTTTGGACTTTCACGTTTGCGGAGTGGCAGCTAGGGGGCACGAGCGCGCCGCCGGCAGCACACACTCGTGCCCGCCACACTCCGGACCCGATGTCCGCCGGCGAGCCGCGATGAGCTGCTACAGCAAAAGATCGGGGAACCGCCGATGTAAACACGGCGGTTCCCTGCTCTGTCAGTGCGGGCATAGGAGATCTACTGATCCCTGTCACTAGGATGAGTTAGATTTCTTATGCCCATAACAGCCCAGCCCCCTCACAGTTAGAACACGCCTAGGGAACACAGTTAACCCCTTCACTACCCCCTGCAGGTTAACCCCTTCACTGCCAATGACATTTATACAGTAATCAGTGGAAATTTAAATTTCTGATCGCTGTATAAATGTAATTGGTCCCCAAAAAGTGTCAAAAATGTCCGACATGTCCGCCCCAATATCGCAGTACCGCTAAAAATTGCAGATCGCCTCCATTACTAGTAAAAAATAAAAAAAAAATAAAAACCCCAGAAATGAATTCTCATCATCCGCAAACGTGGCAACTTTTGCGCAAACCAATCAATAATCGCCAATTGTGATTTTTTTTACCAAAAATATGAGGAAGAACATAAATCGGCCAAAACCGATGAATAAATTTTTTTTATATTTTTTGTTTGGATTTGTATTTTAGCAAAAAGTAAGAAATATTGGTTTTTATTGCAAAATTTACGCTCTTTTTTAGTTTATAGCGGTGGTCGGAAATGACGCAGAGGGGATCAAATACCACCAAAAGAAAGCTCTATTTGTGGGAAAAAAAGGACGCAAATTTTGTTTGGGTACAACACCACACGACCGCGCAATTGTCAGTTAAAGCGACGCAGTGCCGAATCGCAAAAAGTACTCTGGTCCTAACATGGGAAATCCTTCTGGGGGTGAAGTGGTTAAGTAGGACTGTCTAGACTAATCTGCGACAGTTGCAAATATGCTAACTTAATATATATCAACTCCTAACCTTATTAAACGACAACTCCCAACTTTTTGAAATGGGAACGGGAGGACACCTATTAGTAAAAGTATTCAGGCATAGGACACACCCCCTGCCACGCCCCTTAAAGGATAATTATACAAAAAATTATTTGTTAAATCCACAGGTGCTTGTTTTTTACCACTTCTATTCCTTTATATTGGCTTTTGAAATTTAAAAATGCAGCAATTTAGAAACTGGATGAAACGTTTAGTACGGGGAAACACTTTTTGAAATATAAAAAGTGCATTTTATATACAACTATATAGATCAGATCAAAATGAGGAGGAAAGAGGGACTTTGCTTAAAAACAGGGACAGTCCCTCGAAATCAGGGACAGTTGGGTGCTATGGTTAAACAGTAAGGAGCATAGTTATAAATCTATTGATCCTACATTCACTGAAGGTGAATCTTTCTGTGCTTTAAATGACCAGTGAATGTTTGGAGAAAGTCACAATCACTACTTCATAAATACACTATATCGTCAAAAGTATTGGGATGCCTGCCTTTAAATGCAAATTATCTTTAATGACATCCCAGTCTTAGTCCGTAAGGTTCAATATTGAGTTGGCCCACCCTTTTCAGCTATAACAGCTTCAACTCTTCTGGGAAGGCTGTCCACAAGGTTTAGGAGTGTCTATGGGAATGTTTGACCATTCTTCCAGAAGCGCATCTGTGAGGCCAGTCACTCATGTGGACGAGAAGGCCTGGCTCGCAGTCTCCACTCTAATTCATCCCAAAGGTGTTCTATCGGGTTGAGGTCAGGACTCTGTGCAGGCCAGTCAAGTTCCTCCACCCCAAACTTGCTCATCCATGTCTTTATGGACCTTGCTTTGTGCACTGGTGCACAGTCATGTTGGAACAGGAAGGGGCCATCCCCAAACTGGGAGCATGAAATTGTCCAAAATGTCTTGGTATGCTGACGCCTGAAGAGTTCCCTTCCCTGGAACTAAGGGAACAACCCCACACCATTACCCCCCACCCCAAATGATTTGAACCAGTGCACAAAGCAAGGTCAATAAATTCAAGGATTAGCATATTTGGGGTGGAGGAACTTGACTGGTCCAAGACCTAACCCCGGTAAAACACCTTTGGGATGAATTAGAGCTCAATACTGAATTCTACGGACTAATACAGGGATGCCATTAAAGTCCATGTGCATGTAAAGGCAGGCGTCCCATTACTTTTGACAATATATAGGGTATGTTCTCTTAGGGCTTATTGTGGTGGCTAGGTGTGTTGGGATAACATTTAAAATGAACACATGAACAAATATGCATTTTACTGGATCTTACGGTAACTCAATAATCCATGAATTAACCCCTTCTTGCCCAGGGCTTAAAATATCAGCACCAGAAGCCACAATTTCATTTTTTGCCACATTTTCAGCACTAAAACAATGCATGTCAATGCACATAATGAGCTTTACTTGCATGTTAGCGCATTTCAACCATCTTAATGGGCCTGTACCTTGAAGCTTTGTCGGAAGTGGCAGATAATAGACGGAAAGGGTTAAACGCAGAATTTTCCTTTCAGAACAAGCACCCTGGGTGATGCCGCCATTGGTTTTCTGCCATAATTTATGCTGCAATTACACTAAGCTGTAAGACCTGCAATGCCATCAATACACCAACCTTTATCCGAGGAAAGTCAATAGCACACTACTGAAGGAAAAACAACGCGTTTCTCCAGCCGCACAAAGGACAGAAAAAGAAATCACGAGCAGATGTAGCATGGTGCAGCTCATAAAAATGAAACGAAGATTGGGACATAAAAGACGACTCCCCGCACTCCCTCCAGACAATAAGCAGAGACTGAATGCGGAGACAATAACCTGAAAAAGCACAACTGTACTCCACTGAGATAAAGGGAAAGATAATTATTTTGTTTATTGCAGACAGTCTGGGATTTAACCATTTGTCTACTGGGGCACTTTTTAAAACTTGTTAAAATCTCTGTTTTTTGGTAGAATTTACTTCAAACCCTTCCTGAAACTATTATATCTTTACTAAAAGCGAAGGCCCTGAAGAATAAAATGGTAGACGTTGCAATCTTCTAATGCTATAGGATATTCATGCAGCTATGTATTAACCGCTTGCTGACCGTCCCATGTACAGGTACGTGATTCTGCCCTTCCGCGGTCTGCGGCACGCACACATGCTGCCGGCGACCCACTCACGCTGTGATTGGACAGAGCAGGAGCCAGTCAGCTGGGACCCGCCGATCGTTCCCAACAGAGACAATCTGTCTATGCAAGCAAGGCAGAACGCTGTTCTGTTAGCAGGCAAGACAGAGGTCCTGTGTTTCTGTCTTTTTACATTTTTTATTTGATATGTTTTATAGCAAAAAGTAAAAATTTTTTTTTTCAAAATTTATAGCGCAAAAAAAAAAAACTTCAGAGTTGATCAAATACCACCAAAAGAAAGCTCTATTTGTAGGAGAAAAAGGACATCAATTTTAGTTGGGTACAACGTCGCACGACCGCGCAAATTGTCAGTTAAAGTGACGCAGTGCCGTATCGCAAAAAATGGCCTGGCTATGAAGGGGGGTAAATCTTCCAGAGGTCAAGTGGTTAAACACATTTTTTTCTAGAAATTAAAGTTCTTTTTAGTGCAGGAAAATGCAATTATACCCAATTATTTGCTAAAATATAAAAGGTGAGACTGCATCAAGTAACTAGATACAAGACATGTCAAGCCTTAAAACTGCATGCACCCGTGGAATGAAAAAAAAAACAAACTATGGTATTTTTAAATTATTTTTGTTTATTTTTTATAATTTTTTTAAGGTAGATTTCCAGCTTAATTTGAAAGAGTCATAAGAATACTCCCCTCCTAACACCTATGCTGACTAACCTGTGTAAAAAAAAGATGTACTTACCTATTTGCTCCGATACGGTGACCTGATCCCCTGTGTCAAACAGCGGTTGCTGCAGGGGAGAGAAGAGATCACTCGACAACAGCTGTTAAAGCCTGGAGCAGTGACATTGCCATAGGCTCCCATGTCCCAGCCGTTGCCGGCCATTGGTGGTCAGTGGTTATCTGTAAACCACATTCTAGAATTGGTGGTCAGTGGCTGGTGGGGAAAAAACATACTGGCATTGGTGGTCAGTCACTAGCTGCACATCCCCCTCTACCTGCAAGTAATGGTGGTCAGCAGCTGGCAGCAAACCCCCCCCCCCCCGGCATTGGTTGTCAGTGGTTGGATGTAAAAATAGCCCCCCTAGCACTAGTAGTCAGTGGCTGGCTGTAAACTCCCCCAGCATTGGAGCATTGGTTGTTAGTGTCAACTGTTTTCTAGTGAATTGGTTCTTCTCATATATTGTAAAGAGCTGCGCAAACTGTTGGCGCTATATAAATCCTGTATAATAATAATAATACAATATATCCAAAATAAGACTGCTTCAATCCAGGTATCTGAGCTTCTAGTGAAAGGTTAGATTGGGTTTGATTTGCTTAACAATCCATTTGTTTGTTTTCCTTGCTGTCTGCCGTATTCTAAGAACTCTTCACAAACACCAAAGTCTAAAGGCTTCAATACTTTTTCTATTGTGCGTATTCATTGTCCATCTTTCACTTCCATAAGATGTGTCCTAAAATACCAAAGCCTGGACAAATTCCAGTCTTCTCTTGGTATACTGTTTGTTACATTGAATACAGTTTTCCCAAAATTTCCATTCCCATTCTCAACTAATATTCCTCCAGAGGTCCTTGAACTGTGGCTGGTTGATCTTACATTTTATGGTGGCTGCATAGTCTCGGGGTCAATGCCACTTGGTAGGACCAGTTGGATGAAGCCAATGATCTTTTTAGATGTCCATAAGGGTTGCATTCTGACCACCACTGTAAGGGTTGCATTCTGACCACCACTGTAAGGGTTGCATTCTGACCACCACTGCAAGGGTTGCATTCTGACTACCACTGTAAGGGTTGCATTCTGACCACTACTGCAAGGGTTGCATTCTGACTACCACTGTAAGGGTTGCATTCTGACCACCACTGCAAGGGTTGCATTCTGACTACCACTGTAAGGTTTGCATTCTGACCACCACTGCAAGGGTTGCATTCTGACTACCACTGTAAGGTTTGCATTCTGACCACTACTGTAAGGGTTGCATTCTTACCACCACTGTAAGGGTTGCATTCTGACCACCACTGTAAGGGTTGCATTCTGACTACCAATGTAAGGGTTGCATTCTGACCACCACTGCAAGGGTTGCATTCTGACTACCACTGTAAGGGCTGCATTCTGACCACCACGGTAAGGGCAGCATTCTGACCACCACTGTAAAGGTTGCATTCTGACCATCACTGTAAGGGTTGCATTCTGACTACCACTGTAAGGGCTGCATTATGACCACCACTGTAAGGGTTGCATTCTGACCATCACTGTAAGGGTTGCATTATGCCCATCACTGTAAGGGTTGCATTCTGACCACCACTGTAAGGGCTGCATTCTGACCACCACTGTAAGGGTTGCATTCTGACCACCACTGTAAGGGTTGCATTCTGACCCCCACTGTAAGGGTTGCATTCTGACTACCAATGTAAGGGTTGCATTCTGACCACCACTGCAAGGGTTGCATTCTGACTACCACTGTAAGGGCTGCATTCTGACCACCACGGTAAGGGCAGCATTCTGACCACCACTGTAAAGGTTGCATTCTGACCATCACTGTAAGGGTTGCATTCTGACTACCACTGTAAGGGCTGCATTCTGACCACCACTGTAAGGGTTGCATTCTGACCATCACTGTAAGGGTTGCATTATGCCCATCACTGTAAGGGTTGCATTCTGACCACCACTGTAAGGGCTGCATTCTGACCACCACTGTAAGGGTTGCATTCTGACCATCACTGTAAGGGTTGCATTCTTACCACCACTGTAAGGGTTGCATTATGCCCATCACTGTAAGGGTTGCATTCTGACCACCACTGTAAGGGCTGCATTCTGACCACCACTGTAAGGGTTGCATTCTGACCATCACTGTAAGGGTTGCATTCTGACCACCACTGTAAGGGTTGCATTCTGACCACCACTGCAAGGGTTACATTCTGACCACCATGGTAAGGGTTGCATTCTTCATGCTAACCACCCAAGTAAGTGGCATTTTCTTCACTGACCATTAGTGAATTTGTTTTAGCAAGGGTCCCCTAAGACTTGAAATTTAATTCAAGGGTTCCTCTGAGGTAAAAATGTTGAGAAAGGCTCTTCTACATGATGGTGTTATGATACTATTTTTAAACACAAATATTGCTTAGCGGAATTCTTTAATTCCTCGTGTATGAAAACCTTGTAGGTAAAAGCAGACAGGATCTGGAGCTCCGCTCAGCCATTGTACTTGGAAAGCCAATTAGTGGCATTCGAAGAGCGCTAATTAGCAGCTTCTAAGAAGACGGTAAATGATGAGCAAGCTGGAAGGAGCACCGTACTGGAGGGATCGTTTTCTTTCCTTTGAAATCCATTCAAAGCAGGTGTCTCCAGGTAAAAACTCAGACTGACGTGTTTTTATTTGTCTCTTATATGCTTTTTATTGTTTAAATTGTTGTTTTTAGACGATAAAGAATAATAAAATAACTGAATAACAAGTGTCCTGAAAGCAAAAAAGCTTCATTCTGTTCACCCAAGCACAATTAAAAAAAAAAAAAAAGGCACCCCATATTTTTGAAATCACTCAATCAACCCCTGTAAGTGCCAACACGTGTAAATGTGTGCATATTTCTACAGCTATGACACCATAGCTCCCAACTGTCCCTGATTTGGAACAAAGTCCCTCTGTCCCTCTTTCCTTCTCATTTGTCCCTCATTTCAGTCTGATCTATATACTTGTATATAAAATGCACTACTTATCTATCAAAAAGTGTTTTACGGTGCTAAACCTTTCATTCAATATCTAAATTGCTGCATTTGTAAATTTCAAAAGCCAGTAGAAAGGAATAGTAGTGGTAAAAATGCACTTGTGGGTTTAATCAATCAATGCTCCTTTAAAGGGGGTGTGGCAGGGGGTGTGTCCTATGTCTACATACTTTTGCTAATAGGTGTCCCTCACTCCCATCTGAGAAAGTTGGGAGGTATGTGACACCATGAATATGTCACTTATACTGGCTGAGATGAGAAAAAAGAAAGAAAGAAAGAAAGAAAGAAAGAAAGAAAGAAAGAAAGAAAGAAAGAAAGAAAGAAAGAAAGAAAGAAAGAAAGAAAGAAAGAAAGAAAGAAAGAAAGAAAATACGACCTTCTTATTACAAAGGGTCACACTGCTCAAAAATATTTCTGTGTTTGGTAAGTGCTGGTAAGTTGTATTAAGTGCTATTAATCTGCATCTGGATTCCCAACTCCTCCCACCAGTGGGGATCAGTATGGAAGTGCCTAGGATTGTGGGTAAAAGCCTTTAGCTTTTGCTGGGGACATCAGCCTGTCCTTCATATCACTAACACCAGAGATAAATTCATTTTGGAAATATATAAAGCCCTGAACAATCAGGGAAGGGGCTAATATATACGGTTTATCTGCTATTGCAGCGCTACCCTAAGAGGATCAGCTTGGTAGTTTGAATTCTCTGGTCTGTGTCTTGGCACTGTGAACAACCTCAACCCCTCTGACCAACCAGGCAGAGAGAAAAAGAAAGAGATAGAGAGGAAAAAAGAGAATGGGAGAAGAGAAAGAAAGAGAGAAAGAAAGAAAAAAACGTGTAAGGAGGGGAGGGAATACGAGAGAAAGAAAGGAAGGAAAGAAAGAAAGAACGGAAGGAAGGAAGGAAAGGAAAAGAAAGGAAAGGGAAGGGAGGGGAAGGGAAGGGAAAAGAAAGGAAAGGAAGGGAAGGGAAGGGAAGGGAAAGGAAAGGAAAGGAAAGGAAAGGAAAGGAAAGGAAAGGAGAGGAGTGAAAGAAGGTGGGGGGATAAGAGAGAAAGAAAGAAAGAAAGAAAGAAAGAAAGAAAGAAAGAAAGAAAGAAAGAAAGAAAGAAAGAAAGAAAGAAAGAAAGAAAGAAAGAAAGAAAGAAAGAAAAAGAAAGAAATACGACCTTCTTATTACAAAGGGTCATACTGCCCAAAAATATTTCTGTGTTTTTTGCATCAGGATTCCCAACTCCTCCCACCAGTGGGGATCAGTATGGAAGTGCCTAGGATTGTGGGTAAAAGCATTTAGCTTTGTGCTGGGGACATCAGCCTGTCCTTCATATCACTAACACCAGAGATAAATTCATTTTGGAAATATATCAAGAGGAAGAGGAGCCCTGAACAATCAAGGAAGGGGCTAATATATACGGTATAGATGCTATTGTAGCGCTACCCTAAGAGGAGCAGCTTGGTAATTTGGGTTCTCTGTTCTGTGTCTTGGCACTGTGAACAACCTCAACCCCTCTGACCAACCAGGCAGAGAGAAAGAGAGAGAGAGCAAAAAAGGAGAGTGAGAGAAAGAAAAAAAGAGAGAGAGAAAGGAAGGAAGGAAGGAAGTTGTAAGGAGGGGAGGGAATAAGAGAGAAAGAAGGAATTAGGAGGGAAGGAAGGAAAGGAGGAAGGAAGGAAGGAATGGAGGAAGTGAAAGGTAGCAAGGAAGGAAGACGATTGCCTTAACTTAAAGTTGGGTCCTACTGCTGAATTCTCAAATTGTTTGTATGTACTTTATAAATACAAATAAACTATTTGAAACAAATCAGGAAGGAAGACGAGGAAGGAATTAGAAGTGGGAGAAAAGAAGGAGAACAGAAAAAAATAAAGAGAGGATGGAAGGACGGAAGGAAAATATGCGTATGCTAACACTAGTCACTACGTCACACAGAATACACACAGAATATACCCCTGTTGAAGTCTTTACAGACGAAACGCGTTGGTTGAAGCAAGCCTGCCCTTCTATCATTGCGCTACCCATGTACTGATTGGAATTCCATATCGCTTATCTCAAATTTCATTATGTAAGTGTGATTCTTTTTAATACATTTTACATTTATACGGAATTACACTATGTAGCACCTTCTGTTTTTACTGAGGTTTTACTACAATCATCCCTGGGATATTTTTTTGGATATATCCGGTCCATATGGTTCCTTGGTCCTGGGAGGTGACCATTATACCGAATAGGATCCATTGTGGATATGAAATCACTTATGTGGTCTCCATCATCCATGTATGAAATTTGATGGAAGTTCTGGAAGGTCCATGCCGTTTCTATCCTTATGTGCATGTATTCTACGAGTTCTGGTAAGAGTACCCTAGCTTGATATGGTGGAGGTTCACTCTGCATGTGGTGGATTATGAGAATCTGATGCATAATCTATTACCACCTATAAAGATTACATCACTCCATTGTTTATTAATGGACTCAGTTTGGACATTTTTGTTGCTTATTTTTAATATTTCTCAGTTTGATGTCCTTTGCACATTGTTGTTGCTTTTCCAGCGCATGATGTTCACTATTATGCACTTTATTGTATTTATTTACACATTTATAGTACTTCCGATTGGAGGTACCCTCTAAGGTTCAATAGCACTGCACTATTGAGTTATACTTTTCATCACTGTCCAATTTGGTAAAATTGTGGTGCTGGCAGCTTATATCACTATTTGTAGCTAGCGAAGTAATTTCTCTCTGTTTTAATGCACACAGAATACACAGAGAGAGTCAAGGGAAGAAAGAAGAAAGGGAGGAGGGAAGAAAGGAAAGAAAGAAAGATGGAAGGAGGGGAAAAAGAGACGGAAGGAAGTGAAATAAGGAAGCTTCCAAGGAAGGAAAGAGAACAGAGGAAGGAATAAAGACAGGATGGAAGGATGGAAAGACAAATATGCTTTATGCTAACACCGATCACTACCTGACTACACATAAAATGAAAGGGGGAAGGAAAAAGGGGAGAAAGAAGGCAGCAAGGAAGCAATGAACACAGACAGAAAGGAAAGAGGGAATGAAGGAAAGGGAATGGAGGAAAGAATGGAAGGGGAAGGGGGAAAGAAAGATGGAAGGAGGGGAGGTAATGAAGAGAGGAAAGAACAAAGGGGAGGAAGGAAGGATTAAAGGATAGAAAAAAAGGAAGGAAGAAAGGAGGGAAGGAAGGGAGCGAAAGAAGGAAGGAGAGGGTGGTATTAGGAGGTGAGCAAATAAGGAGAGGAGCAGAAGAAATAAAGAGAGGATGGGAGGAAGAAAGGAGGGAAGGAAGGGAGCCAAAGAAGGAAGGAGAGGGTGGTAGTAGAAGGTGAGCAAATAAGGAGAGGAGCAGAAGAAATAAAGAGAGGATGGGAGGAAGGAAGGAGGGAAGGGAGGGAGCGAAAGAAGGAAGGAGAGGGTGGTATTAGGAGGTGAGGAAATAAGGAGAGGATGGAAGGAAGGAAGATGCTTATGCGAACACCGAGGAAAAAACACACATTTGTATCTTATATCTGGTATATGGTTTTTATGATCTCTATGGTTTCCTATAAGCAAACACAATTTTTTCACCTAATTTTGAAATGCTTTTTTAATCCGTACTCTGCTGGGAAGATTTCTTTTTGTACACATATCCATAAAAGTAGAAAATGACAGAAAATTGTTATTTTCAGCCTCAGTTTATCTTCCACGCTTACTGTTTCCCCACCTTCTGCTTTTTGTATTTTTATATTTATGAAACTGGGCAATTTTTTGATCGGCAAGAAACAACCTGCGCCTTACAGAGAGAATATAAAGCGACAAGAGGCGCTCTGTGAAGGTACCTCTCCTCGAACAAAAGCCGGGAGCAGAGTGTACTCCATAATGGAAGCTGCTTCCCGGCAATCATTTGGCAGTTCAATTTTCTACCCTGGATAGTTCCATTGTGACTTGGGTTTTAAAAAAGCACTTGCTTTGTTGCATTATTCTATCATGCAGCACTTTATGGAACAGCCCGCCAAATATCGAGTGGACGCACTTGAGAAGCATATATTTTTTTTTTTTTTCCCTTTTCATTTAAATCAAGCAACATACAAAGAACAGGCTAATTGTGTCAAGGTAATTATACACTGCTAATACTTTAGTCATTTTAAGACACAGTTGTTTACCAAAAAAAAAAATTGCAGACAGCAAAAATGTTGTTTAAAAGATGTGTGAGAAAATATCGGTGGTTGGTATTTTTTTTAGCATCGAAAATGCAGTCATCTTTGACATCAGTAAGAAAGCAGCCTATCCACTCAGTAGAGGGCAGTGCCATCTGTATAAATGCAGCCAGCCTATTCACTAAAATCTCGTGACATTAATGACAGTGCAGTCTATCTATTACCTAGAATCCAGTAAAATCAGAATGAATGTAGCCTATCCATTTACTAGAGACTGGTGACATCACTATAAATCCATTCAGTAGAGTCCTGTGATATCAGTAAGAATCTACCCTATCCATTTACCAGATACTGGTGACATCAGTATAATTGCTGCCTATTCATTTACTAGAGACCAGTGACATCACTAAGAATTCAGCTAATGTATTCACTAGAGAGTGGCGACATCACAGAGAATCCCGTCTATCCATTCACTAGAGATGGGTGCAATCATTAAGAATCCAGCGTATCCTTTCAACAGAGAGGGGTGAGACATCATTGAGAATGCAGTCTATCCATTCACTAGAGATGGGTGACATCACTATGAAGTAAGCCAATCCATTCACTAGAGATAGGTGACATCACTATGAAGTAAGCCAATCCATTCACTAGAGATGGGTGACATCACAATGAAGTAAGCCAATCCATTCACTAGAGATGGGTGACATCACTATGAAGTAAGCCAATCCATTCACTAGAGATGGGTGACATCACTATGAAGTAAGCCAATCCATTCACTAGAGAAGGGTGACATCACAATGAAGTAAGCCAATCCATTCACTAGAGATGGGTGACATCACAATGAAGTAAGCCAATCCATTCACTAGAGATGGGTGACATCACAATGAAGTAAGCCAATCCATTCACTAGAGATGGGTGACATCACTAAAGCTGATCATAGATAAATCAAAATTTGGTCGGTTCAGCAGGGATTGGCTAATACTTGATCCATGTGACATCACTAAGAATCCAGCCAACCCATTCAGTAGAGACTGGTGACATCACTGAGAATGTAGTCAGTAGAGATTAGTGACATCACTAAGAATCCAGCCAACCCCACACTAGATGTTGTAGAGATCACGGGGATTTGATCCACATGCTATGGCGATGCCCCAAGCTCCACAGGTATTGGAAATCTTTCATTAATACCATTAACCAGGCATTTCAAATACAAGTCCCAGAGGATCCCAAATGTTGCCTATTAGGAATACTAGATGCTTTACAAATGGAGGATGTCCCCAAACAGGCCGTAGGGAGAGCACTTTTCCAGGCTAGATTAGCATTACTAATCCACTAGAAATCTACTGAACCCCCTACAGTGAAAGAATGGTTGGCTAGAATGGGTGATACACTCCGGTTGGAAAAACTGATATACCAGCATAGGGGTACTGGTGGTAAATTTGAAAGACTGTGGGCTGCTTGGTTGAATGTACCCGGCTTGGCTCCAGCTGATTTGACCATGAACAGACTGCTCATGTAAAAGGTCCTTTGAGGAGGGGGGTGCAGAGGGAATCCCAGGGCAGTTGATGGAATCATATATGTGCCTTTTATAATGGTCTCTGCTCCAGAGTATTGGCTGGAATCCTTATTGTTTAAGCTGACAAATCTTGTAGAATGTCTCTTTTTGTATTATTGCATGGGGTTCACCTGGCATATATTGTTGATTCTATGATGCTTTGTGGATGCATATGTACTTTTTCAGATGTACAATAAAAACCCTTTTGTTGAGAAAAAAAAAAGAATCCAGCCGACCCATTCAGTAGAAACAGGTGACAACACTAAGAATCCAACCAACCCATTCAGTAGAGACTGGTGACATCACTAAGAATACAGCCGACCCATTCAGTACAGACTGATGACATCACTAAGAAGCCAACCAACCCATTCAGTAGAGACTGGTGACATGACTAAGAATCCAGCCAATCCATTCAGTAGAGACTGGTGACATCACTAAGAATCCAGCCAACCCATTCAGTAGAGACTGGTGACATGACTAAGAATTCAGCCATTCCATTCAGTAGAGACCAGTGACATCACTAAGAATCCAGTCAACCCATTCAGTAGAGACTGGTGACATCACAAATAATCCAGCAAATCCATTTAATAGAGACTGGTGACATCACTAACAATCCAGCCAACCCATTCAGTAGAGACTGGTGACATCACTAAAAATCCAGCCAACCCATTCAGCAGAGACTAGTGACATCACTAAGAATCCAGCCAATCAATTCAGTAGAGACTGGTGACATGACTAAGAATCCAGCCAATCAATTCAGTAGAGACCGGTGACATCACTAAGAATCCAGCCAATCAATTCAGTAGAGACCGGTGACATGACTAAGAATCCAGCCAATCAATTCAGTAGAGACTGGTGACATCACTAAGAATCCAGCCAATCAATTCAGTAGAGACCAGTGACATCACTAAGAATCCAGCCAATCCATTCCATAGAGCCTGGTGACTTTAGTATAAATGCAGCTTATCCATCCAGTAGAGACCTGTGATATCTCTGACAAAGTAGCCTATCTATTCTCCAGAAAGCTGTCCATCTTTTTACATGCTTTATTTAAATTAGTTTTGTATTCAAATGTTATGAAAATGTAAACTATATTTCACTAATTAAAACCATAATAACACATTTTAATTTGTATTATTCACTCTTCACATTACAACCTTCCACATTTTTGTTTAGAAAATGTTTTCAAAGTTTACATGATGACCCTTGTCCTTTGTAATGACTTTTCATTAATTGTAATGCAATTTTCCCAGTTACTATAAAGAGAAATGGTATGGACGTATTTCCTATTTTGGAATAAACAACATTTAGCTGCCTAGAGAAACACTCAAGGGAAAATTACTTATTTTTCCATTAAAATTGCAGTTCATTTCCCCTGCAAACATCAAATTGATAATTTCATGATCTTCTGCATTATATTCACATTTTAATGTTGTTATTCTAAGAGATTATTACTAGTGCACTAGTAGAGACGCAGTATAATCTCACTTTAGCAATCTAGAGGAATGAGGATTAAAGAAATAAAAAGATATAATAGTTTGTCACACTGAGATAATCAGGGGCCCGTCCGTTCCAATTCTGTGGCATTTTATTAATTTATTGACCACTAACAGCACAATGAAAATTGCTAATTTCAGAGAAAATATTTTGATAGTATGTGCAAAGTTTAATGACTAATGATGATGATCAATGAACCATTCAACATGGTTAAACCAATCGGAATGAATAAAAGTCAGTAGAGACCCCCTGTTTGATGTCCACCTTTAGTCCAAAGGGTAGTGGTACCCACCTGATACTGGGTTCCTTTAGTCATGTGATAAAAATTTTTTTAAAAAATCACTATTATACTCCTCTGAGAAAAATGTGAACAATCAGAAAATAAGTGAACACATAAATTAATAAATAAGTGACAGTAGGCTGCAGCTGCTACAAGGTACTCACACCCAAATCAAATATTATAAAAAATTCACAGCGCTACCCCTAAAGCGTTCTCACCCTTGTTTTAATCACAAACATTTCTAAATACACCCAATTTTTTTTTTAATACAAAAACATACATTCAGTGTCCCAAGTATACAGTCTCTACAACAAAGTGCTAGTGCTTATGTAGCACCCTCTATTGCAGGGGTAGGGAACCTGCGGCTCTCCAGCTGTTGTAGAACTACATTTCCCATCGTGCTTCTGGGAGTAATTGTATCCATCAGCCTTGCATTGCCTCATGGGAAATGTAGTTCTACAACAGCTGCAGGTTCCCTACCCCTGCTCTAGTGTATGCCGAAGTAATGTTAGTGTAGTTGTTAGTGGAGGAAAATTTTAGCCTGGCTAGGGGCCAAGCTTGGGTTTTGAATCTGGGTCAGGGTTCAGTGACTCAGGGGCTAGATGACTCATTAGGCAGCTCTCTCTGGCACTTTCCCCTGGTCTGGAAGAGCTTGGAGGGTGAGCGTAAGGAGGGGCTTCCATGCATATTTATGAGGTCCTCGACCAACCCCCATCAAAAAGGGGCTGGGAGTGGGCAGGCCCCCTCATAAATATAAATGAGTCATGCCAGCAGGGGCAGTCGGGTGGAAGATGGAGATGAAATGCTGAGGAGGCTGTTGGTGGCCCTTGAGGGTGCCCCCTAGTCTGGGGGGGGGTGACCTCAGGCTGGGGCTTGGGTGCTGGGAGGACCTTACCACAACACATGAATGTAACCTTTCCTGAAGGCATGGGAGCAAGGAGAGATGGCAGCAGGAGCAGGTCCAAAAGATCTACTGAGAGTCAGCTGAGTGGGCTGGTGAGTGTCAGTCTGGAGGACTGTGGGGAGAAGTTAGCCTGGATGGCTAGTGAAAGGGGCAGCTGCAGCCAGGTGAGTTGGCAGTGCCTGAAGAGGTGGTGCTGGGATCATTAGCCACAGGAGTGATCTGAGTGAGCCCTGAGGAAGAGGGGACGCCCCCGAAACAAGTCAGCTTCTTTGGACCTTTTCATCCCACATTTGGCACTTATCAGCAGACCATGCTGGGTGGAGCACTTTGTGGAGTGAATTTTTCTTGATTCGTGAATTTGTTTGAGAGTATAATTTTATACACATTTTAAAACAACAAATTATTGCAAAGGTAATGCCCTCTGTTCCTTATCTTTATAGAGTGCCACAGGAATGATGCAAGCTGGACACTGAAATCCTGCTACACATTTAATGGGCCTCGGGTTCCTGCCTGTAATGGGCTGTTGTTTCATTTGAATGAGTGACTGTTGGATATTTTATGGTGTTTCATTTGGGTTCTGTAAGCAAGTGAGTGCTGGAGGAAGAAGAGGAGCTGTATATAGAGACTGTATATAGCAAGAGTTCTCCCTGAAGTTTGTTCTGAAGTCAAGTGGGCATCCCATAACCTCCCATCCCTATCCAAGTTATTATCCCTCAATAAAACAAAATAACAATAAAGTCACAGACTTTTCTCTGACTCAGGTGTGCCTGTGAAGATTTGGTGTGCCTGGCTGTGCAGGGTGGGGGATTCCAGTGACTTGTGGCTCCCTAGGGGGTGCACTACACTTAAATAAAATCTTTTCCACTATGCAGTCTATATAGTGCCGGTCCTTATATCTTGTGCAGTCTTGCGATCATCCATGCCATACATGCAACAATCTCAGTGGCGTTCTTCCCTTCCAATGTTCCCGCATTCACCAGAACTAATGGACTCTCATGCTTAGAACATTAAGAGTCAAAAGCGCTTTGTGATGTCAATTTCACCAGCACACATGGATCCTCCGGATACAGATTCTTTTGTTCCCTTCCGTCTCCAATTATCTCTCCAGTATGTAGATTGAGCTCAACATTTAATATGGTTCTCCCCATATGTGGGATAGAACAAAGAAGCACACCGTAGTGTAATTCCACTTTTATTAAAATAGCACAATATAGGTTTACTCTCAAGAACTGTACAAACAAGCAATATAACTGAACCCGGAAGTACAGAGGCAGCGCACGCGCCATGGCATGGATATGATGTCACCAATAAACTCCACCTTAATATGTTTCACCCCTCCCACAGGGCATCTTTAAGAGCTTCTGAAGATGCCCTGTGGGAGGGGTGAAAAGTGTCAAAGCAGTATCTATCGCTGATGTAATATCTGGCCCATGAAGTGCACGCCACCTCAGCACTTCCGGTGATTCAGTGATAGGGCTTGTCTGTACAGTTTTTAAGTGAGCGTAAAACTATATTGTGCTATTTTAATAAAAGTGGAATTACATTATGGGGTTCTTCAGTGTTCTATCCCATACTGCTCCTCCCACTGACACCAATGATGGGGCACTATTCCTCCCACTGACACCAATGATGGGGCACTATTCCTCCCACTGATACCAATGATGGGGCACTATTCCTCCCACTGATACCAATGATGGGGCACTCTTCCTTCTACTGATACCAATGATGGGGCACTATACCTCCCACTGATACCAATGATGGTGCACTCTTCCTTCTACTGATACCAATGATGGGGCACTATACCTCCCACTGATATTAATGATGGGGCACTATTCCTCCCACTGATACCAATGATGGGTTACTATTCCTCTCACTGACACCAATGATGGGGCACTATTCCTCCCACTGATACCAATGATGGGGCACTATTCCTCCCACTGATACCAATGATGGGGCACCATTCCTCCCACTGACACCAATGATGGGGCACTATTCCTCCCACTAATACCAATGATGGGGCACTATTCCTCCCACTTATACCAATGATGGGGCTCTATTCCTTCTGCTGACACCAATGATGGGGCACTATTCCTTCTACTGATACCAATGATGGGGCACTATTCCTCCCACTGACACCAATGATGGGACACTATTCCTTCTACTAATACCAATAATAGGGCACTATTCCTCCCACTGATACCAATGATGGGCCATTATTCATCCCACTGACACCAATGATGGGGCACCATTCCTCCCACTGATACCAATGATGGGACACCATTCCTCCCACCGATACCAATGATGGGGCTCTATCCCCCCCCCCCAATACCAATGATGGGGCACTATTCATCCCACTGATACCAATGATGGGGCTCTATTCCTTCCCCTAATACCAAAGATGGGGCATTGTTTACTCCTACTGACGCCAGGACATGTTCTACTCCCGCTGCCCACAGTCCGGCCTCCCCAAAGTGTGAAGGAGAGTAAACTGGTCCTTTCTTTAGAAAGTTTGAAGACCCCTGGTGTAGAGGACCATAATATTATTAAATCCATTTTGGGTTTGTCACTATCAAACCATGACACTTTTATCTTCATGCTACACCACTGCCAACTAAGTGCACCACTATTTGAAAAAGCTGATATTGGAAGCTGATTGGTTACTATGCACTACTGCGCCAGATTCTGTGTGCTCCAGTTTTAGTAAATCCCCTCCATTGAGGCTACCTTTGACACGTAGGGACATAGCTAGCCCAGAAGAATCATTGATGTCTATTGGACTGCAATTGGAACCTCTTTCATAAGCGTGAACTCTTTCTCAATGGTATATATGGAACCATTGAGAAAAATAATCAATACCAATTTTGTATTTTGGGATCTTTTATATGAATAGCATTGCATGGAGAAATGGGTTGGGAAGATCTACAATTTTATTTTACTTGAGTTAAGCAAGAATGTGCCCTTGCGAGGCCTAATACTGTGTATTTTGTATTATTTTGTACCATTGCAAATACATTTTTTTTAAATTCAATAAAAAAGAGTTAAAAAATGATTTCCAGGTATGGCAATTGCTACATATAGTACTTTGACGAATGTAAATATGAATGTACAACACCTGTGGGATCCCCGTAGAAGCTGGGAATCACTGTAGTGGGCACCGCTACTCCAATGATTGCCGCTAGCTTCCAGTTTGCGTTCAGCTTACTGAACACAGGGCGATTTTAGAGAATACTCTGCAGTAATTCCAGTGAATACAAGGCATCATCTGATTGGACAAGGTTAAAATCATGACATAAATGCCCGCCTCTCCATCTTGTCCAATCAGAGAATGCTTTGCATTCATTGAGGAAATGCAAAGTGTTCTCTGAATGACGCCCCTGCCAAGCAAGGGACCTCCTGTGCTCTCTAAGCAGCAGGGAAGCCACTCAGCCAGGGAGCAAGTGGGGATCACTGGATTGGCAGTGTCCACTACAATTATTTCCAGCTTCCAGAGGGATCCCACAGGTATGAAATATACATTTAGAACATACACCGCTCAGGCAATCGAGGTGAAATACCACCCCAGGTGCTCGCCCCGGCTCACCACCATTCACTGGATATGTGTAGAAAGAAGAAGTGGCCCACAAACCAAATTCTTGAAAGGAGTCTTTATAGTCGCATGCCAGACAGATAAACAGGACCAAGGTTAACGCGTTTCACACGGACATGTCATGCTTGTTCACAACAAAGGTATAGCTTCAGCATTGGTAAAGCGCATGCCCAAATTGTGCCGTAGCCCAAAACAATCCACGTAGAAAAAGCAGCTGATAAACATAAACAATTACAGACATACAGGTCTACATTTTGCTTTTTGATTTTGATGGGCGATCAACGATGTCCAGCTCTTCATATGGGATGACTGTTCCCTTTTGTGCTTGGGCACAATAATTACCATTCATACAAAAGATCCTTTTTTCTCTATTATATAAATAGCTTAAAGTGGATGTAAACTATCCATATACCCAGTGAAGTGAACAGCCTCAGATGATACACAGAGATGACACAAACCTCCTTATATAAGTTTTACATGTATATCTTCTGTCTTCACTTTGATATGCTGTTTAGAAAATGCACATTCTGTTAGATATTCCACTTCCTCCTTCCTATGTAGGAGGAGATGATTCCTGGACACTGTGAGAAAGCTGATTGGAGGAAAGGCACACACCCCCTTCCCACACATGCAAAGGTTGCCTGTGTTTTGTTTAGCAGTCTGCTAATCTATTTTTAGCAACCTCCCCTGACTCTAATTTCTACCAGGAGTGAGAACTTATCAGGCTGATAACAGAGCTACTGAGGAAGAGACAGCTACGGAACATAGCTCTTTGAAGAGAGATGACAAAACACTACAGACAGATGTGTCCAACTCAAATTTCATGAATCAGGTTTACATCCACTTTAACCACTTCAGCCCCGGAAGGATTTCCCATGTGAGGACCAGAGCACTTTTTGCGATTCGATTTGCTTTAACTGACAATTGTGCGGTCGTGCGACGTTGTACCCAAGTGAATTTTGCTTCCTTTTTTTCCACAAATAGAGCTTTTTTTGGTGGTATTTGATCCCCTCTGCGTTGTTTCTGATTGCCGCTATAAACAAAAAAAGAGCGACAATTTTGCAAAAAAAAAAACAATATTTCTTACTTTTTGCTAAAATACAAATAAAAAAAGAAAAATAAATAAAAAAACTAATTTATTCATCAGTTTTGGCCGATTTATATTCTTCCTCATATTTTTGTTAAAAAAAAATCACAATCGGCGTTTATTGATTGGTTTGCGCAAAAGTTCCCATGATTACAAACCATTAGAATTAATTTCTGCTGTTTTTACAATTTTTTTTTTTTACTAGTAATGGCAGCGGTCTGCCATTACTAGTTGGGACTTTGGGACTTTGATATTGGGGCAGACATGTCGGACATTTCTGACACTTTTTTGGGATCAATGACATTTATACAGCGATCAGAAATTTAAATACCTACCGATTACTGTATAAATGTCATTGGCAGTGAAGGGGTTAAACCGCAAGGGGCGATCAGGGGGTTAACTGTGTTCCCTAGGCGTGTTCCCCGTTCTTCCTCTCTGCCAGGCAATCGCGGCTCGCCGGCAGAGATCAAGTCCGCCCGAGCCACGGCCACGCTCCTGCAGAGTGGGGTGGGCACGAGAGTGCTCCGACAGCGGCGCACTCCCGCCCACCTCAGCGCACGCGTGAGCCGCCGTTTATAGACGGCGATTTGCGGGACGCTGCCACTCTGCAGCAGTAAAAGTGCGCGAGCCAGACGGGAACCGGTTAAGCTTTCCACATTGTATCTTCTGTCACCCCTGTGCAGGATTTTTTGCAACTATTTTGATTGGTTTATATTTGATGTTGGATACACAGGTGGGCAATGTGATGCGACTGTGTTATTTGCCTTCTTTTGAACACAGGTTTGTATATAATATGGCAATTCCCCTATAATTGTGTTACCTGGGTATATGTATCAAAAATATATGTGTGCTGTATATACTGCTCACATATTCCACTTGTCTTGGTTATCAGTGTTTTTATCTGCTTTTCATTCTTCTTATTATTATGGTTTATATCATTTTGGATATAGGTGACACTATTGGTTTTTCTTTTTCCTTTCTTTTGTTTTTTCTAGTTTTTTTTCTCTTTTTCTCTAGGTTGTTAGAATTTTTTGAAGTTCAGACTATGAAATGTTTTTAACCTGTATGTCTGTGATTGTTTATGTATATCAGCTGCTTCTTCTATATGGGTTGTTTTGGGCTGCGGTGCGATTTGGGCGTGCGCTTTAAATAGCCGATATTGAAGCTATACCTTTATTGTGAGCAAGCATGACATGTCCGTGTGAAACGCGTTAACCTTGGTCCTGTTTATCTGTCTGGCATGCGACAATAAAGACTCCTTTCAAGCATTTACTTTGTTCCAGTGTGCGGCCATTTCTTCTTTCTACACATGAACTAAACATACAGTAAAACCTTGGTTTGAGAGCGTTTTACAAGACAAGCAAAATTTTTAAATACATTTTGATTTGATATACAAGTGATGTCTTGATATACAAGTAGCGTCACCTCACAACTGTGTATAAAGAGAAGAGAGGGCCTCTAAG
Source organism: Glandirana rugosa (assembly GCA_018402905.1). Lineage (NCBI taxonomy): Eukaryota > Metazoa > Chordata > Amphibia > Anura > Ranidae > Glandirana > Glandirana rugosa. Next base: position 2,669,805 of record BLSH010384004.1, on the reverse strand, counting down.
TGTAGCAATAAGGTTACATTTAATGACGGTACAACATTTAGCAACTCACATGGTTGATGATTAAAATAGGCAAATCTAAGTAAAGTTGTCCACATAGATCGTCCTCCACACCGCCATCAACGTCATCCCTTCCACGCTGCGCTCCACGAGTGCTTCAAGCCTCGCTTTCAGATCGCTCTTTTGCAGGGTGGTCTTTCCGGTCACCATTGCAGACTGACAGCGGTGAGAGCCGGCGGTGCGGAGGACCAGGGCAGCCATCAGAAATGTTGGGGCCCCTTACAGAGCTTTAGGCCTGGGCCCCCCGTCTGACATTCCCCAGGACCCGCCCACTGGCCATCCCACCACATCCGCCCACTGCCCAGGGGTGTACACATGTTGCAACCACAGTAGGAATTATACACCCTGTCACACTTACCAAGTGTAGCCTGCCAACCATGACCCATTCAAGTGAAGTACAGTATGCAATGAATGCTAGTGTGGGATCCAAGGGATTAAAAATAACAGTGCACAGGCAGCACAGCCTCACCCCATGCTTGCAATAAGACTTTCGTGCCAAACCATAGGTGCTGGAGGTCCCAAACTTGGAACAGTTATGGTCCAGGGGCCCTCTCCATGTGACCCAAGTATGGTATTTTTATCGCCTATGTTGCGGGAGAACGGTGTCCCCAAAGCTGGTTCTCCCCTCCCATAGACTCCAATGTTAAATCCGAAATTCACGTGACAATGGGCGGTCAATGACTGGTCACTTCGGGGACCCGGTATGGCCAAACCATAGGAGCTGGAGGTCCCAAACTTGGACCAGTTGTTTCCCAGGGGACCTTCTCTATGGGGCCCAAGTTTGGTATCATTATCAGCTATGATTCAGGAGAATGATGTCCCCAAACCAGGTGCCCCCTCCCATAGACAATGTTAAGTCCGAAATTTAACCGACAATTGCCGGTCAATGATCGGTCACTTTGGGGACTCGGTAGGTGCTGGAGATCAAAAACATGGACCAGTTGTCGTCCAGGGAGCCCTCTCCATGTGACCCAAGTTTGGTATTTTTATCCTTTATAGTTCGGGAGAACGGTGTCCCCAAACTGGGTGACCCCCTCCCATAGACTCCAAGGTTAAAGACTGCTAAAGTGTTTGTAAGGGCCCCTTGAGACACTGGGGTCCCTTACAACAGTACTGCCTGTACCCCCCTGATGGCGGCCCTGCAGAGGTCGGTCTATGTGTACAGCTTTTCCCCGGATGCCTGCATACTTAGATGTGTCTCTTTTATTCATCAGCCATATGAGTTGCTAAATGTTGTACCTTCATTAAATGTAACCATATTGCTACACTTAGAGGCGCCTCTCTTCTCTTTTATACTCTGTAGCTCCTGCTGGATTTCGCTTCTAATCCCCTTGTGGAGGCGGCCATTTGTGGATGGACATTTTATGGTTACATTGCTATAATCTTTTTATATGGAGTATAAACTAAAAGACTTATGAATAAATGGTTGTGGAACGAATCATCTGAGTTTCCATAATTTCTTATAGGGAAATGCGCTTTGATATACAAGTGCTTTGGATTACAAGCATGTTTCCGCAACAAATTATGCTTGCAATCCAAGGTTTTACTGTAGTTACATTATTCCAAAGTGGAATAATGTAACTATGCAAACATTTTCAATTCAGCTTTAAAATAAAGAAAATGTTCGCTGTCTCTGCTTCTATAATGGGCCATCATTAGTATTTGTTTTAATTCACAATTGTTACTGAAAATAATCTTTATGTATAGTTTAGAGCAACCTTTCTCAACCTTTTCAATACCGAGGAACCTTGAAAGATACAGATAGTAGATCAATGATGTCATTGGGAATTTATCTGAGAGGTAGAAATTGACCATTGCTCAAGGAACCCCTTGCAACCTCTGGAGGAACCCTAGGGCTCCACGGAACCCTGGTTGAGAAACCCTGATTTAGAGAGAAAATAATCCATCCCCAGAAGTCTAATATACAAGGTACACCGCTGCTTATGTAAAAGTCCCATAGTCTCTGATGCATCTGAAACAAACACAGTTTAAACTGTTACATCGGATATGGTTTGGTTCACCGCTAACGACGTGTGTACAGGCGCTGTAAGGTAGCTTGTCTTTACAGCCGTGCTCTGATAGAGAAGACAGCCAACACTTTCCTTCCCAGGGGGACTGTACAGCACAGCTCCGAAATGCGTCTGCCTAGAGAACGAGCCACAGAATAAAACTTCTCCTGGCTGCTTAATGCGACAGGAAAGAACCCAGGAGATCTATAATCAGATAGTCGTCCCATTTTCTAGAGCTCCGGGAATAATAAATCACTAAAATTATTAACAGGCTGCAGGGGATTTGCATCCAAATATTTGCTTTCGTTAGAGCGTAATTTGGGTACGATGAAATATTAAAATTTAGCCTGGAAATGAATGTGATGAGGATGCAGTCTGCCTTCCCTTCCTGCTTTAATATAGTCGCACCTGCAGTAAATCAATTTGCCGATCAGGAATATTACTATGTCTCTTCTGTATTAAAGTTACTTACCTGCCTGTCCTCAGTGTAGAATTTCGACATACTACACTATTTCATCTCTCCCAGGGTTGCCAGCCGTCTGTAGATTTACGCACAGTTCGTAAATTTTAACCATTTATGGCCTGTCTGTAAATGTCTGTTCACGGACAGCGGTTGACCGTGAGAAAAAAGGCCTTCAGCCAACTTTCCCACTGCACAAGCATGGAGCTGGATTGGGCTAGCTAGGCTGAATTCAGCTGGGCATGGGCAGAGCGGGGGGGGGGGGCATGTGGTGACATTATGGCTCCACTTGGTGACTTTTTATGAACAGCAACAGCTGTCAGCCTGGAGCCAGTGCCGAGGTCTGGATTGTGGAGGCAGCAGGAGAGCCGGGCCGGGCACCAGGTGTCAGTCAGTGACAGTGTCATTCAGCCAGGAGACAGAGCAGAGTGCTGGATGAGGAGGCAGGAGAGCCACCTGCCGGGCATCTGTTAGTGACACTCAGGTGATGGTGTTGACTTTTTAATCATATCATATCAGCAACCTGTAATCATCTCCTGTGCCATGCCCACAGCCTGTAACCATCTCCTGCGCCATTGCCCGCAACCTGTAACCATCTCCTGCGCTATGCCCGCAGCCTCTAACCATCTCCTGTAGTATGTCTGCAGCCTGTAACCATCTCCTGTGCCATGCCTGCAGGCTCTAACCATCTCCGGCACTATGTCCGCAGCCTGTAACCATCTCCTGTGCCATATCTGCAGCCTGTAACCATCTCCTGTAGTATGTCTGCAGCCTGTAACCATCTCCTGTAGTATGTCTGCAGCCTGTAACCATCTCCTGTAGTATGTCTGCAGCCTGTAACCATTTCCTGTGCCATGCCCACAACCTATAACCATCTCCTGCATCATGCCTGCAGCCTCTAACCATCTCCTGTAGTATGTCCGCAGCCTCTATCCATCATTTGTACCATGTCTGCAGCCTCTAACCATCTCCTGTAGTATGTCTGCAGCAACTAACCCTCTCCTGTACCATGTTCGCAGCCTCTATCCATCATCTGTACTATGTCTGCAGCCTCTAACCATCATCTGAACCATATCCACAGCCTCTAACCATCTCCTGTATTATGTCTGCAGCCTGTAACCATTTCCTGTGCCATGCCCACAGCCTGTAACCATCTCCTTCGTCATGCCTGCAGCCTCTAACCATCTCCTGTATTATGTCCACAGCCTCTATCCATCATCTGTACAATGTCTGCAGCCTCTAACCATCTCCTGTAGTGTGTCTGCAGCAACTAACCCTCTCCTGTACCATGTCCACAGCCTCTAACCATCATCTGTACTATGTCCGCAGCCTCTAACCATCATCTGTACTATGTCCGCAGCCTCTAACCATCATCTGTGCTATGTCCACAGCCTCTAAGCATTATCTGTACTATGTCCGCAGCCTCTAACCATCTTCTGTACCATATCCACAGCCTTTAACCATCTCCTGTAGTATGTCTGCAGCTGCTAACCATCTCCTGTACTGTGTCCACAAGCTCTAACCATCATCTGTACCATGTCCGCAGCCTCCAACCATCTCTTGTAGTATGTCAGTAGCCTCTAACCATCCCCTATATCAGGTCCACAATCTCTGACCATCTCCTGTATTGTATCCACAATCTCTGACCATCTCTTGTATCATGTCTGCAGTCTCTGAGGAGGAACCTGGAGGGGAGTTAAGAGCGTAAGCGCCGCCGAAACGGGGGGTCACAGCAGGAGTCAGATGTGTGACTGTGGAGAGGAGAATATAGGATGAAACCTGGGCCACCAAGCTGGAACCAGAGAGGAAGTGACTGAACCCTGCACGGTGCACCTGAGAGGAGGTCAGGGACAGCGCCGCATAGGTCAGTCTGAGGGGTGGGGGTCAATGATGTAAGGGGGGAGTGAATAGAGTAAGGTAAGGGGGAGCACTGATCTATAAGTTCCCCTTAAATCAGTAACCCCCCCCCCACCTTATTTTTTTCACTCTACAGAAGGTGGTCTGTTGCGGCAGTTCTCACTAGAACAGGTGGTGAGGGAAAACCCTCACACTGGGACACCTGTCCAACTGAAAACTGCTGCAAGCTCCTTTAACAAATTGCTATTTTAACAATGCATTAGCATTATTGTCCCTTTTGCAACTGCTATGTCAGTTTTTAATTATGCCACTGCGCTCCAACTGGGGATATATCACCCTCCATGTTTACCATTCCACTAAATGCAGAACAGAAATTGAAGGGACCTCTATTCTATTCATCCTGGTGGCTACCTGGGATTTCCCCTCAAATTCTGTGTTGGTGGATATTTGTCTATGGGACTGAAATTGAAGGGAAATCTCTCCAGCTGGACGCAGGTGAAAAACTGCTGGGTTATATTAACCTGACCTTCATGGAATGGAGAATATGTTTTTTTTACTTTTATTATAACTTAAACACATTTCTAATAACACTAGCTATATATGTATAGCTTACATGTTAATATTTGCCCTGTTTTGCACTTAAAAATACTTTTTCTGAAATTTTTTGAAGGGTCAGTAAAAAAATGTGTCTCTGCCGGTAAATTTTATGATTTTTGGCAGGAAAAAAAAATTGGCGCCATTTGTAAATTTTGGGCATCTTGTCAGTAAATTTGGGGAGTTGGCAACACTGATCCAACCTCTGGACCAGCATTTCTCAACCTTCATTTTAGCCAAGAGGGACTCTTGAAAAAAATGTCAGATCTCAGGAAACCCCTGCTAAGAAGGCCACCATTACGGTCAGCTAAAAAGATCCTTGGTGCCATGCTACTGGTTCTGCCAATTATTGTTGGACCCAGAACTATGCAGGCACCAACATATTGGTCAATTAGCCACAGCTCAAGGAACCCCTAGCAACCTCTGCCTTTATTCTGAGGAAGAGGACCTATTCCTCGAAACGTGTAAGCATGTATGTCTGAATGTTTCCTAGTCCTCAGTGTTATTTCTGGACCTCATTGTCACTTGGGTTCCCTTTACACAAAGCTATTGGCCTCTCGTGAGTCTATTTTTGGCATATTTTGGTTTCAATCAACGTTCTATCAAGTAATTCATTAGGCCTTTGCACCCTCTTGTTTGTATTCTTCCACAGAACCCTAGTTAAGAATGGGTGGCCTATTAGCTTTGCACTTAAATGTGTCCCAATTTCTTAACCCATACGCTGGGAGGTGTGCATATAAGCATGTAATTGGGTGTGGAAGCAGCTTGGTTCATGGTGGCTTGGCAAGGTCCTTCTGCAGGGCTGCTTAGCTTCCACCATGTGTTTGGTAGCACTGATAAGAGCACCATTGGTTGCACTAACTTTGAGTACACTGGAGCCACTTGGTTGAATAGTTTTCAGGGTCTAGGGCAGCCTTTCTCAACCTTTTCAACACAGAGGAACCCTTGAAATAACCTTTGGTCCCAGGGAACCTCTGATAAAGATGACCATATCTACAATTCACGATATATGAGTATGATGGTCAGTGGGAAGAATGTTTCTCAAACTTGTGGTCATTGGGAAGAATTACTCCCATAGAAATAGCTACAAAGATCAATGGTAACATTGGGAATTTATCTGAGAGGCAGAGATTGCTCATTGCTCAAAGAACCTCTAGCAACCTCTGGAGGAACTACTGGAATCCATAGAACCCTGAATGAGAAACCCTGGTCTAGGCATTGTTACATTTATTATTTTGAAAAAAAAAAAAACAGTTTAAAAAACGGAGTTGTGAAAACAAACCACTTGTGAGTAAATCAATTTTTGCATATTAAATCTCTGAGGTCTGTGTTAATAGCGTACCATGCTAGCAGCTAAAGCTCTGCCTATATCAGTCTTTCTCAAATTATTTACTCCTGAGGAACCTTTGAAATAATTTTCATGTCTCTGGGAACCTGTGCTAAAACCAATTCCTTGGTGGTCAATGGAATAAATGCCCTTTGCCTTGGTGGCCATTGGAGAAAAAGCCTTCCGTACAGTGGTAATCAGAATGACACCCTTACAGACAGCTAAAACGATAACTGGCATCCTGCATCAGGCTCTACCAAGTGGTTTTGGCCCTAGAAGAGTGATGGCAAACCTTGGCACCCCTAATGTTTTGGAAATGTAGTTCCAAAACATCTGGGGTGCCAAGGTTTATCATCACTGCCCTAGAACTATGCAGGCACCATATAATGCGAGGATAATCAGCCACAGCTCAAGGAACCTCTAGCAATCACTGGAGGGACTCTAGGCTTCTCCAGAACCCTTGTTGAGAATGGCTGTCCCAATTTCTTATCCCAGATATTGGGAGTGTAACACTGTGCATTGTTACCGAGGATGCAGAACTCTATTTGCACACAAGATGGCAGCATTCAGCACTTTGCCTCCATAGCCTTAATACAAGTACTCAGAGCATTTTGGGAGATGTAGTCTGGAAGCAGAACTTTCCATACAGTAAAGCTGAAGTCACAACTACAAAACCCACAATCACTAGCCAAGGAGAGGAACATTATAAAAGGAAAATCCCAGGAAGGTCCGGGGCATTGGGGAGAGATGTGTCAACTAAACGAAGTGTGTGAGTAACTGTTTCAAGCTATGCTGTATGGACCAGGCCAAGTTGAGCTGCATTCAACAGAACTGCTAGTAAGACGAGGAGCTGACTATTGTGCCGAGGAGACCATTCTGGGGAAATCCTTAAGAATCTGGAGTCGCTGTGAGGAGTGCCTGCATCTAGACCACCACAACTGCATTGCCATTTAAGGGGGCCCCCACCGCATGACAGCTTGCATTCTCCCCAGACTACCACAGAAGAACTGGGTAAGAGGGTCACTGACCCTCACACTTGTCAATGTGCTAGTGCTGTCAATGTGCAAACTGCAAAGAATATAAAATGCAACTGTGATTAAAAAGTGCAAATACGCTCAAAAACTCCCCGTGGTTTTTATGCAAAAAAAATATATAAGATGTTATAAGCACATAAGGGGACAAGGGGACAGGGGAACATAGTGGGACTTTAAATGAGGTCATGTGGGTCATAGACCTCTATCCCTAATTTGATAATACTAAAGAAGAAAAAGATAGGAGGGGACTTTAAATGAAGCACAACAGGTTCACAAAAAATATATGAATTTTATTGAAGAAATATTTGTTGGTTAAAAAAGTTTATAAATAATGATATATGATAAATTCATCAAATAAATACATGATACATAATTCATACATGTATATAAAAATAATGGGCATCTAGCCTCTCCATACAATTCCCCCTCCCCCACCTCAGCTCCCCAGTGAGATACCCCCTTGGGGTTGCATCGGGTTCATTGTGTTGCGCTTCACGGTACGACTGTGGTTGCAGGTATGTCGGCTGTAAACCTGTCTCATCTCAATTCTGTATTTTTAAATATTGGCATTTTCCTTATATTATTTTTATTGATTACAGTTACTAGTCACATGCATGCTCCTGAAGAGTGGGTGTTAACCTCCACGAAACGCGTAGAACTGTCATATGCTGTGCCAAATATACAATGTAACATTTCAACTCTTTTTTCTATATGAGCTATGTACATGCTGCTATGATATATGTATTGATTTGTATGGAAAGGCTAGATGCCCATTATTTTTATATACATGTATGAATTATGTATCATGCATTTATTTGATGAATTTATAATATATCATTATTTATAAACTTTTTTAACCAACAAATATTTCTTCAATAAAATTCATATATTTTTTGTGAACCTGTTGTGCTTCATTTAAAGTCCCCTCCTATCTTTTTCTTCTTTATCATAAATCCATACCAAAGTGTCTCATGAATATATATATATATACTTGTACTTATGAGCGTCCAGCATGTGATTCAATATAACAAATTGCAAGTGTCAAATCTGTAAGCACCAAGCAAAGTACTGTATTTTTCGCACCATAAGACGCACCTAGGTTTTTGAGGAGGAAAACTAGAAAAAAAATATTCTGAACCAAATGGTGTACTAAAATATTTACCAGTGCAGCCATATACCAGAGTCCATGAAAAACAGCTATATACCAGTCCTATGAAATGCAGCCATATACCAGATCCATGAAATACAGCCATATACCAGAGTCCATGAAAAACAGCTATATACCAGTCCTATGAAATGCAGCCATATACCAGAGTCCATAAAATGCAGCCATATACCAGAGTCCATGAAATACAGCCATATACCAGTCCTATGAAATGCAGCCATATACCAGATCCATGAAATGCAGCCATATACCAGATCCATGAAAAACAGCTATATACCAGTCCTATGAAATGCAGCCATATACCAGAGTCCATAAAATGCAGCCATATACCAGAGTCCATGAAATGCAGCCATATACCAGATCCATGAAATGCAGCCATATACCAGATCCATGAAATGCAGCATATACCAGATCCATGAAATGCAGCATATACCAGTGTCCATGAAATGCAGCCATATACCAGATCCATGAAATGCAGCCATATACCAGATCCATGAAATGCAGCATATACCAGATCCATGAAATGCAGCATATACCAGTGTCCATGAAATACAGCCATATACCAGAGTCCATGAAAAACAGCTATATACCAGTCCTATGAAATGCAGCCATATACCAGAGTCCATAAAATGCAGCCATATACCAGAGTCCATGAAATACAGTCATATACCAGTCCTATGAAATGCAGCCATATACCAGATCCATGAAATGCAGCCATATACCAGATCCATGAAATGCAGCATATACCAGTGTCCATGAAATGCAGCCATATACCAGATCCATGAAATGCAGCCATATACCAGATCCATGAAATGCAGCATATACCAGTGTCCATGAAATACAGCATGTACCCGTGCCAATCAATTACAGCCATACCTGGCTACATGAAATGCAGCCTGACACAGAGCTGAGAGGGAGGTTCATATCTCCCAGCATCGCTGCGCTGTGATGATGTCATCACACATGCGCCTGGTGGAGCTCCATTGGGATAGAAGACAGAGCAGCTCCAGCCGTCGCCGTGGCAGTACTTCATTCGGCCGCTGGGGCTGCTCTGCCTTCTCACTCTGTCAGAAGGATCACAGCGTCTTTCTATGGTGTCCGGGAGTCCGCAGTGTGATGCGGGCTCCCGGCACCGATGGGGGCGCGTTTTTTTGCAGCATTCGCACCATAAGACGCAGGGACGCAAAAAGTGCATCTTATGGTGCGAAAAATACGGTAATTCATTCAGTCTTCAGTTCAAAATAACTCAAAGGAAGCGCCAATGTTGAGCCCTTCAAAACTCTCTTTGTATTCCAAAGCGTCCCACACCATGCACAGTGTTTAGTCCGCTCTGTACGCCAAAGACCTGCTGTGTGTGTTGGAAGGTGAGTGTCCTCACTACTATACCATACCGTCCGTTTTCATACAAAGGTATCCTGTCCCGAAATCTCTTTGGTTGAATTTATTGCACTTTATTTTTGTAATTTTGCACATCTGCAGCACTAGCACATTAGCAAGGAGTACGTACAACATTATAGTCCTCATATCATCTGGCTCCTTGGAGCCGATTTGCGTTGTACGACCACTTGCACCATGAATTTATTTATCACTTGTTATCTACTTTACATATTAGACCTACATTTATCTATTTTATGCTCTACAGCACTTTGTTTATTTATCTCGCATAGCTCACATATTACACTGATATAAGTGGCAGCGCCAGCCCACTATATTCATCAATCTCTCCATATTGGGCACTCTTTAGTGTCTCAGTGGGGGCGGCAGCCAAATTCAGTAAAACAGAGGATCCACCAACACACCACTCACACTGCTCCACTTATAACAGACAATACCTTAGCCCTTTGCGCGGTACCAACCCCTCTTTATCTTCCTCATATCCAAGGACTATTCAGATGCAAGGATCTGTCTGGTAGCAGCACTGGTGTCCAAGAGATTTGATACCTAAGCCTAGACTCTCCCAACTGAGAGCTTCTAAGTGAACTAGCCCATCTTCTTATTGGTAGCCATGTGAAGTCACTTGAAGTGTGATCTCTTACTATTGTGTACACTGTTGGTACTGCAGTACATATTTAGCCTCACTTCATTGGTGTTAACTGCACTGTGTGCCGTCAAGTGTATTTTGGTGGTGTCAAAACTCAGGGCTGGAGCAAGGATTTTGAACACCCAAGGCGAAACCTCATTTTGCCACCCCCCTTGGCTCCACCCCTGACTCCACCCCCTCTCCCCTGCCCAGTCTGATCAGCGCCAATCAAATGTCAACCGAGGTTAGCGCGGTGACTCCTCCAAGCTCCCAAGCCTGGAGGGTCGACACCAGGCTCCACGCTATAGCCCGCTCGGCTGACATGCCAGGAGGATGCAGAACATGTGTTATCATTC
>BLSH010384004.1:2637654-2651508 GCA_018402905.1 Glandirana rugosa | reverse complement strand
CCCCCCCCCCCCCCCCCATTCACACAGAGCAAATGTACTCTGAGTAAATTGTTATGCAAAGTTCTTATAAATACACCTCTTAAAGTGGAATCCCAGATAATGTATATATCTTAGTTACACATACACTATATTGTTAAAAGTATTGGGACGCCTGCCTTTACACGCACATGAACTTTAATGGCATCCCAGTCTTAGTCCGTAGGGTTTAATATTGAGTTGGCCCACCCTCTGCAGCTATAACAGCTTCAACTTTTCTGGGAAGGCCGTCCACAAGGTTTAGGAGTGCCTATGGGAATGTTTGACCGTTCTTCCAGAAGCACATTTGTGAGGTCAGGCACTGATGTTGGATGAGAAGGCCTGGCTCACAGTTTCCGCTCTAATTCATCCCAAAGGTGTTCTGTTGGGTTGAGGTCAGGACTCTGTGCAGGTCAGTCAAGTTCCTACACCCCCAACTCGCTCATGCATAAAGTGTAGGCATAAGTACTATACCCCCCTCCTTTGTAATGTGAGCACCCAATCCCCTTACCCATGCCCAAATCTGCATGCCCTATTTTTATATCCACATACATTGTGCAGGAGTCAGGTGCAGGAACTGTGCAGGGTGCATGGTTCAGAGTATGTAACACAGAGAGTGCAGGAGGTAGGAGTATGTAATGTACAGAGCGCAGGGGTCTGGAGGGGTAACAGAGTGCAGAGGTCAGGAGTAGGTAACAGATAGAGAGCTGGGGTTGGGACTAAAAGCAATATACAGCTCTGTGAACAGAGTGCAGTGGTCTAGAGTATGTAACATACCGTACATATTGCAGGGGCCGGGAGTATGCAGTGTACATAGTGCAGGGGTCAGGATTATGTAACATACTGTACACAATGCAGGGGTAAAGAGTATGTGATATACATAGTGCAGGGGTCAGGATTATGTAACATACTGTACACAATGCAGGGGTAAAGAGTATGTGATATACATAGTGCAGGGGTCAGTATTATGTAACATACTGTACACAATATAGGGGTAAAGAGTATGTGATATACATAGTGCAGGGGTCAGGATTATGTAACATACTGTACACAATGCAGGGGTAAAGAGTATGTGATATACATAGTGCAGGGGTCAGGATTATGTAACATACTGTACACAATGCAGGAGTAAAGAGTATGTGATATACATAGTGCAAGGGTCAGGATTATGTAACATACACAAGGCAGGTGTCAGGAGTATGCGCCATACATAGAGCAAAGCCAGGAAATGTAACATACACACCACAGGGGTCAGGAGTATGTACCATACATAGTGGGGTGCACAGCACCCTGTATGATTTATGACAATCCCTTTATTCATACAGAACAGCAGATTTGGAAAAATTATTGAACTGTTAATAAAAGTTAACAAAAAACATTTTGTTCAATCCTAGGCACAACCGTGCATTGCGATGCACCACTGTGCACACTACTTGCGTGACATTTCTTAGAGTTGGTTTCTGGACGGTGATAACGGTGCACCATACCTGTGTAATGTGTTTTTAAAGCTGAGATCCCGGACAAGCCCCCAGCCTGTGACTGAAATAGACACTTTGTAAAAAGTAAAGGCACATTATCAGTTAAGTCCAAGTGTTGTGTTGTGAGTGTTGTCACCCTATAACAGGAAGTGCCCGAACAAGGACCTTTATGGCGGGATCACCAGGGATTATTAAAAAAAAAAAAGCTGCACTTTTATAAATATTGAAAATACATTTTTAAATGTCATTGTTAAAGAGATTGTAGTGATTGGTTTTACCTCTATGTTAATACTTATATTATATAGTCCACTTTGACACATAAGTAAATGGAGGCAGATGGTATAGATTACCTATAAAGCAAGGTCAAGGAGAAGAGGACTGGAAAACAGGGACGGTACTGGGGGAGGAGGGGGCGGCACACATGACAAGATGCCAAAGCTCGCCATCACATCGGTGGACGCGGTCCACGTCTCTTCCCGTTGTAGCTCAGTGACAGCGAGATGCTGGCCGCGGAACAAGAGATACATCTGTGATTTCTGCCTCCCGCTTCGCCCTCTCTGACATTGCAGGGCATTCTTTTACGAGCTGATACTGTGCAGTTTGGGTTTCTGCAGCCGGATTCCCTTCCTTCATTAGAGAATATCAATGTATTGTCGTAATGCAACATTGTTAATCATTTATAAATCAGACAACTAGGAGGATTCATTTAGGACCCGTTTGCAGCACCTCGTTGCAGTAAGGTTCAGATCTTTGTTTGTCTGGAAGGTGCAACAAAAATTGTGCGCTGTCTGGAGACACAGAGAAATGTGCTGCCCTTTAGCAGACACGTGGCGGTGCCATTCATTGTCAATGGCAACCCCACACATCTGCTAATGCGAGCGCTTTCACGCTCGGCAAGCCGCAGGATGCCGTAGCCCCATTCTGTTCGGTGCCGCGTGTGTTTGGAAAAGATTCAGGGACTTATTTTCTGCGTTCTTCGTGTGTAGGGCAGCCTACTGAAATGAATGGACTGCCCTACACGCAACACCCGGGAACGCAAAAAACTTGCAGAAACGTGCCCGCGCTTGGTCATATCTGTAGCTGTGAACCAATTCTCAATTATTTTATTCTATTCGATTTTATCTCATATTATTGATATTAGAACTTTTTTTGGGTGACAAACGTTACGTGATTTGGTTTGCGCGTATGCAGCACCATTTGTCACGCGACAAGTGCGGCAGAATCGCATGGTGTTTTTAGGTGCCATGAGAAGGAATGGATCCTGGGGTCTTCACAATACTCCCGCCTCCCCTTCCACTACCCCAACTATTCTATTAAACCTTCTCCACTCTCCTTACCCCACTCTGCTCTTCCCTTCTGACTTCGGGGACCCTATTGAAAGGGAATGGGCTCTAGGGACCATGATGTAAGGGGGTTTTGGAGACACTGATGTAAGGTTGCTGTAGGCACCCTGATGTAAGGTCGCTTTAGGAACCCTGATGTAAAGAGGGCTCTGGGGACCCTGATATAAGGGGGCACTGGGGAACCTGATGTAACGGGGCTCTGGAGACCCTGATGTAAGGGAAGCTCTGGGGACCCTGATGTAAGGGGGTTGACTTTGGGGATCCTAATGAAAGGAGAACTCTGATGTAAGGGGGAACTCTGGGGACCCTGATTTAAGAAGGGGGACTCTAGGGGTAATGTGATGTACGGAGGGAGATTGGGATTCTAATGCAAGGGGAGACTTTGGGGACCCTAATGAAAGAGGGATCTCTGATGTAAGGCAAACTCTAGGAATCTTGATGTAAACGGGGGAACTCTGGGGACCCTGCTTTAAGTAGAGGGGACTCTTGGGACCCTGATGTAAGAGGGATGACTCTGGGGACACTGATGAAAGGGGGGAACTTTGGGGACCCTAATGAAAGGAGTGAACTCTGATGATATGTTCTCCATATACTGCAGCAAGATTCGACATACCGCTGCAGGATTGGATGACGTTAGCTGTCTCCTGCAAACTTCAGCCAATCCGTGAAGAAGACATGAAAACGTGCATACAGAGATCGCTGTGATCTTCAGAGCCCTGCTTGAGCGCCTCCCCACTGCACACTGGGTACGGGGATGGCTTATTCTGAATCTCTCTTATTCAGAGAACACTTTTTTTTTCAAAGTGTTTTCTGATTGGATGAGTTGTAGAGGGGAGGCAGATCAAGACATGGCTGAAAGAGGCTGGAGGAGATCAGCAGCACTGAGATGAAAGAAAGGATGAAAACAGCGAAGATAGAATTTTGTAAAAAAAAAAGAAGCATGACAGATGTTTATAAGATGCTTCAGCAAACTAAATGCCATCCGTTTAGGGATTACATCAATTTACTGGATGACATTTAGTTTGCAATAGCTATACATATACTGTATATATATATATTTATTTATTTATTTATATATATATATCTCAATAAAAAACCATTGGCAGTAATCAATACACCTTTTTTCATCTGCATTTCCATCCCAGGGCTGCTGATCTCCTGCAGCCGCATTCAGCCACTTCCTGCCTACCGCTTTGGCTGCACATCAAATCACTGGGACAGCTCCCTGATAGTGACAATGGTGGACCCCATGCCTGTACAATGTGTGTCGGTGCAGCAACATCCAGCTTCCATTGGAAACCCATGTGACAGGGTGACAACGCAGATGAGCCATAGGTGTGCGCAGACTATTGCATTAGGCTGTGCACCCCAAAGCTCAAACACACATGCATGTGTGTATCTACAAATATATGACCCCGTCACATTGATCTCCCTGCCGGTGCAATGAGAGAGAAGTGCGCAAGCACTTCTCTTATGGCAGAGCCAATAAAAGACAGATATTTCCCATCTCCCCGCCTGCACACAGAGTGATAATGCTAATTCGCACAAGGTGATTAGGGTGGGCACGCCTATGAGATGAGCAACTAAAGTCCCGTACACACGGTTCGACGTTCGCACGTACGATCGCGTCAAATCGTATGTTGGCTGTTGTATGCAGCATACTGACTGCACTACACGATCGTACGTCCGGGGAAAGAACGTTCAGGTGCATGTAATTAGCATCCAGCTATTCCTGACTTCTGAGCATGCGTGTTTTGCACAATACAACTTTGTTGTACCAACTGCTCTGTACACACGATACAACGGTCGTATGAGAGCTTGTTGGTACCACCAAGTTTTCTAGTCTGCTCATACAACTCCCCTTGTACGACCGTCGTATGTTCGACTGTTCAAATCGCGCATACGAACGATCGATTTCGCATACAAAGGTCATGAGTACGACGTGTTGTATACGACCGTCGAACCGCGTGTACGGGGCATAAGAAACAGGGACAGTGTGTTGTCACCCTACAACAGGAAGTGCCTGAACAAACACTGTGGTGGGAGGATCACTAGGGATTGGGTTTATAAAATTTAGGTTCTACGTCCCTACATGTAGTTTCAATGACAGTCTGTGGTCACCTTAGAGTTGCCACCTCATCCCTTTAAACCCAAACACATATGGATTGCACAGGTTCTGAGGCTAATTTAATGCAGATAAGGCACCAAGTGAGTTTAATTAGCCCCTTAATCAGCCACACAACCTGTCTAATTCATATGTGTTCGGGTTTAAAGGGATGAGGTGGCAACCCTAGGTCACCTCCATGGGGTCTGGTCCTGTATCAGCTGTGGTCACATCTATGGGGTCTGGTACTACATGAGTTGTGATCACCTCCAATAGGGTCTGGTTCTACATGAACTGTTGTCTCCTCCATGGTGTCTGGTCCTACATGAGGTGTGGTCACCTCCATTGTGTCTGGTTCTACATGAGCTGTGGTCATCTCCATGGGGTCTGGTTCTACATGAGCTGTGGTCATCTCCATGGGGTCTGGTTCTACATGAGCTGTGGTCATCTCCATGGGGTCTGGTTCTACATGAGCTGCGGTCACCTCCATGGGGTCTGGTTCTACATGAGCTGCGGTCACCTCCATGGGGTCTGATCCAACATGAGCCATCATCACCTCCATTGGATCTGGTCCTGTATCAGCTGTGGTCACATCTATGGGGTCTGGTACTACATGAGTTGTGATCACCTCCAATAGGGTCTGGTTCTACATGAGCTGTGGTCATCTCCATGGGGTCTGGTCCTGCATGAGCTGTGGTCACCTCCATTGGATATAGTTCTACGTGAGCTGCGATCACCTACAAGGGGTCTGGTCCTACATGAGCTGTGGTCACCTACATGGGGTCTGGTCCTACATGAGCCGTGGTCACCTCCATTGGATCTGGTCCTACATGAGCTGCAGTCACCTACAGGGGGTCTGGTGCAATATGAGCCGTGGTCACCTCCATTGGGTCTGGTCCTACATGAGTTGTGAATCACCTCTATGGGGTCTGGTCCTACATGAGCTGTGGTCACCTTCATGGGGTCTGGTCCTACATGAGCCGTGATAACCTACATAAGGTCTGATCCTAAATGAGCTGCAACCAGATGTTTCATCAACATCATTGATCTGGCTCCATCATTGCTATGGCCTCCCACGGTACTCGACTAGCAGAGGCAGGTGTAGACATGGGACCAGGTCCCTCAACCCAAACAGTTGCTTGGGGGTGGGACAGTTCATGTTTAGCCAATGGGGGAGGTGGTGGAGGTTCTACAGAAACCTCCATTGTTGGCTTATCATGGGGAATAAAAAAAAGATTGGAATGCATTTCCAAAATGTTCTTCTCTTCCTAACAGCAATGTCTGCCGGTGACCCACATACATTAGATCACCTCTGAACACAGCCGGAGCAGAGGACCGTCATCTAATGACTTTAGACATTTTACATTTTACTGAGGATTTCTAAATGCAAGATAATCAGTTTTAGCCGTCTCTATGAAAAGTGTCTGAATGCCTGAAAAGGAGTTTATTTATCCAATCATGCAGGAAAAAAAAAAAATTCTTTCTTTCCAAAAAACATAATTAGGTATTCAAAGTGAACACCGCTTCACCCCAGGCCTCATACACACGGACGTTTTTTGGCGCCGGCGTTTTCTGCAGCTCTCCATGTTAGTCAATGGCCCCATAAAAACGCAGACGTTTTTGAGCTGTAGAGGGCGTTGGCGTTAGTGAGCTGTAACGTTTTTTTACGCCGACGCCGCAAAACGCTCACTAAGGCCGTACCGGCGTTAACCGGCGTTTTTTGACACCAACATTTTTAGGTTGAAAAATAGCAGAGGAATGATTTTTAAAAAAAAAACGCCTAATGACGCCGACGCTCACTAACGCCGAAAAACGCCGGGCCCGACGTTTTTGTTTATTTTTTTAGTAACGTCCGTGTGTATGAGGCCTTAAATCTGACCTCCAGCCTTCCCTACAGTCTTGCACAGATGCTCCTCTTTTGTACTGAAATGGCTTACTCTGATTTCACTGCACACTGTGAGCTTCTCACAATGTGCATTAGAAGCTGCAGCAAGTCAGAGGCAGCCAGCCTCATTTCTTGGCTGGAGGATGTCCAGCATTACCTAGTACTTTCCTCCCCAGCCTGATGGTCCCTGGCTTTCATTCATTGCATTTAGGTTCTTTCAATCATCATCTCAGTCTCTGCATCACATATGGGTTTTACTGAGGTCGTCTGCATGCAAATAGAGCTTGCCTAGGAACGCCCACTCCTCCATACTGACATCCCGCCCACCAAGGATTTTTGTTATATTTGCATAACCCCTCCCGAGATCCAGCCCACTGCTTGCTCTGGGGGCTCTTAAAGTGATATTAAAGCTTTTTTATATATAAATAACAAACATGTTATACTTACCTGCTCTGTGTAATGGTTTTGCATAGAGCAGCCCCGATCCTCCTTTTCCTGGGTCCCCTGATGGTGCTCCTGGCTCCTACCCTTTGACCAGTGCCCCCAGTAGCAAGTTTGCTATGGGGGCATCAGTGCATGCTCTCTCTCGAGCCCTGCTCTATGCATCCATAAAACACATAGAGCCGCGGCTCGGCCTCACCCCTCTGCTCTTTTCTTATTGGCGCACAGGCTTTGATTGACAGCAGTGAGAGCCAATGGCTCCTGCTGCTGTGTCAGCCAATGAGGAGAGAGACCCAGGACAGCCAAGATCCAATGCATATCGCTGGATCGAGAGGGGGCTCAGATGAGTATTAGGGGGCTGAGGGGGGTGCAGCACACAGAAGGTTTTTTTTTAACCTTCATGCATGAAGGTAAAAAACACCTTAAGCCTTTACAACCACTTTACATCACTTTGCGATGTTTTCAGGAAGCTATGTACAGCAACCTACAGGCCCCTCCTGCCAGCTAGGATCTGCCCGCATTGCATAGAGAAGCACAGAGACACAGTGGTGATGTCACTGGGTCTAAAATAAGGTATGCAATGAAAATAGACCTCTCAATCATAATTCATTTTCCCCTATACTGCCAAGCTTCAAGAGCAAAGCCTGAATCTTGCTTTTACAAGGCTGCATGTGTCCATCCTCAACTCAATCATGGTAAATGACTGCCTACAAAATTGTTTCCTTCATTCTGAACTTGTAAAACGGGGATTGGAATTTTGTGAGCTGGGCTATACACTTGAAACAAACATGCTTAAAAGATTTTCTGTGGTCACTGGCAAAAACCCTTAAAAAAAAAAACCTGTAGGGTGCAATAAATGCAAACGTTGGAAAATTCATACTCAGATACCATCACTAGAAAGCCGGTCACAGCAGAAGATAAGAAGTACAGGAGAGAAGGAGACAAAATGAATAGTTGAGAGATCATTAAAATTCAAAATAACAACCCAACACATTTCAGAGGTTCTGAAGGACCCTCTTCATCAAGGCTCATGGGTGCTGGTAAAAATGTATACTCTCCAGGTAAAAGGGTTACAGTAAACCTATGGCCAAGATGTAGATATTAAAGCACTGATATGTAAATGTGTTTTAAAACAAACCCTCCCTGACCTCTGTAGCCACAGGCATTGTGAAAAAATTCATCCTTGAAGGCCATAAAAATGTCATTCTGGATGGTAGTTGTCTCCAGGGCTGGAAAAGGGGGTGGGCAAGAGGAGCAGCTGCCCCAAGCAATGGTATTATAAGGTTTCCCTTCACCAAGTTCAGTGGCTGCCAACAGGTGAACTTAATGTCTGTGCTGACAGTGCTCCAACATGTCCACTTTCCTTTTTATCTCACGCTGGTATCCATTCATCCGATGTAAGCACACATCATCTGCTTCCCCGCCTAGTGTGCCTGATCTTTCTTTGCATTAGAAACCTGCCAAGTTACTATCGGGAAGAGAGAGCAATCTAAACCGAGCTGCTGAGAGTCAAAGTGCTTCTATTGTAAAATGTGATGAAGAATTACTCCATAGTGCCTGCAGCTACAGAGGTCAGTGAGAGCGTGTTTTTACTGCTTGTTAAGAATCTGTAATACTTGATGTAAGTCCATAGTCTGGCCACATGTTCTCTTTAAAGTGGTTGCCAACCCTGGACAACCACTTTAACCTACAGGTAAGCCTATAATAAGGCTTACCTGTAGGTTCCCTGCATATCTCGTAAACCTGCACAGTTTAGGAAATATATAGTGTACTAGATGCGCCAACGTCATCAGGCACATGCGCAGCGAAGAAACGGCCTTCGTACCGTTTCTTCACTGAGATCCTGCCATGTTTGGCGGCTCCCACGCGCATGCGCAGGAGTGACATCACGCGACTCTGGGCAGTCATAGAGCCGGAGTCTGCGGCCCTGGAAGGAAGAGGGGCGGAAGATGGATGCGGCCTGGAGCGGGGACAGCACGGGCTTCCAATGCAGGTAAGTGCCACATAGTGGGCTAATATGCAATGCATAGTAGCCCATTATGCTTTTACATTTCAGGGTAATCAAGAGGAAGTAAAACCAATCAGGGTTTACTCCCTCTTTAAGGTCTGGAATTACTCCCACATATTGAAAAGCATGCTTAGTTTCAATAACCTTGGCTTGTCATTTTTCATTTTCATGATTAACTGCTTAGCTTAGCTAGATCAGGTACCTAGTATTGGGGTGCCTGCGACCGCCGCCGGGGACCCACTCCTGCTGTGATTGGACACAGCGGGAGCCAATCAGCGGCTCTGGCTGGCGCAATGTCCGCTAGGACCCACCGATCATTCAGGAAAAAGGCAGAACAGCAGTCTGCCTATGTAAACAAGGCAGACCGCTGTTCTGTTAGAGGGGAATGTGCTGATCCTGTGTTCCTACTAAACAGGACACGGAGCTCTACATTACCCCAGTCAAAGCACCTCCCCCACAGTTAGTAAGCACTCCCAGGGAACACATTTAAACCCTTAGATCGCCCCTGATGTTAAACCCTTCCCTGCCAGTGTCATTAGTACAGTGACAGTGCATATTTTTAGCACTGATCACTGTATTAGTGTCACTGGTACCCAAAAAGTGCCAAACGTGTTAGTTAAGTGTTTGCCGCAATATTGCAGTCCCCCTATAAGTCGCTGATCCCTGCCAATACTAGTAAAAAATAAATAAATAAATAAAAATCGACCACAGTTAGTAGCCGCTATAACTTTTATACACATATTGGGATTTTTTTTTACCAAAAACCTGTAGCAGAATGCATATCGGCCTAAATTTAAGAAGAAATTCGATATTTTACATTTTTTATTGGATATGTTTTATAGCAGAAAGTAAAAAATGTTTTTTTTTTTGCCCAAAATTGATGGTCTTTAGTTTTTTTGTATATAGCGCACAGGACATGAAGGCAGCAGCAAGAACCATTGGCTCCTGCTGCTGTTAATAAAGTCCTGTGAGAAGGGAGCAAGGGTGGGGCAGAGCCGCACTGTGTGTGTCTATGGAAGCACACATACTGACTTGGGAGCGAGGTCACAGGTGTGCC
The DNA here is from genome assembly GCA_018402905.1 of Glandirana rugosa. NCBI lineage: Eukaryota > Metazoa > Chordata > Amphibia > Anura > Ranidae > Glandirana > Glandirana rugosa. The sequence continues at coordinate 2,641,177 of BLSH010384004.1, read as the reverse complement.
CCCATAGAAAGCGGCTTCCCATGGTAGCAGAGAGAAAAGTGAAAGAGCCAGGAGCGCAGACAGGGGACCCCACCAAAAAATAAAAATATATATATATACAGTATATATAATAGATAGATACAATTTACAATAATTTTAAATAAATACGCTTCGTTTACAAACCCTCAGTTTGGTGCTCCTTTTTTCCTGTACTTCTCGAACCAAACAGCCCCCTAGAGGTGTAGTTGTGTGTGACATCTGCCCTACCAAGGTCACTGTCCTCCACATTATAGACTTTATCGCATACTGTGTACATCTAATGTGTTTTGGGATGCAGTGCCTCCTGCCTACACCTTACAGCTAAAGGCAGCATCATTGTGCTACAGGATAGTCATTGAATAAACATTCACAACTGAACTAGTTGAACATGTATAATTATGCCCTTGGTCAACCCTTTGTAATATTTTTTCCTCAGAGGAACCCTTGAAAAAAATGTAGGTCTCAGAGAACCCTTGCTAAAACCAGTTTATTGGAGGTCAGTGGGAAGAATGCTCCTTACATTGGAGGTCAGTGGGAAGAATGCTCCTTACATTGGAGGTCAGTGGAAAGAATGCTCCTTACATTGGTGATCAGTGGGAAGAATGCTCCTTACATTGGTGATCAGTGAGAAGAATGCTCCTTACATTGGTGGTCAGTGGAAAGAATGCTCCTTACATTGGTGATCAGAAGGAAGAATCCACCTTACATTGGTGGTCAGTGGTAAGAATGCCCCTTACATTGGAGGTCAGTGGGAAGAATGTTCCTTACATTGGAGGTCAGTGGGAAGAATGCCCCTTACATTGGAGGTCAGTGGAAAGAATGTTCCTTACATTGGTGATCAGTGGGAAGAATATTCCTTACATTGGTGGTCAGTGGGAAGAATGTTCCTTACATTGGTGGTCAGTGGGAAGAATGCCCCTTACATTGGAGGTCAGTGGGAAGAATGCTCCTTACATTGGTAGTCAGTGGGAAGAATGCCCCTTACATTGGAGGTCAGTGGGAAGAATGCTCCTTACATTGGTAGTCAGTGGGAAGAATGCTCCTTACATTGGTGATCAGAGGGAAGAATGCTCCTTACATTGGTAGTCAGTGGGAAGAATGCTCCTTACATTGGTGGTCAGTGGGAAGAATGGTCCTTACATTGGAGGTCAGTGGGAAGAATGTTCCTTACATTGGTGATCAGTGGGAAGAATGCTCATTACATTGGTGATCAGAGGGAAGAATGCCCCTTACATTGGTGATCAGAGGGAAGAATGCCCCTTGCATTGGTGATCAGAGGGAAAAATGCCCCTTACATTGGAGGTCATTGGTAAGAATGTTCTTTAATTGGTGGTGAGAGGGAAGAATGCTCCTTACATTGATGGTCATTTGGAAGAATGATCCTTACATTGGTGGTCAGTTGGATAAATGCCCCATATATTGATGATTAGTGGGGAAGAATGCCCCATAAATTGATGGCCAGCTGGATGAATGCCCCATATACTTATGGTTAGTGGAAAGAATGCCCCTTACATTGGTGGCCAATGGGAAGAAAGCTCTCTTTACAGTGGTGGCCAAAATGCCACCCTTACAGACAACTAAAAAGATCAATGATGTCATTCAATTGGTTCTGCAACCTCTGGAGGAACCCTAGATAAGGATGGCTGACCTAGGTGAAGATCCTAGATGCCAACCTTATCACATGGGGAAAAAATCACTATGGGATGCGAAAATCAATGTCAGCCACTGCCATTACAAATCCTCCCTAGGTCTACACAGCTCCGGGTAACTTATGAATATTTGATCTTTTCAAAACCCTGCCAACGCCTTGGGGTATATCTTTCATCTGGCCACAGTTGGACAATACTTAATTATAATGTAGGGGGGATGGGCCTATTATTGTCTTGAGCATTGGAACGCCAGACCTGTCACAATATTTTCAGTTGACGGACGTAATTTCCACATTGCACTTAAAGGGAGAGATGGACCAGTAAAAGATCGGGATTATTCATTAACAATGTATTCTATTACTCCTCCACCCCCTTTTTTTCCTTCTTCCTTTATTTTCCTCTCCCTCTTTTTTTCACATTTTTATATAATATAATTTTATATATATCCCATGATTGACATATTGATACTGGAGATATAATTGTAGCATAGATACTGGATTATATCTTTTTAATTTATAATATAGTTTGTCTGTGTTTGTAAATAAAAATGTTTTTTTTTTTTTTTTTTTTAGAAAAATCAATAAAAATGTCTTAGAAAAAAATGTTAATTACATTTTTTTTTTTTCAACAATCAATAAATTGTCTTAAAAAAACATAAGAAATAAGAAAGAGAATTCATCGTACCTGAACAAAAATCCTCAGATCAAGCTGCCATTTTCTAACACTTGAAGCAGTGAAGATGAATGCATTCAGCTCTATCTGTAAGTGCCAACGCTGATGCCAAATAACTATGCACCTTGGGCAGACACCGAGCAGCTTTCACCATCATATTTTTATTTTTTTTCAAATTGATACAGTTTCTTGCGAGTAACATCTGAGCAAGTTGTATCAGGTGTGCCTGACTCTTATTAAGGTGTTAAGTGGTAATTGGATTGGCAGCACTGCTTCCGAATACCAGACGATCCTTCTATGCCTACGTGATATGAATAGGATGACCACTCAATAGTTGACCAATCCCTGCTAACAAATACATATCTATCAATTTGTCAATTATCAATCAAAATAAATGTTGTTTTTGAATTTACAATAAACTGCGCACTGAATGATTCCCTACTATCAGCACCACATATCTGCATGAATAAAGCCAATGAATGCTCGGTTGTTTCCTAGGACGATATATAATTATGTCGCTACAATTTTTCTTCCCGCAAGAAATGAAGAAAAAAGTCCCACCTATGCATTGTTTTTCTTTCGTTACGATAGGGATGTGGTGCTGACCTTTCAGCCAAGCTCATTTTGATAAATAAAAACAGGGAGTATACACTTACATATAGGCAATCCACAAAAGCTAATAGCAGAAATTCCATTGTGATAATTGATCAATATATCTGGTACAACAAATATTCAACAAAAATTGGGAAGCCCTTGCCATTTTCCAGTTGCAAATAATTCAAATGTATTTTCAGCACTAAAATGTGTTAAAGAGTGTGTGTGAGAGAGAGAGGGTTGGGGGTTAGGGTAAGGATTGGTTTAGGGTTAGGGGGTAAGGCTAAATTTAGGGATTAGGGTAGAGAAAGAGAGAGAGAGAGGGTTAGGTGTGGTTAGGGTTAGAGTTGGGGGTTAGGGTAAGGATTGGTTTAGGGTTAGGGGGTAAGGCTAAATTTAGGGATTCAGGTAGAGAAAGAGAGAGAGCGTTAGGTGTGGTTAGGGTTAGAGTTGGGGGCTAGGGTAAGGGTTGGTTTAGGGTTAGGGGGTAAGGCTAAATTTAGGGATTAGGGTAGAGAAAGAGAGAGAGGGTTAGGTGTGTTGGGAGAGAGAGAAAGAGATGGGATTAGGGATTTAAATCGGAATGGGGG
>BLSH010384004.1:2591322-2605955 GCA_018402905.1 Glandirana rugosa | reverse complement strand
GATCTGCGATTTTTAGCGGTACTGCGATATTTCAGCGGACATGTCGGACCATTTTGACACTTTTTTGGGACCATTGGCATTTATACAGCGATCAGTGCTATAAAAATGCACTGATTACTGTGTAAATGCCATTGGCAGTGAAGGGGTTAACCTGCAGGGGGCACTCTAAGGGTTAACTGTGTTCCCTGGGCGTGTTCTAACTGTAGGGGGACTTGCCTAGCTGGGGAAAGGAAGTGGTCACAGCCTTCATGTACGAGAAGGCTGTGATCACTTCCCTTCCCCCTCACACAGAGCGGAGGTCCGTGTTTACATACACGGACCTCCGCTCATTCGCTCCGGGGGGGGCATCGCGGGTGGTCGGCGGCAATCGAAGCCGCCGCACCCGCTCCCTGGCCCCCCCCGAACACAGTGAGCGCGCGCCTCCGGCGGCGCGCGCGCGCTCACAGTATCTCTGTATCGCATCCGCCGTCGTATGACGGCGTTTTGCGTTACAGAGCCACTTTGCCGCCGTCAATGTCCGATCGGCGGTCGGCTAGTGGTTAAATATGCTTCTGCTTAACCCCAAACAGTGACCACTTGTTACTGACCTTTGGCTTGTTCCTTGACTATGATTCTGCTTAATCCCAAACAGAGGCCACTTTTTTTTTTACCTTTGGCTTGCTTACTGACTATGCTTCTGCTTGATCCCTGCCCGCTATATCTGCTACTGGACCCTGGCTTGCTTACCTCCTGATGGGGTGATCCTGAGGACCGCAACCTAGTAAAGCCCATCTCCACCATCATGAGTTCAGGTGAATACTGGTTATTGCTTAGACCCTGCACCTCGGGTGAGCCCACCTCATCCACCAGGGTGACCTGCTGCTGCACATATCCAGCTGGTTGGAGGGAACCTCTCTACTGCTATAGCTACTTATCTTATCTTCAAGCCTGACCCCTTACCATGACATGTGCTTTACTGAAGAAGACTTTTTGAAGGGTGCACACTAAGTACAAAAGTTCACCACACGCAAGGGGATATTTGAGAAGTATTCCATTTTGTAACTACAATATATTTGTGGAAACTAAATGATATTTTACTGTACTACATTGTCTGTACATTTTATTTCTTTGACATTCTAAATAAAAACATTAGATACAGAAAGTAATAGTTAACTGGTAAATCCAAAGCATTTTGGGGGCATTCCCTCCCCCTACCTCAGGGCTGTAAGCGTGTATGGAATTAGAACAAACCTGGAATCACAGAAGTAATTGAAACAGCCATGCCACCACAGTGCTAGAACGTGAGGATTGGAGAGCTTATAAAGGGCCTCATTCTTAGTTACATCGCTGTTTCAATTTCTTACAGCCCTGAGGAAGGGAGAAGCAATTCCCCCGAAATGCATTGGCTTTCTCAAACTTGTGTGCAAACTTTTTTACCTGGAATGCCTTTATAACCATCAAACGTTTTCCCAGAGAGATAACAGCCCTAGACCTTAACAGGGTCCACTTACACTGCAGCTTCTTTGAGGACCATCCCCCTGGAAGGAAAACTGATGCCACAGAACATCCACCAGTATAAAGCCTTAAATCAGTCCAGGGCAGGCACACACACACACCGGTTATTGCAGAAGAGACATGGCAAAGCTACAAAGAAGAACTTTGAAGAAGAAGTGCACAACTGGACTCCATGAAGTAGCAAGTATGTATTTTTTAAAGTTAAATACAGGAACAATAACCAGTGATTAGAAACAAAAATTTTAAGTAGGGTGGAAGTTCTGTTGCATCACAGCAAAAGTTGTACAGAGGCTTACAGTAGGTTTTCTTTAAAAAGCAGCCACAGCCTGAGTAGAAAAGCCTGCCCTATGCCAGCATGCTGCAGAGAAGGATTAGTGACGGCCCCGCATGGCCCCTAATCTACATGCAGGCCGCCGGAAACATGGATTCCAATGTTTTTTGTTTTTTTTTAGAAGCACATGATTAGAGCCTAAGGCTCTAATTGGCTTAAAAAAGGGTGGGCTTGGGGCGCAGAGCACTGCACCCTGAGCCTACTCAGTTGTGTGACCATAGCAAATTAATATTCGCTATTGTCTCCCTGATTCTCTTCCCGGCCAATTAGGAGGTGGTTCCTGAGACCCTTCACCCATTTGGCCAAGAGGAGAAGTGATCCTATTGGCTGCCTAGGAGGAGGAGGGAGGGGACACACAGCAGAAGCTGCCGTGATGCCGAGGAGGAGGAGACACATGGGAAGCCGCTGCTCAAAGGTAGAGCTGCCCGTGACCGAACCGCCAGATCTGCATAGCTACACTTGGGCAACTCAGACCAGACAACAATATATATGATTTAAGCAAGTTTAATACCCGTGAAACAAACCACTTACAAACACCAGAAAACAGGATACACAGCAAACACAAGGCAAGAGCAGGCTCAGACGGGAATCAGGCTCGGGATCAATAGCAAGCAGTATCAGGCTAGCAGGGCAAAACATTGACGCTCAAGGGAAATGTAAAGGAGGAACTGTAGTAAATACCCTCCCAGCAGCCAGCATCGGTTGAAGACCGATTATTAGGATCTGCTGTCTGCTGGAAGACACCCGCTGGTGGATACTGGAACTACAACTTTCTACTCTAAGGAGCACAGTTCCACCAGCAGATGAACCAGGTCCAGTGACAGGTGGTCTCTTTGCAGGGGTCCAACATGCCCCCTGATGCCAAATTGGAAGTTTATTCTCAAGTAATAGAATATACAAAGTTAGTCACAACTTCAACCCACTTTGTATATTGAACAATAAAAATCCCTGGTTCACCAGCTTCATGGGCCTTTCTTTGGTTTATGTTTGTTCTATGGCCCTGAGAATCTTGAGGTTCTCTGTGAACGGCGCTGTGTGAATAGGGCAAGGTTTCTCTTGTGGCAGAAGAGCTTGAATTGGTTGCAATGGCAGCTTTAAACCTCAGTTCCAAATGGGACAGGAAGTGATGGCAAATCTCTCCATTGGGGCCACAAAAACTGTCATAAAACCCTAACAAGACTTTGGTAGACACAGTTTGGCTGCTATTGATTTTCCAGTTGATAGCGGTCCCCGGACCTCTCCTGCTATTCCAGTTGAGGATTATCTAACACCACTTTTTACATTCAGTGGGATTTCCTATCTACTGCATTGCTAAGCGTTCTCTAAAATGGAGATGTAAAGACAGGGTCTTTATTTTTCATGCACTTTCTATGTTACATATGTATGAACACAATATTATAACTGAACGCGTTAATAATGTATGGGGTACATATGCCCAGCAGAATGCAGATCTCCTTCAGGGTAAACTACACTGGCAGCACGTTATTAATTGTCAGTCACTCCTTTGTGCAGACAAAGATAAGAGATCATCCTGGGAAACCTTTTGTTGCTTCTATAAGGTAATGTATAGGGTAGACGCCAGAATGGCAGACAACCTCTCACGCAATGTCATGTGCCATAAATATACAGTATATATATATATATATATACACTCACCGGCCACTTTATTAGGCACACCGTGCTAGTACCGAGTTGGACCCCCTTTTGCCTTCATTCTTCATGGCATAGATTCAACAAGGTGTTGGAAACGTTCCTTAGAGATTTTGCTCCATAGTGACAATGATAGCATCACACAGTTGCTGCAGATTTGTCGGCTGCACATCCATGATGCGAATCTCCCATTCCACCACATCCCAAAGGGTCTCTATTGGATGAGATGTGGGGAGTGTGGAAGCCACTGGAGTGCAGTGACCTCATTGTCCAGTGGTGAGATGATTGGAGCTTTGTGACTTGGTGCATTATCCTGCTGGAAGGAGCCATCAGAAGATGGGGACACTGTAGTCATAAAGGGATGGACATGGTCAGCAACAATACTCAGGTAGGCCGTGGGGTTTAAACGATGCTCAGTTGGTACTAAGAGGTCCAAAGTTTGCCAAAAAAATATCCCTCACACCATTACACCACCAACCTGAACCGGTGATATGAGGCAGGATGGATCCATGCGCCAAATTCTGACCCCACTATCTGAATGTCGCAGTTGAAATCGAGACTCATCAGACCAGGCAACGTTTTTCCAATCTTCTATTGTCCAATTTTGGTGATCCTGTGCCAATTGTAGCCTCAGTTTCTTGTTCTTAGCTGACAGACGTGGGCACGCAGTGTGGTCTTCTGCTGCTGTAGCCCATTTGCTTCAAGGTTGGATGTGTTGTGCGATCAGGGATGGTATTCTGCATACCTTGGGTGTAACGAGTGGTTATTTGAGTTACTGTTGCCTTTCTATCATCTGGAACCAGTCTGCCCATTCTCCCCTGACCTTTGACATCAACAAGGCATTTTCCTCCACACAACTGCCACTCACTGGATATTTTCTCTTTTTCGGACCATTCTGTGGTTGTGTTGTGTGTAAATCCCAATAGATCAACAGTTTTTGAAATACTTAGACCAGTCCGTCTGGCACCAACAACCATGCCACGTTCAAAAGTTACTTAAATCCCCTTTCATCCCCATTCTGATGCTCGGTTTAAACTTCAGCAAGTCCTCTTCACCATGTCTAGAAGCCTAAATGCATTGAGTTGCTGCCATGTGATTGGCTGACTAGCAATTTGTGTTACCAAGCAACTGAACAGGTGTACCTATTAAAGTGGCTGGTGAATGTATATATATATTGTGACTAGAGTTGAGCGAACCCGAACTCTAAAGTTCGGGTCCGTACCGAACTTTGGGGTGTCCGTGACCCGGACATTTGAAAAAAAGTTTGGGTTCGGGGTTCGGGTATTTGATCCCGCCTTTTCAATAGCTGCAGGGCAGTCAATCAACAAGCGTTTCGCTGGTTTGCCCTTAGAAGCCATCACAGCCATGCCTACTAATGGCATGGCTGTGATTGGCCAGTGAATCATGTGACCCAGCCTCTGTATGAGCTGGAGTCACAGTGCTGCATGTCACATGCTCTCAGGCTAGTGTAGGGAGAGGATACTGCCGGCGCTGTGAGGGACAGATTGCAGATATAATAACATCTCATCCTGCATTACAGAACGATCTGATTCTAGACTAGGTAGACATTACTACTACTACTGCTTTGAGGGACAGATTGCAGATCTCATCCTGCATTACAGAACGATCTGATTCTGTACTAGGTAGAGTCTACTGCTTTGAGGGACAGATTATAGTTCTAAAATCATCTCCTAGTTCTATAGGGAGAGGTTCCTGCTGTTGCTGTAAGGGACAGATTATTGTTCTAAAATCATCGCCTACTGCTGTAGGGTCAGGTTCCTACTGGTGCTGTAAGGGACAGATTATTGTTCTAAAATCATTTCCTAGTTCTAAAGGGAGAGGTTCCTACTGGTGCTGTAAGGGACAGATTATTGTTCTAAAATCATCGCCTACTGCTGTAGGGTCAGGTTCCTACTGGTGCTGTAAGGGACAGATTATTGTTCTAAAATCATCTCCTAGTTCTAAAGGGAGAGGTTCCTGCTGGTGCTGTAAGGGACAGATTAGACCGGCCTCACACAGCCATTCGTATACTTGTTTTTTTTAATATGCCTCAATATTTTGGGGGCTACCCCAATTAGAAAAAAAAACAAACAAACAACAAGTGTTGGCTACCTCCTCCTCCTCCACCACCACCACTTCCACCTACACTGCCACGGTCACGGCCTAGTCAGCCTCTAGGCTCCTACTCCACATCCACCCCCCCTTCCCATTTTTATTTTTTTTGTTTGATTTTAAGTTATTTTCCCTATCCCCATTTTTTTGTAGGGCACTTGCCCTACTCTTACCCCCATTTTACTTCCTTTTGCAGCCCTCTAGCACTTGCCAGGACTTTTTTACAGCCATTTTTGTGCCGAAAAGTTCGGGTCCCCATTGACTTCAATGGGGTTCGGGGTCAAGTTTGGTACCGAACCCAAACTTTTTCACGAAGTTCGGCCGAACCCGAACATCCAGGTGTCCACTCAACTCATTGTGACGTTATGCGAGGCGAGGTAGTAGATGCATGCATTCATTTGGAGTGGACTAAGGTGGAATCCAGTACAGGTTACCAGCCACCTTGGCAGGGTTGGTTGGGACCGGATTTTGTGGTCCACTGGAGTCCACCATCAGGTGGTTTAAATAACCAGGTCTAGAGGAAAGATTTGATCTGGCCTGGGACTCAAGAATCATCAAGCCTGTGAGAGAGCTATCACAAGGAAGTGTGCTAATGGACTAAAGACAAAAAGGTTTGCACTGTGTATGTTTTGTGGGTGTCTGGGAGAAGCCCTGCACCGCTCAGATAGGAAGCTGAAGCCTTAGTCCCTGGATGGCGAGGATTTATTTTCTATTTTGTTTATTTGTTTTCAACATGCAACCTTTTATATAAACCTGGCAACAAGCCAGATTTTAAGAAAAGCTGATGTGTGAACAACCTTTTTCTCAGGGAAGGTGATCCCCATTGAACTAATCCCCCACAATAACATAAATGTATATATAATATATATATATATATATATATATATATATATATATATATACAGTATCTCACAAAAGTAAGTACACCTCTCACATTTTTGTAAATATTTTATTCTATCTTTTCATGTGACAACACTGAAGAAATGACACTTTGCTACAATGTAAAGTAGTGAGTGTACAGCTTGTATAACAGTGTAAATTTGCTGTCCCCTCAAAATAAATCAACACACAGCCATTAATGTCTAAACAAAAAGTGAGTACACCCCTAAGTGATAATGTCCAAATTGGGCCCAAAGTGTCAATATTTTGTGTGGCCACCATTATTTTCCAGCACTGCCTTAACCCTCTTGGCCATGAAGTTCACCAGAGCTTCATAGGTTGCTACTGGAGACCTCTTCCCCTCCTCCATGACAACATCACAGAGCTGGTGGAAATTAGAGACCTTGCACTCCTCTACCGTTCGTTTAAGGATGCCCCACAGATGCTCAATAGGGTTTAGGTCCGGAGAGATGCTTGGCCAGTCCATCACCTTTACCCTCAGCTTCTTTAGGAAGGCAGCGGTTGTCTTGGAGGTGTGTTTGGGGTCATTATCATGTCCAGATTTTACCAGCCACCTTAGCAGGGTTGTTTCTGGACCAGATGTTATGGTCTACGTGTGTCCACCAAGAGGTGGTATGAATAAAACAGGATGGGAGCAAAAGATTGTTCTTGGCCTGGGACTCTGGAAGCCATACCTGAGAGAGCTGCTGAACTGAAGTTTCCTTTGTGCGTGAAAGAAAAGGTTTGCATTATCTATGTTTTGTGGGTGACTGGGAGAAGCCTTTCACCTGTGAGTTAGGAACCTGGAAATGTTTAGTTAGTGTCTGGATGGCAAGGATTTATTTTCTGTTTTGTTTGTTTGATTTTTCTTGCAACCTTTTAAATAAAACTGGCTACAAGTCAGCTTTTAAGAAAGACCTGCTGTCCAGACTACCTTTTTCCCAGGGAAGGTGATCCCCATTTGAGCTAACCCCTTCCCCCTCACATATGGTGGAGGATGCGGACATCTTCATAAGCAAGTGGAATAATGGAGGAGATGATCCGAGCCCTGCTGCAGGCCACCGCAGTCCAGCAGGAAACCAACAACCAGCGCAGGAAATCAATCGCCAGTTTGCGGAGGCCCTGGTGGAGTTAAAGAAGGGGTCCGCAGGTCCTTTGTTGATGGAACAGAAAATGGTGCATTTCAGCTATTACCTGCAGAAGATGACACCTGCAGATAATGTGGAAGTTTACCTCACAAGGTTTGAAAGAGTTTATGCAGGAAGGATGGCAAGAAGAGCAACGGGCAGGACTGCTAGCGCCCTTTCTGACAGGAGAACCCCAAAAGGCCTATTATGACCTGGAACCAGATGCTGCCTAGGATTATGAGACGCTGAAGGCAGAGATGCTTGCACGCCTGGACTTCACCATTGCAACCTGAGATCAACGGGTGCATCAGTGGTCTGACAGAACTGACAAGCTCTCAGATGTTTGACCTGATACACCTCCCCACGAAGTGGCTGCAGCCAGAGACTTTGTCAGGCCCCAAGATTGTGGAGCATGTGGTCACGGACCGTTATTTACACGCACTCCCTGCCACTTTGAGGAAGGGGGTCAGCCATGGGGACCCTAAGACTGCAAACCAGCTGGTGGATCTGGTGGAGAGATACATTTCTGCTGAGGACTTGTTGAACTCATCTGTGCCCCACCCCAATGTCTCTAGGGGTGAAACTGCCCGGAGGATCCGTTAAGGCTGTTCCAGGGTTCAAGGGCTTGGGGAAAAGTTACAAGAATGTTGCTACAGATAATGAGACTATGGGCTCAGGACCTCGAGACTGGCCAAATAGGTCAGGAAGGTCTCTGAGGCCATTTAGAGGACTGGGTACAGAACATATAAAATGTTATCGCTGCCATTTCTTAGGTCATATTTCTGCAAACTGTTCCCTAAATGATGAACCAATGCAATGTGATAATGCTTATTTGAAAAAACGCATGTCTCTTTTTGCACAGGTGGCATGTACTGCATCATGTCAGGGACGCATGGGAAAATAAATGTGTGTGATTTCAGTTGATGGAAAGCCAATCACTGCTCTGCTAGATTCTGGTAGTGAGGTGACATTAGTTAAAGGTGATTGTGTAAATCCTGCAAAGTTACACCCTAGCACTATTGGGGTTATTTGCATACATGGTGACACAGGTGACTACCAGACTGCTGTGGTTGAGACTGATACCCAAAATGTAATTAATTTTTTCAGAGAGTGGACTTTAAAGGCATGTTAGATAGAAAAATATAATATACTTTATTTGTTACAAATAGCATCCATGTGCTCACAATACATAATTATCTTTAAAAAAATCTATTAATAAAAGATTGCATGCATAAATCTCGGACTAATGAGAATCCTAAAAAGTTGGCATCAAATCATGTGCGATTCCCCGGGATCAATCAACTTAGGAGTTGGGTCCCTGGTGAATCAACATGATATCGATCCCCACTAATCTGGGATATATCCCGTTGTAACCTAGTTTGTCAATATACAACCGTAATCTTGATACAAAATGATATAATTGTGCGATTTATGTAGGCTACGTTGACGGGGCTCCCAGTAGGTAGGATGAAGAATGGTATCTTGGTCACTCAACTAGTTTCGCGGATATCTAATATATTCTGTTATATTTTATCATTATATTCCAGCAGTGTCGGTATTCCTTCTTCCCCCGGGATCCAGCTTCCTTCCAACTGCAGGTGGGGAATTTACTGTCCCTCCTACTCCGTCCCTCTAGGTGGAGTGGACAACATGCACCTCTGGGCTGGCATGCGGCTGAAAGCGCCGTAGTTGCCTGCCCGGTGTTTGATCCTGAGTGATCTGCCCTGGGCTACGGACACTGCGGCAGGGGAGTTCACCCACCAGGGGGAGCTCCCCAGCCGCTGCGGTGCGTGGGCGCCGTCCTCCCTCTGGCCCCGGAGCGGTGGGCGTCTACTTCCCTTGACGCATCCGTCGCCTGGGATACGGGGGGAGGTCCGCGCACGCGCAGCGGGTCAGCCGGGTTGATGGCGTCACACGCCGCCATTTTGGCGGGATGTGGAGACGAACGCCATCAATTGGGGCCTACGGGTATCCCATATAAGACGGGATGGGAGCAGCGGACAAACTAGCCACCCGACAGTCCACACAAGACCCTTGAGACATCTGCGCTCACACGGGAGTATATCATATGCGACCATATTAGGTGAGTCATTCAATGGGCAACAACTTTGTGAACCATGTTTACAATGTTTTGTGCATGAGCTGACGGCTCAATATTTGGGGTCAATTGATCTCATGGATATGTTTATGTGTTTACATTCTATAGTGTGGTATCCCTGGAGTTGGACGTACTCCACAGTTGCCCGGATGGGCGTGACAATGAATTGATGGCGGTTTGAAGTCCCACAAAGCTGTTTCCTACAATAAATCCCTCCAACTATAGATTGCAATATTGACATTATCGATTTAAGGGAACTGAGATATATATATATATTGTCCTATGGTGTATTTGGTTCTTTGGACATCGTGCCTTATTACACAATACCCTCAGGTAATTTTGGATTGTGTTTTTACATTACATGTCATTATGGTAAATGACCTATAAGCTGCATCAAACACTATGTTTCTCTCACTTTTACACTTAGGCCCCCGTGCTAGCCTGGTGCAGTTCTGCTTGCTGGTGGGGGACGTGATTGGCATGGTGACAGTTTCCACCCACTTAGAGACCCTCCCCCAACTGGGGTAGTGGCCCTCTTGGACCCCTGGGGAGGTACCTAACACTGCTGATGTACAAACACATGGTACTTATCATGTGAGTGGTTTCCGCTTTGCATGTATTTGTTACAATGTATTAATGAATGAGAAATAAGATGACTTTTGTAGACATGCTGTTTCAAAACTCTAATATGTATGTTGTTTATCGATTTCATTAGATTAACCCTTAAGCTCCAGATGAAGTGCAACGCGCGAAACTAGTTGAGCGACCAAGATACCATTCTTCATCCTACCTACTGGGAGCCCCGTCAACGTAGCCTACATAAATCGCACAATTATATCATTTTGTATTAAGATTACGGTTGTATATTGACAAACTAGGTTACAACGGGATATATCCCAGATTAGTGGGGATCGATATCATGTTGATTCACCAGGGACCCAACTCCTAAGTTGATTGATCCCGGGGAATCGCACATGATTTGATGCCAACTTTTTAGGATTCTCATTAGTCCGAGATTTATGCATGCAATCTTTTATTAATAGATTTTTTTAAAGATAATTGTGTATTGTGAGCACATGGATGCTATTTGTAACAAATAAAGTATATTATATTTTTCTATCTAACATGCCTTTAAAGTCCACTCTCTGAAAAAATTAATTACATTTTAGGTATAAATCCAGGATGTGGCATGCCTATCCAGTTTTACCATCATAGTCCCACCCTATGATGGATTAGTCGCCTAAGAGAATTATATATGAGACTGATACCCATTGGGGCACCGTGACACATTCAGTGAGGGTGGTACCCTCACTATTTCATGAAGCCCTAGTGGGCAGAGATTTTCCACACTTTTGGAGTTTATGGGAGTCAGGAAGACAGAGCGCCCCCTGCTGAGGAAACACTGGAACTCATTCCAGACCCTTTTGATTACAAAATTGAAAGGCAAACTGTTGGCGTGCCTGAGGAAGCAGAAGATCCTTTTCCTCTTTCTGTAATGGCTGGAGAGCAGGAGGAGCTGGAATCAAGCCCCCAGCTTGAGGATAATGAACAATAAATTATCTCTGACTTTAATAGTGAGAGTGGACAATGTGTGGTGCCTGACTTAGAAGTCAGGAAAGATGATTTTTGTATGGAACAACTAAGAGATGCCACACTCAATCAAGTTATTGAAAACATTAAAATGATGGATGGGGAACCTGTTGAACCTAATATATGAGTGTATTTTCCCTACATGGCTCTTTAAAATAACTTGCTGTATCAGGTGTAAAGCAAGGGGAGGAGGAGGTAGAGCAGCTAGTGGTTTCCAAACCCTATCACTGGATGTATTAGATTTAGCCCATGGTCATATAATTGGTGGACATCTGGGTATAGAGAAAACTATGGAGAGAATAACCAAGAGATTCTTTTGGCCTGGGTTACATGCAGACGTCAAAGAATATTGTGAGTCATGCCCAGAGTGTCAGTATGTCTGCTGGTACTGTTACCGGTAATTGAAGTGCCTTTTGAAAGAATTGGCATGGATGTGGTGGGACCAGTAGTAAAGTCTGCCCGGGGCCATCAGCAGATACTGGTAATACTGGACTATGCCCTACGGTATCCTGAAGCCATTCCTTTGCGTAATATTTCAGCTAAGGCTATTGCCAAAGAGCTTGTCCAGGTAGTTAGTCATGTAGGTATTTCAAAACACATATTAACGGATCAAGGCACACCATTTATGTCCAGAGTCACAAAAGAACTGTGTAAGTTGTTCAAAATCTCCCATCTCCGCACCTCTGTCTACCACCCCTAAACTGATGGTCTCAGGGAGAGAGTTAACAAAACGCTCAAAAGCATGTTAAAAAAGGTGGTGAACAAAGATGGGAGAAATTGGGATTTTTTGCTGCCATACCTCATGTTTGCCATACGGGAGGTACGTCAGGCATCTACAGGTTATTCCCATTTGAACTATTGTATGGGAGACATCTGAGGGGATTACCAGATGTTGCAAAATAAATGTGGGAGGGAGAGGCCACGCCTTATAGACGCGTCATTGAGCAAATCTCATTGATGCAAGATAGAATTGCTGGTGTCATGCCGCTTGTACGGGAACATATGGAGCAAGCCCAGGAGGCCCAGAGAAGGGTTTATAACCGGGGTGCCAAACCCCAGGTCTTCAACCCTGGTGATACTAGTCCCCACCATTGAGAGTAATTTCCTAGCAAAGTGGCAAGGTCCCTTTAATATTATGGAAAGAGTAGGGGAGGTAAACTACAAAGTTTACCAGCCAGGGAAAAGGAAACCAGAGAAAATCTATCACAGAAATCTCTTGAAACCTTGGAAGGACAGAGAGACTTTACTGGCAGTGCCAACCATACAGTTATTCAGGTACCCATAATTGAAACCTTGTCAATGGCTCAACAGAAGGGTGTTAACCACTTCAGCCCCGGAGCCATTTCTGACACTTGTTGGTTACAAGTTAAAATCAGTATTTTTTTCTAGAATTTTACCTAGAACCCCCAAACATTATAAATATATATATTTTTTTAGCAAAGACTCTGGAGAATAAAATGGTGGTCATTGCAATATTTTATGTCGCATGATATTTGGTCAGCGGTCTTTCAAATGCAATTTTTTTTAAAAAAATACACTTTTTTGAATGAAAAAATAAGAAAGTAGTAAAGTTAGCCCAATTTTTTTGTATATTGTAAAAGAGGATGTTACGCAGAGTAAACAGATATCAAACATGTTACAGTTGAAAATTGCGCACAATCGTGGAATGGCGACAAACAACGATACCTAAAAATCTCCATAGGCAACGCTTTAAAAAAAGTTAACGGTTACCAGGTTAGAGTTACAGAGGAGGTCTTTTGCTAGAATTATTGCTCACTCTCTGACAATCATGGCAATACCTCACGTGTGGTTTGAACACCATTTACATTTGCGGGCGCGACTTATGTATGCGTTTTTTTTGCTACCCCAGAACCGGGGCGCTTTAAATTTTTTTTATTTATTTATTTTTTTTAGCACTGTTCCTTTCAAAAAAAATCTGATAATTTTTATTGCTGTCACAAGGAATGTAAACATCCCTTGTGACAGTAATAGTCAGTGACATGTCCTCTTTAAGGAGAGATCGGGGGTCTAAAAGACCCTCGATCCCTACTTTGCACTTAAAAGTATTCAGGTCGCCAGAATTGGCTATTCTGATTACTGTCACTTTTTTTTAAATCGGCGCCATTGGCAGCCGAGTAAACCGGAAGTGACGTTGTGACATCGCTTTTGAGATTTAATGAAGAAGACCCGATCTTCGTTCAGGACTCCGGCAGATGCGTTGGATGGACGCTACGGTCACCCAGTTGGACGGGAGACCTTGGAAGAGCGGCGGAAGGCAGCAAGAGGGGGGTTGTCCCCTCCCACGGCCTGGGATAACGGCCAAGTGGCTGCCAAGCCGGATCAGCCATTATCACCAGATAGCCGACCGCCCGCTCTGAAAAACGGTAATGGGGTATAGCCTGTAGCTGCAGGCTATACCCCGATAAATCCACTTCTCCTGACCGATGTACAGGTACGTTGATTTGCGTGAGTTTGTAAGAATAGAGATTATTTCTCTCACATGCCCACACTGACCACAGTTATACAGCGCAACATCATTATGGAACCAGTCCCTCAGTAACTGGTCAAGTCCCATAGCATTGGTCCCAAAACCAGATGGAACTATAAGGTTTTGTAATGATTTCAGGAAGTTCAACAAGGTGTCCAAATTCGATGCGTACCCAATGCCTTGGGTCGAAGAGCTTATTGACAGATTGGGTAGTGCCCGGTACATAACTACTTTAGATCTGATTAAAGGTTATTGGCAGATACCCCTAACAGAGTCTGCAAAAGAGAAAACTGCATTTTCTACCCTCGAGGGGACTTTCCAGCATAAGCGGATGCCTTTTGGTTTGCATGGTGCTCCTGCCTCGTTCCAAAGAATGGTGGCTAAGACATAAAGACCACATCGCCAATACTCAGCCGCCTATTTGGACGATGTAGTCATCCACAGCCCTGGTTGGGAATCTCATTTGCTCCGGTTGCAAGTAGTAGTAGATTCCATTAGGAAAGCAGGACCCACTGCCAAGCCCAGAAAGTGTGCCATAGGCTTGGAGGAGGACAAATACCTTGGCTACATTATTTGTCAAAGGCTGATCAAGCCTCAGATCAATAAGATTGAGGCGGTTCAAAAGTGGCCCCAACCTATAAGTAAGAAGCAAGTTTGTGCATTTCTTGGGATCACAGGGTACTACAGGCATTTTATACCCAATTTTGCCACCATTGCAGCCCCATTGACAGATCTGGCGAAGGGTAGATTGTCGGTCATGATTAAGTGAAATCCTGAGGCATTTCATATGTTGAAGCAAAGCCTTTGTGCACAACCTCAGGGCTGTAGATAAGGGGGGGGGGGGGGGATGTATACTTTACGGAG
>BLSH010384004.1:2546540-2559124 GCA_018402905.1 Glandirana rugosa | reverse complement strand
ACATCATTTACATCACCATACACCACCATACATCACTTACATCATCATACATCACCATACATCATTTACATCATCATACATCACCATACACCACCATACATCACCATACATCACCATACATCACTTACATCACCATACACCACCATACATCATTTACATCACCATACACCACCATACATCACTTACATCATCATACATCACCATACATCATTTACATCATCATACATCACCATACACCACCATACATCACCATACATCACCATACATCACTTACATCATGATACCTCACTGTACATCATCATACATTACTGTATATCACTTTCATGACCGTACATCACTTACATCACCATACATCTCTAACATCACCATACACCACCATACATCACCATACATCACCATACATCACTTACATCACCATACACCACCATACATCACCATACATCACCATACATCACTTACATCACCTTACATCACTTACATCACATACATCACCTTACATCACATACATCACTTACATCACCATGCATCACCAACATCACCATACATCACCATACATCACTTACATCATCATACATCACCATACACCACCATACATCACCATACATCACCATACATCATTATACATCATTTACACCACCATACATCATTTACATCACCATACATCACTTTCATCACCATACACCACCATACATCACCATACATCAGTATTACTATTAGTGCAAATGTTCAGTGATAAAATTATATAAATGTCCAGTGGTAAAAACTCCAAATGAAAAAAAGACTGGTATGAATAAAATCCTCTCAGCCGGGGGTATCTAAGTTGTGTAGGTGTCAGCTACCTTGTTGGAGGTCAAAGTGCAGAGAGGGCTTCCCTTGCAGCTAAGTGCAGAGCACCCCCCTGAGACGTCTGGTTACTGGGAAGATCCGAAGCAGAGTGAAAGCCAGGCCAAGGGTCAAACACAGGTAGGAGCTGAGGTGCAGAGTAGTCAGACAAGCCGAGGGTCAAAGCCAGGAATCAGGATCAAGATCAGGAACAGGTATGCAAGAACAGCAGGAAGCTGAAGATAATCCAGCAACTAATGTCTCTTCTGCACGGGTTTAAATAGGGCTTTGGGCGCCAATACCTGCCGCATTGCGTACGACCGAACGTACGCACGTGCGCACTAACGTTCGGAGCCTACGGAGTGTTCCGTTAGTTCTTGTTTTTCCGCGCACGCGCATTGGCGCATACCTCCGTGCCAATGGAGAAAACCTTGGCTGCTGAAACGATCTCTGACAGTAGGTATACTCTTCACCCGCATGCAGTGTGGACCTCCACCAAGAGTATATATAAATACCCTTACCAGAAATTATCTGGATAAACACCCATCATCAGAAAGCATTCTCAAAGAAGAAACATCAGATAACCATAGGATTCACATCCAACGAGCTGTATCCACTGTTCTTCATATGCAAGACGAATATCAATCAAGGCAGGATATCCAACATACTGTGACCTTAATTACTGGTATTATAGACCTCATGCAAGAAAAGAGGGGATCCTACATAGCGTATCCCAGACTTCAACTGGGGTCTTTTTAGACGAAACGCGTCGGATGAGGAGGGTCTGCTCCAGCTCATTGCGCCTACTTTGTACATTGGAATTCCATGTGACGCTTTTTTATCTTCTACGCATGTAAGTGCATTTTTATTTCAATAAATATACTTGGTCAAACGGCATTACGCTATGTAGGATCCCCTCTTTTCTTGCATGAGGTCTATACTACCAGTAATTTAGGTCACAGTATGTTGGATATCCTGCCTTGATTGATATTCGTCTTGGATATGAAGAACAGTGGATACAGCTCGTTGGATGTGAATCCTATGGTTATCTGATGTTTCTTCTTTGAGAATACTTTCTGATGAGGGGCGTTTATCCAGATAATTTCTGGTAAGGGTATTTATATATACTCTTGGTGGAGGTCCACACTGCATGCGGGTTGAAGAGTATACCTACACAACTTAGATACCCCCGGATGAGAGGATTTTATTCATACCAGTCATTTTTTCATTTGGAGTTTTTACCACTGGACATTTATATAATTTTATCACTGGACATTTGCACTAATAGTAGTACTGAGATATTGCTAATATATAGCGCTGCACTTTGTTTTCTTTTTCATGTACACAATAATAAGGTTTATTGTCGTGCTGGCTGCTTTTAATTTAATTTATTGGATAAGCGCAGTATTTTTCTTTCACTTTTTACCACCATACATCACCATACATCAATTCATCACCATACATCACCATACATCACCATACATCACTTTCATCACCATACACCACCATACATCACCATACATCACCATACCTCACTGTACACCATCATACATTACTGTATATCACTTTCATGACCGTACATCTCTTACATCACCATACACCACCATACATCACCATACACCACCATACCTCACCATACATCACCGCACATTGCTTACATTACCACATTCATTACATCACTGACATTATCCTATGGAGCTGGGATATCATGATCTCTGATTAGGGCCTAAAAGGGAAAGTAAGGCAGATAATGTTCAATCAGCGATATTACTTGCCCAGAATGCACTTCATCCACCAACCCATCACTTTCAGATACCAAAGATCTCATCTGTGTTAAAGTACTATTTCTATCTATCTATCTATCTATCTATCTATCTATCTATCTATCTATCTATCTATCTATCTATCTATCTATCTATCTATCTATCTATCTATCTATCTTTCTTGTTTTCCCTTCCTTTCTTCCCTTCCCTATTTTCTTCTCTTCTTCCTCCCTTTCACCCTTCCTCCTTTCCATCCTCCTTTCCTTCCTTACTTTCTCCCTTCCCCCATTCAACGTCCCTTCTTCCCTTCTCTTCCTTCCTTCCTTCCTTTCATTCTTCCTTTCTCCTTGCCATCCTTCCATCCTCCTGTCCTTCCTTACTTTTTAAATGTATTCCTCCAACCCTTCCCTTCCTTCCTTCCTCCTTGCCACCCTTCCATCCTCTCATCCTCCTTTCCTTCCTTCCTTTCTTAATTAATTTATCCTTCCCTTGCCTTCTTTTCACTTCCTGTCCTCCCCTTCCATTCCTTCCTTCCTTCCATCTTCCCATCCTCCTTTCCTTCCTTAGTTCCTTTCTTGTTTCATGTATCCTTCCCTTCCTGACCTTTCCTTTCCTTCCCTTCCTTCCTTCCTCCTTTCCTTCCTTTCTTCCTTAATTAATTAATCCTTTCCTTCCCTTCCTTTCCCTTCCTTCCCTTCACTCCCTGTCCTTTTCTTCCATCCTCCTTTCCCTCCTTACTTTCCTTATTCATTCCTCCATCCCTTCTCCCTTCCTTCCTTCCTTCCTTCCTCTTTCCCTCTCCCCATTTAGCCTCCCTCCCTCCTTTCCTTCTTTCTCACCCCCTCCTTTGTTCGCCACTTCCTATTTTCTTACCTCCTCCCTCCCTCCCTCTCTCCCTTCTATTTTTATGTTTTTGTTTATTTTTCTCTCTCTGCTCACAGGGCAGGAAATGAGGGGAAATCAATTAAAACCCAGCAGAGGTCCTAACTCTTCCACACTCTATACCATGGGGGCTCAACCTGTGGCCCTCCAGCTGTTGCAGAACTACAAGTCCCATCATGCCTCTGCCTTTGGGAGTCATGCTTGTTACTGTCAGCCTTGCAATGCCTCATGGGAATTGTAGTTCTGCAACAGCTGGAGGGTCACAGGTCACGCACCTATGCTCTATACCAGGGATATGCAATTAGCGGACCTCCAGCTGTTGCAGAACTACAATTCCCATGAGGCATAGCAAGACTCTGACAGCCACAAGCATGATACTCAGAGGCAGAGGCGTGATGGGAGTTGTAGTTTTGCAACAGCTGGAGGTCCGCTAATTGCATATTTCTGCTCTATACAAAACTAAAACAAAAATAAAAGTTAGCCTAGCATAAAATTGGGATATCTTACACCAAAACTTTTTTTTAGTTTTAGAAATAAAGGCTGCCTAGACCACCGCGATCATCTGATGAGCAAATTGATATCACCCAATCACAGAGCTCACACTCGGTGATGTGTGCATTCTTTGTGTGTTTTCTGTATATTTCCCTTTGTCCTCATCCATTGCCATCGCCTTCTCTTTCTTAGTACATTCGGCTGCTAGAGAGAAGTGACAACGATGGCGATCGCATTTCTCAGCTGTCTGCAATCTTTGGCGTATTTCTAACACAGCAGCAGATTGAGCCAGAATCATTTTTTTTTGTAGAAATTTTAGACTTTTTTTATTTTTGCAAAGTTGTGTATTTTAGGGACATTATTTATTCGCCCTCAACAGATCGACATTTCAATATTTTTTCCTGTGCACTGTCACTTTAAGATTCTGTTTTTCTGGTTCTGCAGGGCTGCAGAGATGGCCAATTATTCTTTTTTTTTTCTTGCTAAGCATGAGTCACGTTGCTGTTACTTTTAATAGATATGTAATAATCTATTATGATGGAAAACATTGCTGCAGAAATCAGTACAGGCAGTGCGATGACACAGTTGCTGAACTCGAACGCACGCTCGCTGATAGCAAGCTGGATAAGAGTTTAAATGAATAAGAACTCGGCACAGTGAGAAATATATCTTTATCAGGGAGCGCAAACTCTGATAATAGAACTTCATTCTGCTGCTTTTTTATTCATTTGTATTGGCTGATACCTGATCCTGTCATTCAGTCCCGCCTCGTCTTGCAGGATGACAACGTCTCCTGGCTTGCAGTGAAATCATTGCAGCGTTGTCACCCTGCTAAGTAGACATGTGCAGAACGAAAAAAAATGTGTTTTTGTTTCGTTTGGTTTTTCGAATCTTTATTTACATAAATTCCTTTAGTTAAAGTGGATGTAAACCCGGAAAAAAAAAAAAAATAATAATTCTGCCTGGTAGAGTATAGCATGTCATGTCATCTGTGCCCAGTCTTGCCACAAAGAGTTAAAGTGGTTGTCAACTTATGACAACCACTTTAACCTACAGGTAAGCCTATAATAAGGCTTACCTGTAGGTTCCCTGCATATCTCCTAAACCTGCACGGTCCAGGAGATATGCAGTTTCCTAGATTTGCCCAGGGCCGTCTTTAAGGCAGGGCAAAAGGGGCAGCTGACCTGGGCCCTGTCATTGTTGTGGGGCCCAAAGCAGCTGCCTCATACTTGCCAACTATCCTGGTTTAAATTGCCTTGTCCCTTGAAGTTTTAGACCTGTGCTGTGTCCCGATATCTAAGTGCTGCTACTAAAGCTGCCCAACTCTGCCCTATTGTTGTGTACAGATGACTCACCTGCAGACCCTATGTTTACATGTAAATAACCAACATTGATATGTAAATAGCAGCAGCATTCATATGTAAATAGTGGCGGCCAGCTGCGCTGATATGTAAACAAAGGTGACATTCATATGTATATCATTCCCCCCCTGAGGTCCTATTCACCATCACCTATACTGGATGCTGCCCACTGGGGAGACAAAGGCATGCTTGAAATTCCACAGCACATTTCAGTAGATGTGTGAGGATGTCATTAATAATTGATGCCACTTCTGTGTATCTGCTTAAGGGCAGCACATTTTTGTGGTGTTAGGAAAGTGACTTTGCGTTCCCCAGTCCATGGTGTGCAGGCAGTGAGGAGATGATGTACAGTAATCTCTAGCAACCAATCTGTGGGCAGTAATGATGTACAGTAATCTCTAGCAACCAATCTGTGGGCAGTAATGATGTGCAGTAACCTCTAGCAACCAATCAGTGAGCAGTATTGATGTACAGTAATCTCTAGCAACAGCACAAGAAGAAAGCATGTGCTGTAACCTCTAGCAACTAATCAGTGAGCCGTAATGTGTGCTATAACCTCTAGCAACCAGTCAGTAACTGGTAATGATATGCAGTAACCTCTGGCAACCAATCAAAATCACTGCTGATCTGATTCAGTAAATTTGTTTTTGAGTCTAGTTGCTATTTATTGTATGTCTCAGAGCAGGTGGAGAGTGAAATGTCATGGGGAGGCCCAAGAAAATATTTGCCCAGGGTCCAATCAATATTAAAGACGGCCCTGGATGTGCCAACCTCATTTCGGCACATGCACAGTGAAGAAATGGCTGGTATGGTAGGGTATGGTTCCCACCATGCAGCACACCACTTGTGTGTGTATGCTGCTATACACCTAAATTAGAATGTTGTGGAACTATACCCTATTCTATGTCACATGGAGTATCCTACCTCCTGGAGATCTTGTGTCTGGGTGTTCCCTCCTTTTGCCGTGTGGCTTCCTCAGCTCCCGGGACAGATGGACCTTTCCAGTGGCTCCTCACAATTGCAGTGGCACATATCTCTGAACCCCAGTTCCATATTATTGGATACATCAGCTCCTGATGAAGTGATTTTTTAACACGAAACACGTTGTGCATTTACAGGATGCAACCATATTTTATATAATTATCATGGCATGCATTCATCTCATTAAGTTTTTACAATCATTGATTATATATGGAGTGTACGCTCCATACATTGGTTCACTGGAAACCTGCTGCCATATTGCTTCTAGTGTGTACATATATGAATTTTTGAATATGTCTCTATACTCTCGTTTTTATGTATTTATGAACTGAATGCAATTATATACCCTCTGTATGACAATAAACTTACCAGGTCACTCCACACGTGTTATCTCATTTGGTTGCCATCTGCCTCACTCAAAGTCCCAATCCCCTTCCCATTTTTTACTAGTTTTCAAATTTGAATAGTTTTCCACTTTCCAAAGAGAATAAAATAGAATAGAAAATAAAGGAATGGAATAGAAAAAACTATAATAGAATAGAGAAATAATATAACAAAAAATAAACGAATAGAATATAATAGAGTAAAACTGATTTTTCTATTCTAAAAGAACTGAATAAAATAAAAAGAATATAACCATCTTCTGAAATTCGAATTTCAAATAGAATACATTTGAATACATAAGAAAATAATAAAAAAGAAAAGAATAGTAAAAAAATAATGTAACAAAAAATAAAAGAATAGAATATAATAGGGTAAACCTGATTTTTCTATTCTTTTCTTTTTTATTCTTTTCTTATGTATTCAAATTTATTCTATTTGAAATTCAAATTTCAGAAGCTGGTTATATTCTTTTTATTTTATTCAGTTCTTTTTTTAGTCTATTCTATTCATTTCTACTCTATTCTACTTTACTCTGTCCTTTCATTTTCTATTTTGTTCTGTTTTACTCTATTGTATTTTATTTATTTTATGTACTTATATAGCTCCGTCAATTTATGCAGTGCTTTACATATATATTGTACATTCACAGCAGTCCCTACCCTCAAGGAGCTTACAATCTAAGGTCCCTAACTCACATTCATTCATACATATACTAGGGCCAATTTAGACAGGATCCAATTTACCTACCAGCATGTCTTTGGAGTGTTGGAGGAAACCGGAGTACCCGGAGTAAACCTGCGCAGGCACAGGGAGAACATGCAAACTCCAGGCAGGTAGTGTTGTGGCTGGGATTCGAACCAGCGACCCTTTTGCTGCTAGGCGAAAGTGCTGTGAACTACACCACTATTGTATTCTATTATTTTATTTTCTGTTATATTCTGTTCTATTATTTTTTTTTATAATATTCTATTCCTTCATTCACTATTCTATTTTATTCTCCTTGGAAATTGAAAAACTATTCAAATTCGAAAACTATTCGAATCTGAATTTGAAAACTTTTTGAATTTGAAAACTTTTCGAATTCGAAAACTATTCGAAATTAATTTGAAAACTATTCGAACTGATTGGAATTTGAATTCCGTCCAAATGTTTTTTTTTTTCGTTATTTCAGATTCATTAAAATTTGGTACTATTGTAATTCGGAAATTCAAATCCGAATTTTTCCGAAAAAACTAAGATTTATCCAAATTTCAATTCGAAACAAATTGCTCTTGTCTACTGCTAGGCACTGTAGCCAATAGAACTACACCACTGGGTTGCCACATGGGTGGAGACAGAGGGCAGGCGTGGCACAGGGCCCATGTGATCCTTCCACCAGGTGATTTGAAGACAATAGAAGCCTCTGTGATGATGTCACAGGGGAATGCCTTTACAGAGGGGAGGTGGAGTGGATGGGTATAGAAAATGAGCAAAGACTGATTTTTTTTTAATTATTCCAAATCAGCACTCTTTTGTAAATAGTGTATTGTAAAATAAAATGATACTTAATACTGTCCCGGGTGACCTCCTCCGTGGTCCAACACTATTCTTTGCCCGTTGTAATTCAACCTGCATCCTGTGACCCTAGGCCACTTTTTTTTATCTTTAAAGCTGAATTGCAAGAATTCAGATCCTTTGTAAAAAATGAAGGCACACTATGAGTTAAGTCCAGCAAGGTGCATGAGACCTCCTGGACTTAGCTCTATTATTTATATCTGACAGCTTTTCAGTACTCCCAAGAGATGGCTATCACTGTATTTTCACGAGCCGAACACTGAGTCTACTGATGCAATGTGAAGAGTTGCTGCAGCTGCTATGCCCACATATCCCCTCCTTCTGCCAAATCACAGAAGCCTTTGTATTATGTGAGGACATTCAAAAAATACAAAGGCTTCTGTGAATGGGCAGCAGAGAAGAGAGGCAGGCATAGCTGCTCTGTGTCCTTCTCTCCCCTCAGACCCCAGAGTGTCTTTCTGGCAGAGCAATAAACCTGTCAAATGTAAATAATAGAGATAAGCCCAGGAGATGTCATGCACCTCCTTGGACTTAAAGTGGTTGTAAAGGTTGAAGGGCTCCCCCTGAGTCCCCTCTCAATCCAGTGATGTGCACGAGAGCCTTGGCTGTTCTGGGACTCCCTCTTTTCATTGGCTAATCGCAGCTGATGAGCAATGAGGAGAGAGTGGGGCCGAGCCGCAGCTCTATGTGTCTTATGGACACATAAAGCAGGGCTCGGGAGCGAGCTCACACCAGTGCCCCCATTGCAAGCGACTTGCTATTGGGGGCACTGGTCAAATGGGAGGGATCCAAGAGCACCGGCGGGGGACCCCAGAAGAGGAGGATCCGGGCTGCTCTGTGCAAAACCCCTGCAGGTAAGTATTCTTTTTTTTTTTTTTAAAGCCAAACCTTTAATACCACTTTAATTCCCAGAATGCCTTTACTTTTTATAAAGTGTCTGAATTCCTGGATTTCAGCTTTAATGCATAGATGTGCTTCAACCAAGAGAAGGGCAATAATGGTGGGGAGTAGCCTAGCCTGAAATTGGGATATCTAAGGAGGGGAAGAGGAGCCTTGATACAGTTGTGCTCATAAGTTTACATACCCTGGCAGAATTTATGATTTCTTGGCCATTTTTCAGAGAATATGAATGAGAACACAAAAACTTTTCTTTCACTCATGGTTAGTGTTTGGCTGAAGCCATTTATTATTAATCAACTCTTTTTAAATCATAATGGCAACAGAAACTACCCAAATGACCCTGATCAAAAGTTTACATACCCTGGTGATTTTGGCCAGATAGCATGCACCTAAGTTGACACAAAGGGGTTTGAATGGCTATTAAAGGTAACCATCCTCACCTGCGATCTGTTTGCTTGTAATTAGTGTGTGTGTATCAAAGGTCAATGAGTTTTGGGACTCCTGACAGACCCTTGCATCTTTCATCCAGTGCTGCACTGACGATTCTGGATTCTGAGCCATGGGGAAAGCAAAAGAATTGTCAAAGGATCTGCGGGAAAAGGTAGTTGAACTGTATAAAACAGGAAAGGGATATAAAAAGATATCCAAGGAATTGAGAATGCCAATCAGCAGTGTTCAAACTCTAATCAATAAGTGGAAAATGAGGGGTTCTGTTGAAACTAAACCACGGTCAGGTAGACCAACTAAAACTTCAGCCAAAAGAAAACGTGATTCACCAGACCAGGCCACCTTCTTCCATTGCTCTGTGCTCCAGTTCTACCCATTGTAGGGGCTTTTTGGCTGTGGACATGGGTCAGCACGGGCACTCTGACTGGTCTGCAGCTACACAGCCCCATACACCATAAACTGTGATGAACATTTTTTCTTGTTTTCAACACATCAACTTCAGGGACAACATGTTTATATGCTGCCTGATACTGTATATCCCATCAACATTTAGATGCCATTGTAATGAGATAATCAATGTTATTCACTTGACCTGTCAGTGGTCATAAAGTTATGGCTCATCATGTATGTATATGTTCCAACCCAGAGGGGTGTAATAACTGTGAGCGATGGCCTAGCATGAAATTG
Organism: Glandirana rugosa; assembly: GCA_018402905.1. NCBI lineage: Eukaryota > Metazoa > Chordata > Amphibia > Anura > Ranidae > Glandirana > Glandirana rugosa. The sequence goes on along the minus strand of BLSH010384004.1, from coordinate 2,548,851 downwards.
GGACCTCGAAAGCCCAAACTTTTTTTTTTTTTTGAGTTTTGGTAGAGTAAGGGATGGATGAACCCCATCATGTTTTTTTACCATTGTTTCCTATTTTTTTTATTGTTTCCCATTGGGATGATTACTCTTCATTGCTTGTCCTTTAACCACCTGCCCTTCAGGAGGTTTTACCCCCTTCATGACCAGGCCATTTTTGCTATTCAGCACTGCACTACTTTAACCTGCAATTGCGCAGTCATGCAACGCTGTACCCAAACAAAATGTATATTTTTTTTTCACACAAATAGAGCTTTCTTTTGGCGGTATTTGATCACCTCTGTGTTTTTAATTTTTTATTATATAAATGAAAAAACACAAACATTTTGGAAAAAAACACCAATATTTTCTACTTTCTGCTATAAAACATATCCAAGTAAAATCAAATTTCTTCATAAAGTGCAAGTGTAGCGGTAACCCTGCAGGTTCTGCTGAGAACTGCGGTTTGTCTGTCACCCTGCCCAGCCAGGCATTCAACTCCTCAAAAACGCAGAGCCATTGAACAGTCCATACACTTGTTTTTTTTGTATTTTATTGAGGGGATTAACTTGGATAGGGATGGGGTATTATGGGATACCCAAGAAAATTTAGTAAAAATTTGCTTAGGACTCCTATATACACTCCAGTATACACACTTCTCTCTTCTCTCCAGCACAAACACTTGCTGCTCACCGTGCCTCCTCCAGCACTTCCCTTGCAGCAGACGGTTCCTCTTCCAGAATAGCCTGCACCGCATGGTTGGGCCTGACATTAACTCAACCAGGCCTCACTGGATTGCCTTTTGCGGGCAGAGGCCTCGGGCCCCTATAGTGTAGAAAAAGTCCAGGTGCTAGCTGTCCTCTATTCAGCTACCACTCCCAGATAGATCTCTTCAGGCCCTGCTAGCCAGCTTGGCTGCAATGACCTCTCTCCACTGCCCCTTCCACAGTCCTCTCCTCTGGTTCTGCACCCGCCTCTCAAACTGCAATCTCCCAGCTCTCTCAGACGTGCCTCCCCAGTCCTCCCGGCTGTGCTCACTCCCCAGCCCTCCTGGCTGTTCTCACTCACCAGCCCTCCTGGCTGTGACCAGTAGACCTCCCTGGAGACTCTTAGAATGTTCTCTCTCCTGCTGTCCTCTCTTCTGCTCTCTCTATTGCCTCTCCTTCCAGGATCTCTCACTCCTCTCGGATGCACCCAAGCCCCAGCTCAGGGTCACCCCCCCCCCCCCAGACTGGGGAGCTCCCCGTGGGCGCGACAGCCTCCAAACTCCCTCACTCCAGCTCTTCCACCCGACAACCCCCCCACCCCTGGTTGGGCTGACCCCAGGTATTTAAGGAGGCCTGCCCCCTGCCAATCCAAATTGGGGATTGGTCAGGGCTCTTTAAGATACCCCATAGAGCTCCACCTCTCTTCCCCTCCTCTCCTTCTAGCACCTTCTAGAAGATAGAGGGAGGTAACCGAGAAATGACACTGCCTGTGAGTTACCAGCTGCTACCCTGAGCCACTCCTAGCCCAGAATCAAAACAAAGCAGGCCTAGCAACCAGTTAGACCTGCCTAAATTTACCTACACTGCCAGAGAAAAACCTCACTCTAGCACCTCACTTCCTAGAGGGTGTTACACTAGTGCTGGCAGTGATTAGGGCTGATCCTGCTAACACTGCGCTTTTGGGGGACAATAGTATAGTTCTGGCCCTGACCAGGATACAGACCCGGACAGACATTATACTAGTAATGCATACCTCCCAACAGTCCTGGATTGGGCTGAACTTTCCTACATTCATACCTCTGTCCTGCGGTCCCGCCATACAGATGCTTTATCCCGCAAAACAAGTTCAGGCAGCTGGACCTCAGTGGGGTTGTTCTCACTAGATGCAATATGCTCTCACTGTGCTCTCCGCCTCAACCCTCCCCCTTTCAATCTTCCTTTCTTTCATTTGTTGCTAGGACCGCCGGTGTCCTGGCAACCATTGACATGATTTGCGGGTGCCTACTGTGGAGGAAACTACCTGTGTGCAGAGCAGCTCTCCCTCCTGGGGAGATTCTGACCTCATTCCTGCTCCTGTCACTGTGCAGCCACTGAATGCCTGCAGGAGGGAGAGGATGAAAAGTGGGCATTCAGCAGCTGCAGGAGGAACATGGAGGGCATTGGTTTCTCTATATGCTGCCCCTCCTCTTCAGCTTCTTTTCGCTGCCCGTGGGCTCTCTCCTGGCCCTTCTGGGAATTCTCCCAGCAACTTCTCTGCTCTCTCGCGTCCCACCCCTTCCCCCGGCCCCCTACTGTTTTCTGACCCCCCC
>BLSH010384004.1:2532942-2545638 GCA_018402905.1 Glandirana rugosa | reverse complement strand
TTGCTCTTCTCCCCCCCCCCCCCGTGTGCTCTCCTCCGGTCCCCGTGCTGTTCTCTGGTTCCCTGCCATTCCCCTCCCAGCTATGGCAGGTTCCCCCTCCCTTCTCCCACCGGCTGCTATGGGGGGTATGTCAGGATGGTGAGCAGGAAAGGCTTCCTTGCCTGAAATGAGTAGGTGATCGGGACTAATCATTTATTCTGTCCATTCCTAACTGTAGCATAGTAAACTACGGTTGCCAAAGGTCAATCTCCCCCATAAATGTCCCTCATTCTCACCTTCAAAAGTTGGGAGGTATGGTAATGGAGGTGATCAGCGACTTATAGGGGGGAGATTTACTAAAGTTGGTGCACTCAGAATCTGATGCAGCTGTGCATGGCAGCCAATCAGCTTCTAACCTCAGCTTGTTCAGTTAAGCTTTAACAGTAAAACCTGGAAGCTGATTGGTTTCTATGCAGAACTACACCAGATTTTGCACTCTCCAGCTTTAGTAAATCAACCCCATAGTGTGACTGTTATAGTGTGGCGGGCAATCAGGGACTGACACTAACTGACTCTAACTGCCGCTATCTGGAATCGCTAGTGATACTAATACAGTGATCAGTGATAATACTGTACACTGACACTGCACTAACAACACTGGCCGGGTGACAGGGGTGATCAGGAGGGCAAATTCAGCGGGGGCTGGTGCATATGGGGCGCTTGGTCACCGCCTCCTCTCCGCTGAGAAGGAAAAAAAAAAGTCAGCCCGGCGCCCCTGCAGGAGGCGCCAGTCCATTGACTTTTCTTTTTTTTTTCCTCGGCTCCTTTTGCTGTCAGCTGACAGCAAGTAGTGAGCCGTTAGGTCAGCCATTAAAGTCTATGTCTGTGCGCTGAACAAGCGCACACACATAGACTGATTTGCTGCCCCCTGAGCCATCAGAGCCAATGACTCTCTGTCATTGGATGCTGTTGGTGGGGGCGGGACTATGGTGGACGTGCTGGCTGTGTGATTACTCACGCTGGCACAGCACTCCCTGGGACTTCCGAGCAGATTGCCAGCATGCTCTCTGCTAGCGCTGCCTCTGCATACTGTCAGCCTGCTCTCCGCATGCCAATCTCTGCAACACTGCCAGCCTGAGCCTGACTATTACATGGGGTAAGTACGGGACTTGTCCCGACCTCGGGGGGGGGGGGGGGGAGGCTGTTGAGGCTGGTGACTGTATACCCTACCTGGGGCTCTGTGTACTGCTATCTGGCACCCTGTATACTGCTACCTGCCATCCTGTATACCCTACCTGGCACCCTGTATACTGCTACCTGGGGCTCTGTATACTGCTATCTGGGACCCCTGTATACTGCTATCTGGGACCCCTGTATACTGCTACCTGGCACCCTGTATACTGCTACCTGGCACCCTATATACTGCTATCTGGGGCTCTGTATACTGCTATCTGGGACCCCTGTATACTGCTATCTGGGACACCTGTATATTGCTATCTGGGACCCTGTATACTGCTATTTGGGAACCCTGTATACTGCTATCTGGGACCCTGTATACTGCTACCTGGGGCCCTGTATACTGATATCTGGGAACCCTGTATACTGCTATCTGGGACCCTGTATACTGCTACCTGGGACCCTGTATACTGATATATGGTGATTTTGTATACTGCTATCTGGAGCTCTGTATACAGCTATCTGGGGCTCTGTATTCTGCTATATGGTGACTGTATACTTCTATATGGTGACTCTGTATACTCCTATCTGGTGATGCTGTATATACCACTATCTGTGATGCTGTATACCCTATCTGGTGAGGCTGGGCTGTATACTCCTGACACAAGGGCTGGAAACCATAAGGGGTGGGGCTTATGAGAAGTGGGAAGGGTCAAAAAGGAAGGGCGGGGTCTGGCACCCCCCCATCCTAAAATTTCACCAGCCGCCTCTGAGGGCAATCAAAAGGTTAACTGTGTGCCTAACAAGTGTATGTGTGCTGATTTTATTCACGGACTGGCTGGCTTTTCTGCCTGATTTCAGCTCTGAATGGTAAGTGAAATCAGGGAGGAAAAAAACAGCCAGATCTGGGTTGTGGTTAATAAAACAGGCAGATCTGTGCTTTGATTGGCCACGGCAATCAGCAGGTTTGCAGCCAAAATCTTTTTCTGCAAGCCTGCTGACAAACGTGTGCCTTTTTCCAACAACAGCACAAGAGGCAGGGGACGGGCACACTTGCTTGTAAAGCTGGAAGTTCGCCCCGATGTATGGGTACACTGCTGAGCTAAGGGAGCTGCCCTCCAGCGGTAAATGTACTGTTGGTGGTCATCAAAGTGCTAAATACAAAAACCTCTGCTAAGTGAGGAAAGACCTCTCATAGACTGTCGTATTTGAACCAAGCGTCCTCAATAATTTCCGATCTATTCTTATTACAGTCTCATCTCAACATTTTGGAATTTACTTCAATTTGAGTTCCGATAACAATGGTCACCCCAACAAATAGAAAGAGCAATAAAAAAAACTTAAAGAGCTTCTAAGCAACAAAAAGGAAAAAAACATTTCCAAAGTAAGGACTTTAAGGCAGAGATTGCACCTATGCGAATTGGATGATGGCTTCCCCGCATCCAATTTGCATATCAGGAGATTGTGACCGACTCTCTATGGGTCAATTTCAGGTCTGAAACCAGCCAAAAATTTGCCACTGAAATCAGTGGTGGCTGGTGAATTTGTAGGATGGGAGGGTGTCAGGCCCCGCCCTTCCTTTCAACTCCTCCTACTTCTCATAAGCCCCACCCCTTATAGAATCTACCCACTCCGTCCCCTGTATTCCACATATTGTGTCAGGAGTATACAGCTTGGCATAACAGTACACAGTATACAGCTCAGCATCACAGGTGGGGGTATATAGCCAGTACACAGGTAGGGGTATATTCAGCCAGTACTCTCTCTCACATGGCCAGTGGGAATAACAGGCATGCGGTGCTGGATGCTCTCCCAGTCCAAGCACCAGCACGTCCGCCAGTCTCGCCCCCGCCCCGCGACCTGACCAATCAGTCACTGGCTGGAGGCCAGTGACTTAGGCAAGAGCCAATCAGTGTATCTTTGTGCGCTTCGGTGGCGCACATAGATACACTTTAAAGGCCAACCAATGGGCTGTGGGATGTGTCCCGGTGCCCTATATTTTTTTTTTTGATCAGACATACAGCGAGGGGGGGCGGCAGACTGGCGTCCTCTATGGACCCCCTGCTGTGAGCCGCATCCGTCTGCAGTGTGAACCCGGCCTAAAAGCGAAGTTTGGGAATTTGTTTTGTTTTTTGGGAATCATACTTACCTAGGTGGATGTTGCATCTGTCCCCCATCGGGTCTAAGACTGAGAACTGAGCGATCAAACCCCGCTGATCACTCGGTTCTGATAGCTTCGTGAGTAGAGAGCTGGTTAGTCATCAGCTCTCTGCTTTGCGCCCCCGCGGTCTTTCCCGAGCCTGGACCGGCTCTGTGATGTCAGCCGTCAGCGGGCTTCAGCCTGTTGTCTGCTGAAAACGGGTCACAGGAGTGCAGAACGAACTGCTCTCCTGTGACCTACAGGAGAAGTACAGGCAAGCCGGCTTTCCTTTAACTGCTTGCCAACCATATACTGCAGTGGTGGCCCATGCATTGTGGGCACCGCCCCCCCAACACCGCCGTCGCCCTCCCTATCCATGCCCTCGGCCCCTTTCCGGATGCCGGGCACATTAATTCCAATGACTGGGATGGAGGGGGGGGGGGGGTGTATTTTAAAGCACTTGATTAGAGCCAGAGACTCTAATCGACTTCAAAATAGGGTGGGCTCGGGGCATTGCGTCCGGAGCCCAACCAGCTGTGTTGCAACAGCAAATGAATATTCCCTGTTGCAACACGAATTCCTCCCCGGGAATCGGGTCTGATACCCATCACCCGACTGGCTGAAAGGACAGGCAATCCTATTGGACGCCTAGGGGGAGGGCAGGAGATGCACGGCGGAAGTGGCCATGATCTCAGAAGAGAAGAGGACGCAGGAGATGCTGCCAGATGCCCACCACAGCCTGAGCCCCTGCCTGATGTGCCCGCCGATCCTTGCCGCTGTGTACCCGCCGATCCCTACCGTTGTGTGCCCACCTATTATCGATGTGCCCGCTGATCCCTGCCGCCAATGGGGTAAGTGCCGGTGGACTGGCAGACAGCTGCGGGGGGGGGGGGGTTTGGGGGCTTTGAGGTGCCGCGAGAGGTGGTTATTTGGTGCCCCCCCCAAACAAAAACCCACCAGCCGCCACTCATATATTGTACATATAAGGTGACAGGGCAGCTTTCCTGTGCAGGATCATGTACCTACGGCGGATCAGTGGGTCCGGCGGACTTGATGTTGCCGGGACCCACCGATCATTCGGGACAGAAGCAGAACGACGGGCTGCCTATGTAGACAAGGCAAACTGCCATTCTGTCAGTATGGAAGGCATTGATCCTGTGTTCCTGCAAAGCAGGAACGCGAATCTCCGTCTTCCCACAATACAAGCACCTCCCCCACACAGTAACCAAGCACTCCCTAGGCACACAGTTAAGCATTTGATCGCCCCTGATGTTAACCCCTTCCCTGCCAGTGTCATTAGTGCAGTGACAGTGCATTTTTTTTAGCCCTGATCACTGTATTAGTGTCACTGGTCCCCAAAAGTGTCTTAGTGTCAAAATGTCCGCTGCAATATTGCAGTCCCACTAAGTCACTGATCGCCGTCATACTAAATAAAAAAGCTAAAATTCCATAAAAATATCCCATAGTTTGTAGATGTGATAACTTTTGCTTTTTGGGATTTTTTTTTTTACCAAAAATATGTAGCAGAATACATATTGACCTAAATTGATGAAGAAATTCGATTTTTTACATCTTTTTATTTATACAGTGCTTTATTTTTATTAAAAAAAATATTGTTTGTTTTTTTCCAAAATTGTCTGTGTTTTTCTTTAATAGCGCAAAAAATAAATACGCAGCGGTGATCAAATACCACCAAAAGAAAGCTCTATTTATGGAAAAAAGGCATACATCTAATTTGGGTAAATCGTCGCACAATCGCGCAATTGTAAGTTAAAGCAACGCAGTGCCGAATCGCAAAAAAAATGGCCTGGTCAGGAAGGGGAATGAATCGTCCAGGGCTGAAGTGGGTAAAGGCTTTGTACTGAAAGTGAGGCTCATATAAGCTAAAAAAAATGCCAGAAAAATGCTGGTGGAAATGCCCTCATAATAGTTTTTTTGTGCCAGCTTTTAGCAGCAGTTAGGAGCTTTCAGTTTTTTTTCTGCTGGCAAATCACTCCTAAAAATGCAAGAAAAAGAGTGTTTTTTCTGCTCCTAGAAAGGCTATTATCAGCATTTTTCTTGCGTGCATGGAGTCTAAAAAAGAAATTTTTTATTACAATACCATTATAAAAAGTTAGGGTCCTTCAGAACAATCCCAATCAGGTTACAATCAGTATCGGACACAACATTTAAAAAGTTTATAGATGATTTGTAAAGTAGATGCTGGTAATTGCCGCAGGTCTGTTCCAACGCGTTTCACAGTCAACAGGTGCTTCATCAGGGATACCACTGGACCACCCAGAGGGGAGACAGGGGTCATGACCAGCCAATCCGTCACAACAAAAGATCAGCGTGACACTTTGCATAAGTAGAATGCGCAGCATCCGCTTGAATGTTAGCGGTCTGTGCAAACCTGATATAGATTTGTATTGCGATGCTTCCTCAGTATCCTTGATGAAGCGGCTGTTGGTCACCAGGTGGAAGCGATCGCAACCCTTCTTCATTCCTCTGTTATGTGCATGAATCACTTTTGACAAGTTTTCCTGACACCAAGAGGAAAAACAGGTGACAGGGAGGGAACTCCAGCACACAGCCTGTGATTAACAGCCTCAGCTCTGTTCCTTTGTGCTGCAAACAGCTCTCCTCACTGAGCTCTGTAGAGTGCATCTTCAGTGCCCCAACCCCAGTTTTCTGACATCTCAGACAAGCTTTATAAATTCTACACTTTGAACGGCTGTAAAGAGAATACAGCAGATAAACAGGTACAACTAATGTAGGAGGATTTGTTCCTCCTGTGTGTGTCATCTGAGGCCAGTCACTTCACTGGGTATATGGAAGGGTTTACAACCACTTTAACCCCTTGGAGCCGGCGCCTCATGACCCTTTCAGGCCCAGGTGTCAAACTGGCGGCCCTCCAGCTGCTGCGGAACTACAGTTCCCATGAGGCATTGCAAGGCTGACAGTTACAAGCATGACTCCCACAGGCAAAGGCATGATGGGACTTGTAGTTCCACAACAGCTGGAGGGCTGCCAGTTTGACATCCCTGCTAAGAGGTTTAGGATACCAGGGGATGGGGCGGAGTTTATGATCATGTGACCGGGATTGGCTGTCACAGTAGTCACGTGGTCAGAAAGCTCCAGATCGCACGTAGCAATTGGGAGCTTTCCGTTAGCCGCCAGTAACTGTGCTGGGAGCGCCCAGGGCACAGCTGTATGCACACCAATTTTATGAAAATGTGCGGCGGCTCAAACATGCGGCCTTGCATACTTGGCCTTGGCACCAAGGTGCCAAGACAGGTAGGCCTTAGTGCCAAGGCCAAATATGCAAGGCCGCATGTTTGCGTGCGGGCGGGCGCCAACAGGTTAATCTATAGGATTGCACCGCACCTAGCGTCTAGTGAATGCTCATTTGTGTGCGTTTTTTTTTTTTTTTTTTTTGCGTCTTTCACGTGTTTTCACGCTACATGGATAGGACGGCCTAAAGAAGCTCTGAACCTTTTTGGGCTTTGAGCCTTGTGAATTTTTTAAACGTGTTTGTCATGCGTGTTAACGTGCGTCCACCTACCGCGTATGATGTGCCATTAACAATGGGCGGCACTGCAAGCTGGACATGAGTTTTTCACGCATTCTGTGAGAAAAAGCGTGTTCACGGAACGCTTACGTGTGAATGGAGCAGTAAAGACCTCCAAAATTTGGGGTTAACTCTAAAAAATATTTTTAAAAAGTAGAAAATTATTTTGCACGGCGAACACTTGTACAAAAAAAAAGTCAATTAAAAAAAATAAAGAGGTGTTTGGGTGAGTGTAGGGAATGGCGTTAGGGGTTAATATTGCGTTGGATGGAATTACCTTATTAACGACTGAGGTAATGGGAGAGAGTCGGCGGTGTGGGCCAGGTTCGGTCGTGCTGTTGCTACGCAGCCAGTCTTGGAAGTTTGCTTGCAAGCTGTCAGAAAACAAATTATTCCATTAGGGGATTTAACTCTCCGCATCCTGGGCGCCAGGCTCACCGCCGCTCGTGGGAAGAGAAAAAAACGATCGCAACAAAGTATATAATGATCAATGTCCATCCGGCAACAATGCATCTTTCTCGACTTCCCGCCCGGGCCAATTCTGGCATTTCTCTCTTTGTGTAAAAACCATCTTTTTTTTTTTTTTTGCTAGAAAATCACTCAAAATCCCCAAACATTATTATTTTTTTTTTTTTATCAGAGGCCCTTGAGAATAAAATGGCGGATGTTTTATATAATGCGGTATTTATGCAGCAATTTTTCAAAAAAATATACTTTAACCACTTAAGGACCGAGCCTCTTTATGATATCTGTTGTTTACAAATTAAAATCAGTTTTTTTGCTAGAGAATTACTTAGAACCCCTAAACAGTATATATATATTTTTCAGACACCCTAGAGAATAAAATGGCGGTCTTACAATACTTTTTGTCACATCGTATTTGCGCAGCGGTCTTACAAGTGCATTTTTTTGGGGGGAAAAAATACACTTTTTTGAATAAAAAAGTAAGACTACAGTAAAGTTACCCCAATTTTATTCTATACTGTGAAAGATAATGTTACGCCGAGTAAATTGCTGCCCAACATGTCATGCTTCAAAATTTCGCCCGCTTGTGGCATGGCGACAAACTTTGGCACTTAAAAATCTCCATCGGCGATATTTAAGAAATTTATAAAGGTTACCAGTTTTGAGTTACAGAGAAGGTCTAGTGATGGAATTATTGCTCTCGATCTAACGATCGCGACGATGCCTCACAGGTGTGATTTGAATATTCATACGTGGGTGTGACTTACGTATGCTTTCGCTTCTGCTCACGAGCTCGGACGGACGGGGAGCTTTAATTTTTTTTTTCTTATTTATTGTACTTGTTATTTTTTATTTTTACACTGTCCATTTAAAAAAAAAATGTTTTGGTCACTTTTATTCCTATTACAAGGAATGTAAACATCCCTTGTATTAAAAAAAAACATGACAGGGCCTCTTTAATGTGAGATCCGAGGTAAAAAAAAACCTTGCATCTCATATTTACACTTAAATGCAATAAAAAAAATTTCCCTTGACAGACCATTGGGCGGAAGTGACGTTTGACGTCGCTTCCGTCATCCAATGGTATGGAGTCGGCTGGGGGCCATCTTTCCCTTACTTAACTCCATGCCTCGCAGGGGAAAGGACCCAATCGCCCCCGCTGCTCCCGACGGCTCCGATAAGCGGTGGAGACCACCAGGGAGCGGCGGGAGGGTATTGGAATTTCCTTTCAAATTTGGCTGTTAGCGAACGTAACGAATACAAATTTATCCGATGTTACGAATTATCCGAAATAACAAATGCCGCATCTAAACAAATGGAATGTAACAAATTAATAATAATAAATAATAATAATAAAATATTATTATTATTTATTATTAATTTGTTACATTCCATTTGTTTAGATGCAGCATTTGTTTGAATTAATCACCTGTGTGAGGGGACTTTCTGCAATGTGTGTCCCATTGTGCATGAGCACTGCTAGCAGAGGAAAGGGCCAACAGGTTGGAAATAAGCAATAAATAATTGATAGCGACCTCTGACAGCGACTGTTGAACACTAGCGCCACCTTTATGGTCAAAAATGGCATAACTATAAAATGATTAAAATACTACTACTGCTAATATTAATCTTTTTTATTATTGTAGGTATTTTTATTCATTTACTTTTAAAATGTAAAGTTATAATAAAATAAACCCTCAGATTTTGAGAACATTTATCAGCTGATGTAAGGTTTGTTCACACTGGCTTTGGAAGAGTGATCTGCATTTGGATCACTCTTCAGAGAACATTTGGCAGGCGGTGAAGAGGGATTGTATGGTCTTCTCACCACCTGCTTTATCCTCTTGAACCCAACTCTTGTGCACTGCATCTGTGTGCATTGGGTGCAGTTGCAAAGCGGCTCCATTCGGTTCTAGACAAGTGCAATTCATTTCGTTCTTTAATTCGGAAATATGGGAATTAATGAAAACCCATTTAACAAATTTGAAAATCCGAAAACTCAAATTCAAAAATCCAAAAATTCCGAAATTTGAAAATCCGAAAATAAAAACAAAAATCAGAAAATCCAAAATGATAACTAACTAACTTATCATAACTATTACTAACTATTCAATTAGATGTATTGGAATTTCCTTTCAAATTTGGCTGTTAGCAGATGTAACAAATACAAATTTATCAGATGTTACGAATTATGTTACTAGATTAATTCAAAGACAAGTTATGGTTATGTGTAAGTTCCTGATCGCCGTGACTTACCAATAAAGACCCAAAACAGGATGGGGGTAATCCTCTCCAATGGGGCGCATTTTTAGTAGGGTGGACTTCTAGTTCCAGGACAGGAAGTCAGGGCAAATAATTTCCCCACAGACAGAAATGAACATAGGAAATGAAATGTAGTTTCCAGCGGTGGCTACCTCCCCCCACCCCCGCTGATTTCTGAAAAAAAAAAACCCATAGGCCGCCGGTACATGGCTGTCCTGGGTCTTTTAGGAAACTTGCTGTCTTGACAGCAAGTCCCAAAGCCCATTGGTCGGCCTTTAAAGTGAATTTATGTGCGCCACCAAAGCGCACATAGATTCACTAATTGGCTATGGCCTCAGTCACTGGCCTCCAGCTAGCGACTGATTGGTCAGGTCACGGGGGCGGGGGTGGGACTGGCAGAAATGCTGGTGCTTGCACTGGGAGAGTATCCAGCACCGCGCGTCTGTTATTCCCACCTCTGCTGCCGCGTGAGAGAGCAGCTGACTCCCCTGACTCGAGGTACCGTACTGCTGCGCTTTATACTGGCTGCAATACCTGTGTACTGGCTACCTGTTTACTGGCTGCAATACCTGTGTACTGGCTACAATACCTGTGTACTGGCTGCAATACCTGTGTACTGGCTACCTGTTTACTGGCTGCAATACCTGTGTACTGGCTACCTGTGTACTGGCTGCAATACCTGTGTACTGGCTACAATACCTGTGTACTGGCTGTATACTGTGATACTGGCTGCAATATATGTGTACTGGCTGTATACTGTGATACTGGCAGCAATACCTGTGTACTGGCTGTATACTGTGATACTGGCTGCAATACATGTGTACTGGCTGTATACTGTGATACTGGCGGCAATAGCTGTGTACTGGCTGTATACTGTGATACTGGCTGCAATACATGTGTACTGGCTGTATACTGTGATACTGGCTGCAATACCTGTCTACTGGCTGCAATACCTGTCTACTGGCTGCATACTGTGTTAATGGCTGCAATATACCCCACCTGTGATGCTGAGCTGTATACTGTGCCCTGTGATGCTGAGCTGTATACTGTGTCCTGTGATGCCAAGCTGTATACTCCTGACACAATATGTGGATTACAGGGGATGGAGTGGGTGGGTTCTATAAGGGGTGGGGCTTATGGGAAGTAGGAGGGGTCAAAACAGAAGGGCGGGGCCTGGTGACCCCCATCCTAAAACTTCACCAGCCGCCACTGGTAGTTCCACCCCACTCATCCAAAAAATTAAAACTATTAGTTGAGGTATGGCTTTTAATATGGAAGAGCCCAGAGTACCCTAAGAAATTTACAAAAGTAAATTCAGAATTCTGAGATTAAGTTCGGGTTCACATATTTGCCAATGGACACACAGAGCTTGGCTCAGGTGCCCCCATAGCAAGCTGCTTGCTGTGGGGGCACTCGACAGGAGGGAGGAGCCAGGAGCGCCTATGAGGGACCCAAGAAGAGGAGGATCCGGGTTGCTCTGTGCAAATCCACTGCACAGAGGAGGGAAGTAGAACATGTTTGTTATTTTTAAACAAAAAAATCAAGACTTTCGTATCACTTTAAACATGCTTACAATGTTGTTGAAAACCTCTAAGGGGGTGTGTAGTTTTAAAGGTACTATATTCCCAAAATCCATACACCTGTTGAAGTTTAATCTGATTATTATTTCTTTGGTTCCTCCCCCCTCATTAACATGCTAATGACATTTCCTGTTTTCATGACATACCTTATTTTATACACTGTGATGTCATCATTGGGTCACAGGGTGCTGCACATAGCTTCCTAAACACATCACAGCAGCCTGCCTCAGCCCTCCTCTCAAGAGCCCTCAGCCCTGATGCAAGCAGTGGCTTGGCACTAGGGGTAGTTACAGCAGCTTCTAATGCACATTGTGAGAAGCTCACAGTGTGCAGTGAAATCAGAGGAAGCCATTTCAGTCCTGGAGAGGAGCCTCTACAACTGTGCAAGACTGAAGGGAAGGTCAGAGTAGACGTGCTGAGCGAAAAAAATTGTTTTGTTTAGTTTCGATTTGTTATTTACATATATTCATTTAGTTAGATGCATTTCATTCATTTCATTTGTTTTCTGTTATATTCTTTTCTAGTCTACTGTTTTTTTTTCTGTTCTATTCCTTTGTTTTCTCTCCTATCTTGTTCTCTTTGGAAATTGGAAAACTATTCAAATTTGAAAACTTTTCGAGTTTGAAACTATTAGTGCCCGTTCACACAGGGGCGACTTGCGATCCGACTTGAGTTGCCTCAAGTCGTCCCAAGTCGCTTAACAGTTAAAATCCCATTGAAATGAATGGGAGCCATCTTAATATACACGACTGAAGTCGCTCCGACTTCAAGGCGACTTCTGAAAAGGTTCCTGTACTACTTCTAGGCGACTTCTATCCGACTTGTGCCCATAGGATTCAATAGAAATCGCCTCCAAGTCGGATCCCCATCTACATGGAAGCGACTTTACAGTTAAAAGAATAGAATTTATTTTTAGGCAGCCCCCTCCCTCCCTTGTCTGATTGGTCAAGGCAAAGTCGCCTGGCAAAAGTCGTGTTGTAAAGTCGCCTAAGGTCCTTGAAGTTGCGCTGAAGTCGCCTAGTGAAATCTCGCTAAAGTCGGGTCGCCCCTATGTGAATGCAGGCTTAGAAACACAGAAACATAGAAAAGTGACGGCAGAAAAAGACTGAGTAGTCCATCGAGTCTGCCCCTTTTTATTTATTTATTTATTTTTTTACATTAACCTTGTTGTCTGACTATAGATTTATGTTTAGCCCAAGCATGTTTGAAGCCATTTACTGTTGACTGTCTCACAACCTCTGTTGGTAGTTTATTCCAATCATCAACCACCCTTTCAGTAAAATAATACTTTCTAAGATTAGTTTTGAACTTCCCCCCAGTTAGTTTGAGGTCCCCATGTTCTTGATTTTGGTTTCATATTGAAAAGACTGCCCTCCTGAACCCTATTCACCCCCTTCATGTATTTAAAGGTTTCAATCGATGTCTCCCCTCTCCCTTCTTTCCTCCAGACTCTACATATTAAGTTCCTGAAGTCGCTCTTGATATGTTTTATCCCCCAGACCTTTCACCAGAGCTACCTGATGAGTCAGAAAAAGACGGCAGTG
>BLSH010384004.1:2520949-2532230 GCA_018402905.1 Glandirana rugosa | reverse complement strand
TTTATTTAAAAGATTTGTTAATGGTCCAACAACTATATCGCGAAGTTCTCTTAGAACTCTGGCATGAATACCATCAGGGCCCATTGCTTTATTAAGCTTTAACCGAGCCAGTTCCTCAGCTACCTCTGTCTCCAGAAATCCTCTAAATGAACCATCATTACTAGAACCAATATGATTCCCTAACTTGTTATCATTAGTGCAGTCTGTTTCTGAGAAGACTGAACAAAAGTAATTGTTTAAATGGTTTGCTACATCCTGGTCTCCCTCAACATATGTGTTGTGCCCAGTTTTCATTTTAGTGATCCCATTGTATTTTTTCCTTCTATCACTAATGTACCTAAAAAAGGTTTTATCTCCTTCCTTAATAGACTTAGCAATTTCCTCCTCTTTCTGTGCTTTTGCAGCACCGATAATGTGTTTGGCCTCCTTTTGTCTATTTTTATACTCCTCTCTGTCAGCTGCACTTCCTGTTTCCTTGAATCTTCTATATGCCATTTTTTTTCCCTTTACTATCCTACTTACCTCTTTGGTGAACCATATTGTTTTTTTCTTCCGTTTATTCTTACTAACTTGCCTGACATATAATCTAGTTGCCTCCAAGATGGTAGACTTTAATAGTGCCCACTGATTACTTACTCCTGTCATTTGCTCCAACCTTTCAGTTCATTTTTTAGAAATGTCCCCATTTCAGCAAAATTTGTCCTTTAAAAATCTAAAACTTTTGTTTTTGTATATGATTTTTCAGTTCTTGTTTTAACCACTTCAGCCCCGGAAGGATTTCCCCCTTTAGGACCAGAGCCCTTTTTACGATTCGGCACTGCGTCGCTTCAACTGAAAATTGTGCGGTCGTGCGACGTTGTACCCAACTGAAATTTGTGTCCTTTTTTTCCCACAAATAGAGATTTCTTTTGGTGGTATTTGATCACTGCTGCGTCATTTCTGATCGCCGCTATAAACAAAAGAAGAGCGACAATTTTGCAAAAAATCCCAAATTTCTTACTTTTTGCTAAAATACAAATCCAAAAAAAAAATGAAAAAACATTTTTTTTCATCGGTTTTGGCCGATTTATATTCTTCCTCATATTTGTGATTAAAAAAATCGCAATCGGCGTTTATTGATTGGTTTGTGCAAAAGTGGTTGTGTTTACGGATGATGAGAATTAATTTCTGGTGTTTTTATTTTTTTTTTACTAGTAATGGTGGCGACATTGCAGGGGACATGTCAGACATTTTTGACACTTTTTTGGGACCATTGGCATTTATACAGCGATCAGAAATGTAAATATCCATTGATTACTGTATAAATGTCATTGGCAGTGAAGGGGTTAACCTTCAGGGAGAGATCTAGGGGTTAACTGTGTTCCCTAGGTGTGTTCTTACTGTGAGGGGGTTGGGCTGCCAGGGGCATAAGAGATCTAACTGATCCCAGTGACAGGGATCAGTAGATCTCTTACATCGGCGGTTCCCCATTTTTCTTCTGTCCTAAGCATTTGTGGCTCGCCTGCAGAGTGCGGCGGGCATGAGAACGCGCCTAGCCACACATGCGCGAGCCACCGTTTAAAGACGGCGATTCGCACTACAGCGCCACTCTGCAGCAGTAAATGTACGCGAGCCAGTCCGGAGCCGGTTAAATTCAGTACACTTGTAATTCAGATACATCCGAATTTCCGAAAAATGAAAATTGGTCGGAATTTTAATTCGGAACGAAACGGACCGCGCATGTCTACCTCAGCCCTGATGCAAGCAGAACTTGGCACTAGGGGTAGTTACAGCGGCTTCTTATGCACATGGTGAGAAGCTCACAGTGTGCAGTGAAATCAGAGGAAGCCATTTCAGTCCTGGAGAGGAGCCGCTACAACTGTGCAAGACTGAAGGGAAGGCCGGGGGTCGGGACTCGGGAGCTGTGGTAAAGCCAGAGGGAGGTCTGCAGAGAATGCTCCTCGGGTTCTCCGGCTTGGATGGATGAGCACCGGGTGAATGAGGCCTGTGCCATCTCTGCTCAGTTACGCTGTTTTCTCAGCAGCGCTCGCAGTTGGCGGCAATGGGTTCCCCTCCTCTCTGCAATCTCTCCGGGTTCACAGGTGCAACGTGACGCCACTTGTCATAATCCCCAATGAGTTCCTTCACCTAATCTTCCATAAGACATCTTCTCATCCCTCCCGAGTTCTCCACACAAGGACTTCTCCTTAATACTCATTAGCATGAAGGATGCTTGAAGTATTTGGGTAGAAGAGCGACGATCGCCCTCTATAATTAATATTCTCTGTGATTGGAATGTTGGCGGAGAGAAGTTGTAGGACGAGAAAACGATGTACAATACAGATATGAGGAGAGGAAAGGTTCACATCTGACGCGGTGCCTTCAAAAGCGGTGCAGGAACCTTTTTCAAAACGGTTCTGTTTGCCAACCGTGGGGTGCGACTTGTCATGCGATTTAAAATCTATAAGTTACAGCGCACACATGATACATACTCCTGTCAGGCTATTTTAAAAGCATCTAAACGTATGTAGCAAAAAATGCAAAGATACGGGGGTTTGGTCACACTGAATGGCCATGAAGTGCTTAAGCCTGATCCATGGGATAGGAGCATTCACTCTAAGGTCAGTGTAGGTTCCCATTGGTAACGGGGTACTTTGCAGCAGTCAGTGGGCTTAAGCACTTCATGGCCATTCAGTGTGACCAAACCCCCGTATCTTTGCATTTTTTGCTACATACGTTTAGATGCTTTTAAAATAGCCTGACAGGAGTATGTATCATGTGTGCGCTGTAACTTATAGATTTTTTGTTTGTTGGTCGTTACGAGCAGCACCATGCGTTTGGCAGGGTGTTCCCCCCAAATATCTATTTTTTTTGTCATGCGATTTGGCGCTGTCATATCGCATGTGAACGGGGGGCTTACAGGCGGGATCGCCAGATAAAAATAGAAGAAAGAAAGCCTAAAAAAGAAAACGAATGCAGCCATCACATCTAAGAATTGGTAAGCTGCAATATAATAAATGTTTGCTTTTGGGTTTAAAGAGGAAGTAAACCCAGAATGGGTATACTTTCCTCTATATTCCCCTGTAATGTACAATCATAATCGGCTACTATGCATCGCATTGTAGCCCATTATGTGCCACTTACCTGCAAACGAAGCCTGCAACGTCCAGCGCTGTCCCCTGTGCTGGCTGTGTCCATCTTCTGCCCCTCTTCCTTCCGGGGCCGCGATCTCCGGGTCTGTGACTGGCCGGAGTTGTGTGACGTCACTCCCGCGTACAGAGGCGCCGTCTTCACTGCACATGTGCCGACATGACGTTGGCATCAGCAGTACACTGCATATCTCCTAAACAGTGCAGGTTTGGGAGATATGCAGTGCAACTCATGACAACCACTTTCACCTACAGGTAAGCCTATGATAAGGCTTACCTGTAGGTGCCCTGCATATCTCCTAAACCTGCACTGTTCAGGAGATATGCAGTGTACTGCTGATGCCAACGTCATGTCGGCACATGTGCAGTGAAGACACGGCCTCTGTACGCGGGAGTGACGTCACGCGACTCCGGCCAGTCACAGCGCTGGAGTCGCGGCCCCAGAAGGAAGAGGGGCAGAAGATGGATGCTGCCAGCACAGGGGACAGGGCTGGACATCGCAGGCTTTGTTTGCAGGTAAGTGGCACATAATGGGTTACAATGTGATGCATAGTAGCCCATTATGCTTCTACATTACAGGGGATTTGAGGAAGTAAACCCTATCTGGGTTTGCTTCCTCTTTAATACCGGTTTTAAAGCGGTTGTTTACCCAAAAAGTCAATTTTACCTACAGGTAAGTCTATAATAAGGCTTACCTGTAGGTAAAATGAATATCTCCTAAACCTGTACGGTTTAGGAGATATTCCACTTGCAATGCAGCCGCTGACGTCACGGCGCATGCGCATTGATAGCCTGGCGCATGTGGCGCCAGACCCTGCCGGAAAGTCCGCCGGAAAGACGGGCTCCAGTGAGCATGCGCAGGAGTGACACCTCATGGCTCCGGTCACTGACAGCGCCGGAGCCGCAAACCTGGAAGAAGCCACACATCGCTAAGATGTCAGCTCCCTCTGCAGGGACCGGGCAGCCCTGCGGGAGCTTCGTTCTGAGGTAAGTATTTCATAATGAGCTAGTATGCGGTGCATACTAGCTCATTATGCCTTTGCCTTGCAGGTTATTGTTTTTTTTTACTTAGGTAGACAAACGCTTTAAAGTAATTTATTGCAAAAAAATCCAAAGTTTAACGTGTGGGTGAAAACATTTTTAAAAATTGCCCCAGTAGACAAGTGGTTAAAATCGCACAGATTGCAACATTTTTATTATGGAGACAAAAATGAACAATGAATCACAGTTTCTATTTCCTATTTTCCTATTTCTGTGGAATGCAATGTGTGCCAGAAATAGGAAAATCCATTTTTTGAAGAATAAATGTTGCAATTTGTGCAACATATAATCAGTGGCGGCAAACGACCCCCCCCCCAGGGTCACCTCTCCCCGCTGTTTCTCCATCTGGGCGGATAGCGTGTGGCAGGCAGCAGGCAGTGTGCAGCAGCTCCATCTCCTATCCTCCATGACAGTGTAGCGGCATACAGTATGCAGCTCCTCCCCTTCTCCTCCTAGCCATCCAATAGGATTGCCTGTCCTTTCAGCCAATCAGGTGACGGGTGTCAAAACCCACTTCCTGATTGGCCGGGAGGAAGATCAGTGTTACAGCAGTGAATATTCATTAACACACGTGGGTGGGCTGAGAGTGTAATCACTGCGCCCCGAGCCCACCCTATATTGAAGCCTATTAGAGCCTCTGGCTCTAATAGGTGCTTCAGAAATAAACCCTGCCATTGTAATTCATGCACGCGGCGTCCTGAAAGGGGCCGGGCACATGGCTGGGGGACGGCGGTGGCATTGATAGGGGAGGCAGCGCCCGTGCGCCCACAATGGACTAGCCGCCCTTGCATATAATTCAAAAGATTGCATATATGTTGGGTGCATAGAATAAATGTACCAGCACGCCAAAAGGTAGATGTATACTAGAGAAGAGCAAATGGGACTTTAGATGAGACGCAGATGATCTGCGTCTCCATCCCTGATTCAATGAGAAAGGAGGAGAAAGTTGGGACTTTAAATGAGGATATATAAGGACACTGACCAATGTGCGTTATGCAAATATTATTGTTTATTGACCCTCCAAGGTCCTGGAAGGCAATATGAGTACCATACATCAATCATAAACAAAATAATTCCATCACAACATAAATTAAATAAATATGTAGCAAACATATATGTGTTTGTGCGTTTAGAACTGCAGAACACTCTGCCTGGTAATTGGAGTGGAGCATCTGCCATGGCGTGAAGTAAAACACTTGGGAATGGATACAACCATATGGTAGTACAGAAAATAGCTCCAGTAGAGAGACGACATCATAGTAAAGCCGACGCGTTTCATGAGATAGTACCCACCCATCAGGGGTAGATGCAAACATATCTATATAAAAAATAAATAAAAAAAAGTAACAAAGTTAAAATATCCAAGGGTCTAATGGCATATGTATGCGATGAAGTGCATGATAAGGGTACAAAGAGGGGCGAGATAGTCAAACCTACCCTTAAAACACGCCATGTGTGGTGTAGCAATACGGCCCAGGCCGCCTAGACGTCTGTCACGGGTGCTGAGGACACTCTTTGCACCTCTCACATAGCCACCCTCGGTGGTGGGTCTTGGTCAAGGTTTTCTCTGACTCCAGCTTTCTTCTACTCTATCACAGGCACCTATCCCTTCCTATGTCCCTGTTTTGGTGCATGGCTCTGTCATTCTGTTTTCACATTCAGCACTCTTTCATACACACTCTCATTCAACCCATTGACACACACGGGCTTGCGTTGTTTGGGCGTGTGTTGGATACTGCGCGCTTTGACGGATGGCTTAAGATCTTTTGCCCTCCCTCTCCTGCTTTGGTGGGATGGTTGTTGCATTTTTCCTTCCTGGATTACACCTGTTTAGGAACGTTATACCTGAATCTACTATTTGGACATTATATGTCGGGTGGCATACCAACATCTGGCTTTTTGTACCCAAATTTCCTTACTCTCTGTGTGTGCCCAATTTGCGATCTGTGCACCCTGGTGTAAGCTCAGTTAGATCCTTGCCCTCATTAATACGGGTGTTTCTCTAGCCAACTTTCTATGCGGCTGTAGACCCTTCCAATTATTATATTGTTGATCTTGATACATTTCTCTCCATATTTGGGAGTATAATACAACATATTTGAACCCTGGCTATTGGTTGAAGATTCCTTAATATCCTGTATAATATGAGGATTTGTTTTTAAGACCCCGACCACATACCCCTGAAGAAGATCTCTGATCAAACATCATTGAAACGCGTTGGGTTCTCTTTTGCCACCATTAGGCAGATCTAGTGGTCTTTTAAGTTTTTTCCTATACTCCTCCATGTATATGTTTTTCTGTATTCTATATATTGTTTATCTCATGTTTATATTCATTGCATTTTTGTCCATCTCTTTGATGTGAATTATCACCCTCCCTGGGTGGTTTCTTCTCCGTTTTTGTCTTTTTAAATGCATTAATAAATATCAATCTTTTATACATGATACTTTGTTTTTGGTGAGTTGGTCTCCCCAGTTTAAAGTCCCAGAGGGGGTTGTTCTTGTGCTTCTATATAATATATCCAGGATGGGGTTAGGACTGCTCTAACTTCCTTTGGGGACATAGTCGACAGGAATCCATATTTTCCATTCACACACACACATTCATCCACAGATGTCTGCTGTCCGGGTGGTCTGTGTGGTGGTCCCACCTCCGGCTCATGTCAACGTGGCCTCAGCTCCCGTGACAGACGTCCAGGCGGCCTGGCCCGTATTGCTACACCGCACATGGCGTTTTTTAAGGGTAGGTTTAACTATCTCGCCCCCCTTTGTACCCTTATCATGTACTTCATCACATAGATATGCCATCAGACCCTTGGATATTTTTAATTGGGCACACATAGAGAGTAAGGAAATTTGGGTAGAAAAAGCCAGATGCTGGTATGCCACCCGACATATAATGTCCAAATAGAGTAGATTCAGGTATAGCGTTCCTAACCAGGTGTAATCCAGGAAGGAAAAAATGCAACAACCATCCCACCAAAGCAGGAGAGGGAGGGCAAAAGATCTTAAGCCATCCGTCAAAGCGCGCAGTATCCAGCACACGCCCAAACAACGCAAGCCCGTGTGTGTCAATGGGTTGAATGAGAGTGTGTATGAAAGAGTGCTGAATGTGAAAACAGAATGGCAGAGCCATGCACCACAACAGGGAAATAGGAAGGGATAGGTGCCTGTGATAGAGTAGAAGAAAGCTGGAGTCAGAGAAAACCTTGACCAAGGCCCACCACCGAGGGTGGCTATGGGAGAGGTGCAAAGGGTGTCCTCAGCTCCCGTGACAGACGTCCAGGCGGCCTGGCCTGTATTGCTACACCGCACATGGCGTGTTTTAAGGGTAGGTTTGACTATCTCGCCCCTCTTTGTACCCTTATCATGCACTTCATCGCATACATATGCCATTAGACCCTTGGATATTTTTACTTTGTTACCTTTTATTTATTTTTTATATAGATATGTTTGCATTTACCCCTGATGGGTGGGTACTATCTCATGAAACGCGTCGGGTTTACTATGATGCCATCTCTTTACTGAAGCTATTTTCTTTACTACCATATGGTTTTATCCATTCCCAAGTGTTTTACTTCACGCCATGGCAGATGCTCCACTCCAATTACCAGGCAGAGTGTTCTGCAGCTCTAAACGCACAAACGTATATATGTTTGCTATATATTTATTTAATTTATGTTGTGATGGAATTATTTTGTTTATGATTGATGTATGGTACTCATATTGCCTTCCAGGACCTTGGAGGGTCAATAAACAATAATATTTGCACAACGCACATTGGTCATTGTCCTTATATATCCTCATTTACAGTCCCAACTTTCTCCTCCTTTCGCACCAAAAGGCTGGTGGTACAGGACTCCTGATAAACTATGATCATTGCAACAATGAACACAATTCATCACAATTTGCAATTGTTTTGCAACAATTTTGCACTTAATTTGCCTGGCGTCAATTTCTTCTCTGCGGTACCAACAGTTTATTAGCCCGCTATCTTCTTAATGTCACGGTGGGCACAGGTTGTTGCGCTACTTGCTGACCAGGCCTTTTCTGGAACTTTTTATTTACCAGTCTAAATGAGTATTTTTTACTAGAAAATTACTTATAATGTATAAATTATACATTAAAATGATATATATTTTTTTAAATTAACAATTAAAGCGGAGTTCCACCCAGATTTTTTATTTTTTTTGGCATCCACTCTTTTAATACTAAATAGATGTAACCTTTTGTTTCCTTACTTTCAAACCACCTAGTAATTACATGTATTTTTTACTCACATTTTAGTTTCTCTCACGGATGGACTTTTCTGTTTTAGGTGAGGGCACCTGAAGCCCATCCGTAGTCTCCTGGCATCTCTTCCTGAAAGAAGTGCATGGTGGGTAACCATCATGCACTCCTCGATCTCGGTCCGCCTTAAATCGCATCATTTCCTGTCTGGAAATAACACGATTTTACAGTACAAGGCAGCCCACTGGCTCCTGTGAAATGATGAGTCACATCTCCCAGGAGACCAGGCGAAGCAGGAAGTGAGGAGAAGAGCCTAGGACCTAAAAGGGGCAGATTACAGAGACCACCTAGCAACAAGCGACTTAGGGTGAGTATAAACATTTTTTTTCTTTCAAAGGTAAGTCTATATAGGCAAAGGACTTGAATGATGTAAAAAAAAAAAATCTGGGTGGAACTCCCCTTTATTAACTAACATTATATATATATATTAATTACTATTATATATGTATTTATTTTTTTAGCAGAGACCCTAGAGGAAAAAATGGCGGTCATTGCAATATTTTATGTCACACAGTATTTGCGCAGCTGTCTTCTAAACGCAATTGTTTAGGAAAAAATAAACTTTAATGAATCAAAAAAAAAAATACTAATATTAGCCCATTTTTTTGTATAGTATAACAGATGATGTTATGCCGAGTAAATAGATACCTAACATGTCACGCTTTAAAATTGCGCACACTCGTGGAATGGCGACAAACTATGGTACTTAAAAATCTCAATAGGCAACATTTTAAACATTTTTAGAGGTTACATGTTTAGAGTTATGGAGGAGGTCTAGCGCTAGAATTATTGCTCTCGCTCTGATGTTTGCAGTGATACCTCCCATGTGTGGTTTGAACGCCGTTTACATATGTGGGCGTGACTTACGTATGCATTCGCTTCTGCGCGCAAGGGATGGGGGTGCTTTAAATTACTAAAGTAAACCAAATAAATTAACTAAAGTTAGCCCAATATTTTTTGTATAATGTGAAAAATAATGTTACGCAGAGTAAATAGATACCTAACATGTCACGCCTTAAAATTGCTCATGGAATGGCGACAAACTACAGTACTAAAAAGTCTCCATAGGCAACGCTTTTAAAATTTTTTTACAGGTTACCGGTTTAGAGTTACAGAGGAAGTCTAGGAGGTCTAGTGCTAGAATTATTGCTCTCGCTCTGACGTTAGTGGCGATACCTCACATGCATGGTGCGAACACCGTTTACATATGTGGGTGTGACCTACTTATGCGTTCGCTTCTGCACAGAGGGATGGGGCGCTTTAATTTTTTTTTTTTTTGCCTATTTGTTTTACTTTTTATTTATTATTTTTACGCTGTACCCTTTATTTTTATTTTTTTTATCATTTTTATTCCTATTACAAGGAATGTAAACATCCCTTGTAACAGAAATAAGGATGACAGGTCCTCTTTAAGGAGGGATCGGGGTTCAAAAATACCCCAAATCTCTCATTTACCTTTAACCAGTTCCATACCGGACCTATTCAGGCATTCTTCTCCTACATGTAAAAATCATGATTTTTTTGCTAGAAAATTACTCAGAACCCCCAAACATTGGGAATGAAATGGTGGTTATTGCAACTTTTTATGTCACACAGTATTTGCGTAGCAATTTTTCAAACACATTTTCATGAATTTAAAAAAACAAAACACTAAAGTTAGCCCAATTTTTGTGGGACAATAGCGAATGAATATTTGTTATTGTCACAATAACTCTGCCTCCCAGGCAATCAGGAAGCAGGTCCTGAGACCCGTTTCACAATTGGGCAAAAGGAGAAACTACCCTATTGCCGTGATGCTGGGGGGTAGACGCAGGAGAAGCCGGCCGCCCGTCACGGAGGGAAGAGCTGCCCGGGGTAAGTGTTGCTGGTGACCGACTTAACGGGGGGGGGGGGTGTGGTTGACCTGACCGGGAGGGGGGGCTGTGCACTCTTTGTGGCCCCCCAAAATAATATGCCACTGGTGAGGTCTATGGTAAACTTCTGCTGCTGGTGGAAAACAAATAGGCGGCTATGATTGTTTTTACATGATGGGGAATCACCGGCAGAAAGAAAAGATATCTGAATGATGCCTGGAGCTGCACCCATCATTCAGATTTAACCACTTAGAATCCAGGACGTCATATGATGTCCACCTAAGGAGAAGTGGTTTTAGGCAAAAGAAAAAAACACTTTGATCAAAAAAAAAGTCTTTATGCCCCAGAACCGGAAGTTTGATCGGAGGTCGCTCTGGTCCTCCAAGGGCATAGAGCCGAGTGGGGGCCATCTTGCCCTCACTCGACTTCCAGGCCTAGCCATCAGCTGGATCAGATCGCTTAGGCCCCTTTCACACTGGGGCTGGCAGGCGGTATCGGTAAATCCCCGCTAGTCTCAGCGGGGATTTAGCGCTGTTATAGAGGCGCTACGGCGCCGCTATGCAGGCGGGTGCGGGGAACTTTTAACCCCCCCCACAAGGGGTTAAAACGGGGTTAAAAGTGCCGGCGCGCCGCGCTACCGAGGCGGTGTGCAGCCGCTTCGGAAGCGCTGCCCATTGTTTTCAATGGGCAGGGGCGGCAAAATTGGGGAACACCCCCCCCAATTTTCAAGGGGCGTGGGCGGACGTATCGCCGCGGCATCGCGGAGATATTGTCGCGATTTAGGGGCGACTCTGATCGCCCCTAAATGGCTATGGCGGACGGTCGGGGTCACACTTTCCCCGGATTCGCTAGACTAGGTCGACTACCGATCCGGACCTTCAGCTCACTCCCGTTCTACCGGGGGTGAGCCGAGATACGGGAACCTCCTGGTCTCGCTGGAGGCTAGTTTGAAGGCCAAGACCCCGTATTT
>BLSH010384004.1:2501971-2520908 GCA_018402905.1 Glandirana rugosa | reverse complement strand
TGGGGTGGGTGGGGAGGGATTTTTGAGGCGCTTTACAGGCGCTATTTTTAGCTAAATAGCGCCTGTAAAACACCTCAGTGTGAAAGGGGCCTTATGGGTTTACTGACAGCTCTGGTAAAGCCGGAAACGACCGGAAAGCGACGGGGGGGGGGGGGTCACCTCTCCCGCCACCTCTTAAAGTGATCCCGTGGTGAATCCGCTGCCGGGATCACTTTTAGCAGACGCTGAATTGCCCACAGAGAAGAATGATATGGTGTTACGGCAGATAGCCCCGGTATTAACCGTCAAAGTAATGACGTATATGTACTTCAGCGAAAGTCAAAAAATATATCTATTTTTCGGAAAATGATACAATCTCAAAAAAACGTAATCCTCTAACAGTCTATAGTCTGCTTCATGCTGATGTTTGTTATCTGACGCCCAGCTGCCGAATATTGCCGATACCGCGTCCAGGCTTCTGCGTGTCCAGGGGGTGCACAGACCTCTTCCCTGCATCTCGTATCGCCGTCACCATGGCAACATCGGAATGTGGAGATTAGGAGACAATCGTTTTTAATGGTAAGGGGGAATTAGAGAAAAAAAGAGCAAAAATGCTTCAGGGGTTACACAGGAATGATGATCTTTGCAGGATTAGAGCGTCTAATCGCACTGGGATTGCGGTGATTGGCACTTAGAATGGAAAACAAACACGCATCCTCATAAATGATTCTATACATGTATGGGCTGACAATGTAACAAGCATGTTAAATAGACACAAACTCGTAAAAAGTAGACAAAAACTCAAATCACTTAGGCCTCATTCGCATGTTTCATAGCGGGAACACGCCATTTTTTTTTGCTTGATTTACACGCGTTTCCGCATGTCGCACATAGGCCAGCCCATTCACTTGAATGGCTGCCCTATGTGTGTTTGTCACACCAAAGAAGCTCAAGGTCCCAGTTTTGTCCCTGAGCCAATCACAATTTTTCACGCACATTTGACCACAATTTTGGCATGTTTTGTTGCGTGACAATCAAAATTGCACCACATTTGAGGTGCCATTAAGAATGGCTGAAGCCTCAAGAGTTCCCTTCACTGGAACTAAGGGGCCAAGCCCAACCCTTGAAGAGCAACCCCACACCATAACCCCCCCCTCCACTAAATGATTTGGACCACTGCACAAAGCAAGGTCCATAAAGACATGGAAGAGCAAGTTTGGGGTGGAAGAACTTGACTGGCCTGCACAGAGTCCTGACCTCAACCCAATAGAACACCTTTGGGATGAATTCGTGCGGAGACTGAGACCCAGGCCTTCTCGTCCAACATCAGCGCCTGACCTCACAAATGCGCTCCTGGAAGAGTGGCCAAACATTCCCATAGACACTCCTAAACCTTGTGGACAGCCTTCCCAGAACAGTTGAAGCTGTTATAGCTGCAAAGGGTGGGCCAACTCAATATTGAACCCTACGGACTAAGACTGGGATGCCATTAAAGGGGTTGTAAAGGCAGAAGGTTTTTTGGGGTGAGAGACAGTCTGGGAAGGATGCAGAAACCAATGTGGGACTTTGGTGCTGCTGTGGCAGTGGAGGAGGCCGTTGCGGCTGGAGATGCTGGCAGGGTCTGGGAGAGCATGGGCTGGGAGTTGTAGTCTATCACACTAGCTAGCACATTGTACTTTGCTACACTTTGGGGGCTATCAGTCCCTGCCTGTAATGGGCGGTCCGGAGGTCCTGCTTCAACTATAGCAGGCCTCACCATGTGCTAGCTAGGCCGGAACTAATTGACTGTGCATGAGAGAGGAACAGGAGCATTGTGAATCAAGTGATTGTGCAGGAGTGAGGAACAAGGAGTAAAACAAGCAGCAAGTGTCAGCGCTGGAGTGAAGAAGGAGAAGTGTATACACGGTGTTGTATATAGAGGTCCCGGTGTAAAGAACTGTTTGATCCTTGGGCATCCCATAATCATCCCTACCCCATCCAAGTTCAAATCCCCTAATAAAACACAAAAACAAAGTACCAGCCTGTTCTGTGACTCAGGATGTGAGGAAGAAGTGTGACTGAGGGCAGTGTGATCAGGTGAACCACGACTTTCAGCAACCCCCAACGGGGCATGGGCTACATTTGGGGGCTCATCCCAGATTCACCTGTTTTCACTTAATTCTGCCAGTCGTTAACCCTAGCAACAGAAGTGAACTGAGCCAAGGAAATGTGATTGTTTGCTATTAGCAAGGACTGAACCTGGGGAAGGACTTATGTGCTCTGTCCACCAAACTGTGCTATAAAGTGGTAGTAAACCATCCTATCATGTTCAGCCAAGGAAGCTGCCATCTTTGCCTCTGTTTAATCTACAACTGCCATGATGCTGCACATGTGATCAGCTATGACACCAGCCATTGGATGGTTTGATAGTTTGGTTAAGAGCACAACCAATGGGAGTGTTACATTTCCGGCACGTGCCGGAAATGTAACTGTTTTTTAAACTGTTAAATGGATTGGTTTACTACCGCTTTAATACAAGTGCCGTTGTTCATAGCAACCAGCGGGAGCAGTTGCCAACTGCTGTTCCTGCTTACCCAGTTGCTCCAACAGGCGCTGGGTCGGTTACTTGCAAATACTTTCCTGCAATTCAGTGACTTGTAAAACATGTGCTGTCACCCGTGGCAATCAGGGCGGGCGATTGCGCCCATGGATTACAAATATGTCCAGCGCTCTGCAAAGGTTGGACATCACCCACTGGATTACAAATATGCCCAGCTTGCTACAAAAGCTGGGTATCTTCAACATTTGCTCCAAACTCCTGCTTTCAGTAAAGTATGCCTGGGACTGTTTTCTGTTAAAGGTGTTCTATTCAGTGGCTACTGCAATTACTATTGCTGCCGGCAACCACCAACAAGGTCAGCATGTCTGGACAAATCCTGCTAGCGTCAGCATGTCTGCAAGTTTCCATCCTTCACACAAAGGGTTACAGCAGTGTGACCTGCAGCAAGCCTGCTTACCAGGACTATTGGCACCAGCCGGCCTGGTAACGAAGGGGTGGTGCCATGCCCTGGAAGAGTCTCAGGGCTTGCAGCTAGCCTTAGACACTACGAGGCAGAGGAAGATGGCGGAAGGTGGTAGTCTAGTACCAGCGCTCACCTGGTTGCCAGAGAAGCCGGAGTGGACCCTGGAGGACATTGGGGTCCAACTGGAGCCTTGCGGGGGACTCGCTCTGGGAGTGATCGATGGAGCAGAGCAGCTGTGTTTGATCTGCCCGGACTGCCGGATTCCATCTATGGGGGTCACTGCCTGGGCCTGGTGCGGCCTTTGTGATGAACCGCTGACCCGGATGGTTTTCCCACAGCAGGAGCCAATATAGTACACGGTGGACCTCCACACAGGGCGATGCAATCCGCAGCCGTGGAAGTCTCTGAAGGCTGGAGCGGGCCTGGGATCATCCCAAAAAGGCGGGGCAGAGTTGCAGCCTATCGACTCCCCTGCAAAGACAGAGGATGAAGGAAGAGAGGAGGCTGTCATGGCCTGTGGCCTGGTCAGGGACCCGGAAGTCATGAGTACTGCCATGCTGGTGTCTGGGGTCCCTGAAATGCCAGCCGAGTCCCCACCTATAGCGATCCCTGCTGGACCAGAGTTAGTGATGGAGGGGGATGCGCCCCCTGGTGAGCTAAGCGGGGACAGTGAGCACAGGGCCATAGATAGACTGGGAGTCACCCAGACTGCTGACAGAGTTTGGGTCAATGGAGCACCTGGTGGAGTGGTCGTCTCCAGGAGCAAGCTCTGATGAGGAGTGGGTGACGGGGGGTTCCTATACTTTGGAGGCCCCCTCAGAGGAGGATGTAGCAGAGCCATTGCAGGACTCAAACGAAGCAGCAGGTATCCCCAGAACCAGCAACCAACTATTCCTGAACAGGCCCTCCACCACCCAGACCAGGGCAGCAACATACCGCCAATGGGTGGTCAGATCTCCCGACACCCATATCTTGCCAGGGAGAGGGAAATCTAAGAATCTGCCTAGGCTCTCCCGGTTCCAGTGGGAGGTACAGCGGAGAGTTTCCCTGGAGTGGGGCCTGGACTACCCCTACGTCTCACCCCATATCATGGACATGGTTGACAGTTCAAGGGAGGAGTGAGAGAATGAAATGATATGGGAGTACCTTCACATCCCTAAACCCTTATAGGGACCGAAAATCAGCTCCTGGGAGAGGTTAAAAGATTTGAAGAAGGATTGGAAACTGGGGCATGCTACCCTGAAGGACTGTGTGCTTGTAGTCAAGGCGGGCCAACCCACGAAGAGCTACTCTGTTTCTGTTCACGAAGAAGAGGGAGGCCGGAAGAGGTTGCCCGATCCCCAATACTACATTTAAAGCGGTAGTAAACCCCCAAAGCTGTTTTTACCTACAGGTAAGCCTATAATAAGGCTTACCTGTAGGTAAAAAGAATATCTCCTAAACCTACATGGTTTAGGAGATATTTGCCCTGCATGCAGCCGCTGACATTAGCGGCGCATGCGCTCTGACGATCCGGCTGAGGCGTCCGGCAACTCAGAGCTGGCTGCCGGAGCGAAGAGCTTCCGCGCGCACGGGAGTGACGTCACGTGGCTCCGGCCACTCACAGCGCCGGAGCCGCGTACCCGGAAGAAAGAAGAGGACCAACATGTCAGCGTCCTTAGCGCTGACCGACTCGGGCATTGGGGGCCTCGTTCTAAGGTAAGTAGTTCATAATATGTTAGTATGCAATGCATACTAACATATTATGCTATTGTCTTGCAGGATTTTTTTTTTTTTGGCAGCGGGTTTACTACCGCTTTAAGAACTGTAGGGATTACAGTGGATGTAGGTACACTCCAAGGACTGCTGGAGAAAGTAGCGGAGTATGTTGTTCTTCCTGACTGCCGGAACAAGCCAGCCTGCCACCCTGTGCCCAGTGGAAGAGAATTGCGCATTGAATGGACACTGGGGTGAGGCTTGTTCTATCCATGTTTTCCCTTTTGAAGCCTGTTGTCTGGGGAGGGGCCCCTCCCATCAGAAACTTTCTGCTAGTGGGATTATAACCCTCCCCCACTGGCAGAGCAGGTAGGAAAAAAAGGAGGCTTTGTTCAGTGTGTTGTGTTGTTGCTCTGTTGGGAGGACTATAACCCCCTCCCAATGGACCTGTTGTCATTTAGTTAGCTGTAATTTAGTTGTTATCTCTTCTCTTAGGATTCCTGGGATGGAACGGCTCTTCATCCCCATCCGACGAGAACCAAATCTTCTTTTACAACTGTGTGAGCGGAGTATTTTTCTTATGGGAGAAGTGCTCCAGCTCAGGAAATGTATATTGATGGTTTCCCATGCTGTTAGGTGCAGGGACAGTAGTTAGGAATATATATTGCTGTGTACATGTGCAAATATTCACAAAAGATTGAAATCTATTTTTTGTACCTGTTTATTTGTACAGTCCCCATCCACGTTTGTTCCCTTTTCCCCCTTCCAATTTTGAATCCTGGGATGCCCTGCTCCTGGACCCAGGAGTTTTTTTTTTTTAAATTTCTCAGCTGGAGACCAGCTGAGGTTTGGTGGGGGGTGAGTGTAGCGCCCTCTACGGTGGGTAGGTGTATAGTGTGAGATTTTTGCCAGGTGAGGCAAATTTAGTCAGGCCTCACTTTGTGCAAGCCTGATTCTGGGCTGGGAGTGGCTCAGGGTAGGGCTTGGTGATTCACAGGTGGTGTCATCAGGACCTCCCACTTCTTTACAGAACCTTCTGGTGTTTTCTGGGAAGAGAGGTGGGAGGGGAGGTGTAGCCATCCCTGTCTGGCCCTGTCCCCCAATTGTGCTCCTGCGTTGTCACCCTGTCACATGTCTTCTGATGGAGACAACACATTGGGGTCGATGTACTAAAGGCAAATATCCTGGTTGTCCCCTCACTGATCCGTATCCTTGAGATGTTGATCAACACATAATTTGTTAAAGCAGAATCTCTGTGAAGTTGATTTGTTGACAAGCTGGTCAGGAAGACTAACAAATCCAACATGCTCAGATAAAGACAAATTTTTGAGGTCATCCTTCGGTGAAGTCTGCCTGCCCACTGCCAAGATGGCAACTTCACAGGGATTCTGCTTTAACAAATTATGTGTTGATCAACATAGACCTCAATGATACGGATCAGTGAGGGGATGACCAGGAAAGATCCACTACAGGAACTTATCTGCTAAAGCTGTGAGGGTCCTAGTGGCCCATAGGGATCTGGTGAGTGGCCCTGTTATCCTAGGTGGAAGTGCATGCTATATAAGAAGAACACATCACGTTTAATAATCTCCTTTGCACTTGGTGAATTGAATGAAATGAATGAGAAGATTATTATTATTATTATACAGGATTTATATAGCGCCGACAGTTTGCGCAGCGCTTTACAATATTAGGGCAGACAGTACAATTAAATACAATTCAATACAGGAGGAATCAGAGGACCCTGCTCGTTAGAGCTTACAATCTAGGAGGGAGGGTTAAGTGATACAAAAGGGCAGTAAACTGCGGGGGATGAGCTGATTGAGAAAATTAGTGTAGTTATTAGGTGGTGGCAGGATAGGCTTCCCTGAAGAGAAAAGTTTTCAGGGATCGCTTGAAGGTGGATAGATTTGGGGACATTCTGACCGATTGGGGTAGGGAGTTCCAGAGGATGGAAGAGGCTCGGGAGAAGTCTTGGAGGCGAGTATGAGAGGAGGTGATGAGGGAGCTGGAGAGCAGGAGGTCTTGGGAGGAGCGAAGAGGACGGTTAGGTTGGTATTTTGAGACAAGGTTGGTGATGTAGCTGGGAGCAGAGTTGTGGATGGCTTTGTAGCTGATTGTTAGTATTTTAAATTTAATTCGTTGGGCGAGTGGCAGCCAATGGAGAGATTGGCAGAGAGGGGTGGCAGACGTTGAACGGTTTATAAGATGGATGAGTCTGGCAGCGGCATTCATGATGGACTGGAGGGGGGATAGTGTATTTAAAGGTAGACCAGTGAGGAGGGAGTTGCAGTAGTCGAGACGAGAGATGACCAGGGAGTGAATCAGGAGCTTTGTGGTTTCATTGGTTAGGAAGGGACGTATTTTAGAGATGTTGCGGAGGTTGAGGCGGCAAGCCTTAGAAAGTGATTGGATGTGAGGCCAAAAGGAGAGTTCAGAATCCAGGATAACACCAAGCACCCTGGCATGTGGGGATGGGTGGATGGTGGTGCCATTGCTCTTGACAGAGAAGTCGGGGGAAATGGAACGTGGGGGAGGAAATATTATGAGTTCAGTTTTGGACAAGTTGAGTTTAAGAAAGTGGTGGGACATCCAGGCAGATATGTCTGTTAATAAGCTAGTGATATGTGAGGAGACTGATGGGGTGAGTTGGGGGGTGGAGAGGTAGATTTGGGTATCGTCAGCGTAGAAATGATATTGAAAGCCGTGGGAGGCTATCAGCCGACCCAGGGAAGAGGTGTATAGTGAAAATAAGAGGGGTCCAAGAACGGAACCTTGGGGGACCCCAACAGAGAAGGGAAGAGGAGAGGAGAAGGTAGAATTGTAGGTTACGCTGAAGGTGCGATGGGATAGGTAGGACGAGAGCCACTGAAGAGCACAGTCACGAAGACCGAGGGAGTTAATTTTTTATGAGGAGGAGGGGGTGGTTGACAGTATCAAAGGCAGCCGAAAGATCCAAGAGTAGGAGTATAGAAAAGTGTCCATTGGTTTTTGCAGTTAGTAGGTCATTTGTGAGTTTAAGAAGGGCAGATTACCACTAATATTGAGAAGGACTTATTTGGAGTGGTTTGTAAACTTTTTTTATGCACTGATTGTATTCACATTTAGGCGGCATGCACACTGGACGTTAAAAAAAAGTTCTAAAAACATCACTAGCTTTGTAGTGAGTTTTTCAGCTTTTATCAGCGGTTTTGTTAGCATTTTTGACCATTTTTGAGCATTAGCGTTTATGGGCGTCAGCGTTTTAGAGCGTTTATGGTCGTTTTTAAGCTTTCAACTTTTTTTTGTGGTCAGAAGAACAACTCTTGAATGCGATTTTAGGGAGTTCTTACAACAGCCCATATTCTCCACTGCTGATAAACAACAATAAACATAGATGTGTGCATGGACACAGAGGATAACATAGAGGGGAGTTTATGGGTTGTTAAAAAAAATGCCCAAAAGCCCAAAAACGGCCATTTAGCAGCTGCAGTGTGCATTGAGCCCTATATGCATTAATATATGAATGGTCCCATAGACTTTTCATAGTACGTATAATTTGATTTATTATAGGTGATTATTGGGATTCAACATGCATGGTTTATGTTTTGTATAGTGACACATTTAGTACGCAGCCAACGCCTCATTATTGGATGTTTAGTATGGGCATTATGTGTTAGCAAATATCCCACCCCCCCAAAAAAAAAAATCCCTCCAGCCCCCTGAGTACACATTCTCCCCCCCCCCCACTCCAAGTTCCCCCTGCTAGCACAAATCTTCCCTAGCCCAAATGCCCCCCCCATTCATCCTTGTTGGCACAAATCCCCCCCCCCAAAAAGAAAATTTCACCTCCTGGCACAAATCCCATCTACCATATTATCTCTTCTAGAACAAACCCCCCAAATTCCGCCTCCTAGCACAAATCCTCTTTCCCCCTCCCAACACAGATACCCCTAAATTACCAATCCTTGTATACCTCCCAAAATGTCCCCTCCTAGAAGAATTCTTACCACCCGGCTCCCTCCCATCTCACATGATACCACAGTGCCCAGGGCAGCCGTCCCTCCTGCCCACCCTTTGTCCCGGCCCCCGAGAATGCCTGGAGTGCCTGTGGACAGGACAGCGCTGCAAAGAGGCTGCTGGAGATCTACGGCACTGAGCTGCAAAAAGAATGATGGCTTATGATGCAATGGAGTTGATTTACTAAAGGCAAAAAGGCTGTGCAGTTGTTCCATAGCTTAGTGTAAGTTTTACCTCCACTCTCTTCCTAATTATTATTAGTCGGATCAAATCGACGTTTATTTTTGACCACAGTTACAGAATGGAAAAAAGTTCTTGAATGAACGAATTTCTAACAGGGTCTGTGGCTTTCCCTCAGTAAAGTCCATTCATTCCAAAATCAAATGTTAAAAGCAAATGAAACAACAAATTAATGTTCTGAGAAGGTTCTGATTATTTTTGTATGAATTTTTCTAAGACTTCATTTGATATTCTATCCATCCAGCTTTTTTAGAGGAATAAAGATATTAGAGACAGATAGAATGAATAAATGATAGATAAAGAGAGAGAAAGAGATGGAAAGAACAAAGAGAGAAGGGATTAGAAGGGAATGAAGATAGGAAAAAGGGAAAGAGGGAATGGAGGAAAGAAAGAAGGAAAATGAGGATGGAAAGAAAAAGGTAGTAGAGAAAAAAAGGAAGCAATGAATTAGGGGGGAAGAAAGGAAGCTAGAAAGGAAAATGAGGAAGTTAAGAGGAAAGAAAGAAAGAAAGAAAGAAAGAAAGGAAGGAAATAACCTTGTTAGCAAAAAAGCAAGACAATGCAAGAAGTAAGAATAAAAAGAAGGAAATTAGCTATCCATATCCAGATGTTGCATTATAGAAAATCGTAACTTTGTTTCTTGTCAGTGTTTTTCTCTTTTCTACACTCAGGGAATGGAGGAAAAAAAGAAAGGAAAAAGAAAGAAGAGAGAAGACTTCAGGAGGGAATGAAAACAGACGGAAAGAAAGAAAAGAAAGAAAAAATTAGGAGAGAAGAAACAAAGAAAAAGAAAGAGAAAGGAAAGAAAGAAAGAAAGAAAGAAAGAAAGAAAGAAAGAAAGAAATAATTAGGAGAGATGAAACAAAGAAAAAGAAAAAGAAAGAGAAAGAAAAGAAAGAAAGAAAGAAAAGAAAGAAAGAGAAAAGAAAGAATTAGGAGAGAAGAAAGAAAGAAAAAGAAAGAGAAAGAAAGAAAGAAAAGAAAGAAAAGAAAAGAAAGAAAGAAAAAGAAAGAAAAAAAGAATTAGGAGAGAAGAAAGAAAGAAAGAGAAAGAAAAGAAAGAAAGAAAGAAAGAAAGAAAGAAAGAAAGAAAGAAAGAAAAGAAGGACGCAAAGAATTAGGAGGGAAGATAGATAGATAGATAGATAGATAAATAGATAGATAGATAGACAGATAGATAGATAGATAGATAGATAGAGATAGATAGATAGAGATATATAGATAGATAGATAGATAGATAGATAGATAGATAGATAGATAGATAGAGATATATAGATAGATAGATATATAGATAGATAGATAGATAGACAGATAGATAGATAGATAGATAGATAGATAGATAGACAGACAGATAGATAGATAGATAGATAGATAGATAGATAGAGAGATAGATAGAGAGATAGATAGATAGATAGATAGATAGATAGATAGATAGATAATAGATAGATAGATAGATAGATAAGAAAAGAAAGAATGTA
The DNA here is from genome assembly GCA_018402905.1 of Glandirana rugosa. NCBI lineage: Eukaryota > Metazoa > Chordata > Amphibia > Anura > Ranidae > Glandirana > Glandirana rugosa. Next base: position 2,510,515 of record BLSH010384004.1, on the reverse strand, counting down.
TTTTGTGAATGAATACAGATAACGTGATTGCGGTCGGTGGATACATTGTACAATGGTAACATTCTGGGAGTCTCTATGAGCGTTTAGCGTTTCCCGCGTCCTCTGACATGTGAACACGCCCGGATTGTTGCGCAGACTGCGGATTGAATGTGACATTTTCTTGTTGTGGTTAATATTGGTAAAACATCCCTTTCCTGTGAGCGTCCGCAGCCACAGTGATTGGATCCGCTGGTTTTCCAGCACGGGAGCGACACCGCTGGAATGATAATGAGGAGGGGGAGGGGGAAACATGAAGGCCGACAGGCTTCACTGTTGTGTAATAAAAATTCAATCTGGATTTTAATGAATGCGTGAGGAGAGGCTTAAACACGTTCCATCAAAGCCGGGGTCCGGCGGGGCCGGGGATTGATCGGCCCCTCCTGTTTTACATGGTTACAAATGTCTGTAACTTCTGAAGACACTTTTCATGGAAGTCTGCGCTAGATTTATAATTTGTCATCGCCGAAGGAAAAAGGAAAACATGGGGCAAGTGTGTCAATACGAGAGCTAAAACAGATACACAGTGATCAGCCATAACATTATGACCACTGACAAGTAAAGTGAAGAACATTAATTATTTAATTACAATGGCATCTGTAAGCATGTGGGATATATTAGGCAGCAGGTGAACATGTTGTCCCTGAAGTTGATGTGTTGAAAGCATAAAAACATGGTCAAGTGTAAGGATTTGAGCAGCTTTGACAAGGGGCTGAATGGTAATGACTAGATGACTGGGTCAGAGCAACTCCAAAACTGTAATTCTTGTGGGATGTTCTCGGTCTGCAGTGGTCAGGACCGGCCAAAAGTGGACCAAGGAAGGAAACCCGGTAAACTGGGGACAGGGCCATGCGTGGCCAAAGCTTACTGATGGACATGGGGAGGGAAGGCTGGTCCATGTAGTGCGATCCAATAGAAGAGCTACTGTAGCTCACATTGCTATAAAAGTGAATGCTGGTTCTGATAGAAAGGTGTCAGAACACACAGAGCATCACAGTTTGTTGTGTATGGGACTGCGCAGCCGCAGAGCGGTCAGTAGTGGCGGCCCGTCCATAGAGGGCGCACAGGTGCTGTCCCCCCATCCATGCATTCGACCCCCTTATCTACATATCAGGGCGCGAACTATGGATTCCAATAGGGGGGGGCAGTGCTTTTTTGAAGCACGTGATTAGAGCCTGAGGCTCTAATTGGCTTCAGAAAAGGGTGGGCTCAGGGCACAGAACACTGCGTCCCGATCCCACCCAGTTGAGTGATGGCAGCAAATGAATTTTCACTATTTTCACACTAAAGTTCTTCCCCGCCAATCAGGAGGCAGGTTGTGAGACCTGTTTCCCTATTGGCCAAAGCATCAGGAGATGCTATTGGATGCCTAGTGCTTTGGAAGAACAGGGAGTAGACACAACAGGAAGAGCCCGCAGGAGGAGCGGACACACCGGAGCCGCTGTCCACACCCGAGGAGAGGAGGAGATGACACCACAGCCCGCCAATCTCGGGTATGTACCTGATCGCCGGCAGCCCGAGGGGGGGTTGTCAGTCCTCAGTGCTCAGGGGGGAGGGGGGTCAGGACCACCAGCCCTCCTGTAGGGGGCCCAAGCGCAAAGGGGGTCCACACAGGGAGGGGGATTAGTGATGGACGACAATTGCAGAACTCTTCCTCCTGCAGCTGAAAGCTGGTCTCTCCCCCTCTCCCTGCTGCCAGCTTTTATCTGCTGAGTAAAACCCCTCCCTGTGCGGGCCCCCCCCTCCCATCATTGACTCTAATGTTAGCTTGGCTCCTGAGTTTGTTATCTCTGTAACATTGTTTCTCTCCCTATGTCTCTCTGATCCTGGAGCTCCAGCTGCCCAGCCTGTATATTTTTTCATCTCATCCTCATTTTTATTTATTAAGGGCCGTTTCACACTGCTCCAATCTCAGAGATTGGATGTGATTCACACTGCACTGCAGTGTGAGTCACATGCGATCTCTGTGCGATGCAAATTCAGCCATAGAGATTGTATGGTTGAATTTGCATCGCAATCGGAGCAAACTCGCACAGGACCCTTTTTTTTCACAGGGTCAGAATCGGAACCACCATGCGATCAGATTCCTGTGCGAGTTTGCAGTTTGCACTGTGATATGCGAACTGATTTGGGGGTGTCATTAGCTTTCTATTGACACTCCCCACAGTTCGCATAGTGCAGTGTGAACTGCCACCAGGAGACAAGCGATGTGGGAACCCGCAGTGGATTCGCAGGATTCCTGCATCACTGAAATGTGAACCGGCCCTAACTCAGTTTTATCTTTCAGATTTTGCAGGTATTATGTGAGTTATGTTGCATTTGTATCTGCTAATAATGATTTTATTGTATTTTTAGCGAAATATAGCTTTAATATTTTCTTGGGGGGGCTGTCCAGTAATCTGTACGGGGCCCTGCATTTCTATCAGCATCCCTGGGGGATTGTTAGCCGCGGGCCGCAGGGGGGTGCGCTATATACCTGGATCTGTGAGGCTAAGCTGTATACCATGATCTGTAATGCTGCGATATATACCCTGATCTGGAATGCTGAGCTATATACCCTGATCTGTAATGCTGAGCTATATACCCTGATCTGTAATGCTGGACTGTATACCCTGATTTGTGAGGCTGAGCTATATACCCTGATCTGTAATGCTAAGCTATATACCCTGATCTGTAATGCTGAGCTGTATACCCTGATCTATAAGGCTGAGCTATATACTCTGATCTGTAATGCTGAGCTGTATACCCACACCTGTAATGCTGAACTATATATCCTTATCTGTAATGCTGAGCTATATACCCTGATCTGTGAGGATGACCTATATACCCTGATCTGTAATGCTGAGCTATATACCCTGATCTGCAATGCTGAGCTATATACCCTGATCTGTGAGGCTGAGCTATATACCCTGATCAGTGAGGCTGAGCTATATACCCTGATCTTTAATGCTGAGCTATATACCCTGATTTGTGATGTTAAGCTATATACCCTGATCTGTGATGTTGAGCTATATACTCTGGTCTGTGAGGCTGAGCTCTATACCCTGATATGTAATGCTGAGCTATATACCCTGCTCTGTGAGGATGAGCATTATACCCTGATCTGTGATGCTGAGCTATATACCTTGATCTGTAAGGCTGGGCTATATACTCTGATCTGAGAGGCTGAGCTATATATCCTGATCTGCGCAGCTAAGCTATATACCCTGATCTGCGCAGCTAAGCTATATACCCTGATCTGTGATTCCGAGTTATATACCCTGATCTGTGAGGCTGAGCTATATGCCCTGATCTGTGAGGCTGAGCTGTATACCCTGATATGTAATGCTGAGTTATATACCCTGATCTGTGAGGCTGAGCTATATACCCTGATCTGGGGCTGAGCTATATACCCTGATCTGTGAGGCTGAGCTATATACCCTAATCTTTGAGGCTGAGTGATCTACCCTGATCTGTAGCGCTGAGCTATATACGTTGATCTGTAAGGGCTAAGCTATATACCCTGATCTGTAATGCTGAGCTGTATACCCTGATCTGTAATGGTGAGCTATATACTCTGATCTGTGAGGCTGAGCTATATACCATGATCTGTGAGGCTGAGCTATATACCCTCATCTTTGAGGCTAAGCTATATACCCTGATCTGTGAGGCTGAGCCATATACCCTGATCTGTGAGGCTGAGCTGTATACCCTGATCTGTAATGCTGAGCTATATGCCCTGATCTGTAATGCTGAGCTATATACCCTGATATGTGAGGCTGAGCTATATACCCTGATCTGTGAGGCTGAGCTATATACTCTGATCTGTGAGGCTGAGCTATACACCCTGATCTGTAATGCTGAACTATATATCCTAGTCTGTGATGTTGAGCTATATACCCTGATCTGTGATGTTAAGATATATACTCTGATCTGTGAGGCTGAGCGGTATACCCTGATCTGTAATGCTGAGCTATATACTCTGATCCGTGAGGCTGAGTTATATACCCTGATCTGTGAGGCTGAGCTATATACCCTGATCTGTGAGGATGAGCTATATACTCTGATCTGGGAGGCTGTGCTCTATACCCTGATCTGTAATACTGAGCTATATACCCTGATCTGTGATGTTGAGCTATATAACCTGATCTGTAATGCTGAGCTATATACCCTGATCTGTGAGGCTGAGCTATATACCATAAATTGTGAGGCTGAGCTGTATACCTTGATCTGTGAGGCTGAGCTGTATACCATGATCTGTAATGCTGAGTTATATACCGTGATCTGTGAGGCTGAGCTATATACCCTGATCTGTGAGGCTGAGCTGTATACCCTGATCTGTAATGCTGAGCTATATACCCTCATCTGTAATGCTGAGCTATATACCCTCATCTGTAATGCTGAGCTATATTCCCTGATCAGTGAGGTTGAGCTATATACTCTGATCTGCGAGGCTGAGCTAAATACCCTGATCAGTAATGCTGAGCTATATACCCTGATCTGTGAGGCTGAGCTATATACTCTGATCTGCGAGGCTGAGATATATACCCTGATCTGTAATGCTGAGCTATATACCCTGATCTGTGAGGCTGAGCTATATACCCTGATCTGTGAGGCTGAGCTATATACCCTGATCTGTGAGGATGAGCTATATACTCTGATCTGGGAGGCTGTGCTCTATACCCTGATCTGTAATACTGAGCTATATACCCTGATCTGTGATGTTGAGCTATATAACTTGATCTGTAATGCTGAGATATATACCCTGATCTGTAATGCTGAGCTATATACCCTGATCTGTGAGGCTGAGCTGTATACCCTGATTTGTAGTGCTGAGCTATATATCCTGATCTGTAATGCTGAGCTATATACCCTGATCTGTGAGGCTGAGCTATATACCCTGATCTGTGAGGATGAGCTATATACTCTGATCTGGGAGGCTGTGCTCTATACGCTGATCTGTAATACTGAGCTATATACCCTGATCTGTGATGTTGAGCTATATAACTTGATCTGTAATGCTGAGATATATACCCTGATCTGTAATGCTGAGCTATATACCCTGATCTGTGAGGCTGAGCTATATACTCTGATCTGCGAGGCTGAGATAAATACCCTGATCTGTAATGCTGAGCTATATACCCTGATCTGTGAGGCTGAGCTATATACCTTGATCTGTGAGGCTGAGCTATATACTCTGATCTGTGAGGCTGAGCTGTATACCCTGATCTGTAACACTGAGCTATATATGCTGATCTGCAATGCTGAGCTATATACCCTGATCTGTGAGGCTGAGCTATATACCCTGATCTGTGAGGCTGAGCTATATCCTCTGATCTGTGAGGCTGAGCTGTATACCCTGATCTGTAACACTGAGCTATATATGCTGATCTGCAATGCTGAGCTATATACCCTGATATGTGAGGCTGAGCTATATACCCTGATCTGTGAGGCTGAGCTATATACTCTGATCTGTGAGGCTGAGCTATATACCCTGATCTGTAATGGTGTACTATATATCCTGATCTGTGATTTTGAGCTATATACCCTGATCTGTGATGTTAAGCTATATACTCTTATCTGTGAGGCTGAGCTGTATACCCTGATCTGTAATGCTGAGCTATATACCCTGATCTGTAATGCTGAGTTATATACAGTGATCTGTGAGGCTGAGCTATATATCCAGATCTGTGAGGCTGAGCTATATACCCTGATCTGTAATGGTGAACTATATATCCTGATCTGTGATGTTGAGCTATATACCCTGATCTGCAATGTTAAGCTATATACTCTTATCTGTGAGTCTGAGCTGTATACCTTGATCTGTGAGGCTGAGCTATATATCCTGATCTGTGAGACTGAGCTGTATACCCCGATCTGTAACGCTGTGCTATATATCCTGATCTGTAATGCTGAGTTATATACCCTGATCTGTGAGGCTGAGCTATATACCCTGATCTGTGAGGCTGAGCTATATACTCTGATCTGTGAGGTTGAGCTATATACCCTGATCTGTAATGCTGAACTATATATTCTGATCTGTGATGTTGAGCTATATACCCTGATCTGTGATGTTAAGCTATATACTCTGATCTGTGAGGATGAGCTGTATACCCTGATCTGTAATGATGAGCTATATACCCTGATCTGTGAGGCTGAGCTATATACCCTGATCTGTGAGGCTGAGCTATATACCCCGATCTGTGAGGATGAGCTACATACTCTGATCTGTAAGGCTAAGCTATATACCCTGATCTGTAATGCTGAGCAATATACCCTGATCTGTGATGTTGAGCTACATAACCTGATCTGTAATGCTGAGCTATATACCCTCATCTGTAATGCTGAGCTATATACCCTCATCTGTGAGGCTGAGCTATATACCATAAATTGTGAGGCTGAGCTGTATACCTTGATCTGTGAGGCTGAGCTGTATACCATGATCTGTAATGCTGAGTTATATACAGTGGTCTGTGAGGCTGAGATATATATATCCTGATCTATGAGGCTGAGCTATATACCCTGATCTGTGAGGCTTAGCTATATAGCCTGATCTATAATGCTGAGCTATATACCCTCATCTGTAATGCTGAGCTATATACCCTCATCTGTAATGCTGAGCTTTATTCCTTGATCAGTGAGGTTGAGCTATATACTCTGATCTGCGAGGCTGAGCTATATACCCTGATCAGTAATGCTGAGCTATATACCCTGATCTGTGAGGCTGAGCTATATACTCTGATCTGCGAGGCTGAGATAAATACCCTGATCTGTAATGCTGAGCTATATACCCTGATCTGTGAGGCTGGGCTATATACTCTGATCTGCGAGGCTGAGATATATACCCTGATCTGTAATGCTGAACTATATATTCTGATCTGTGATGTTGAGCTATATACCCTGATCTGTGATGTTAAGCTATATACTCTGATCTGTGAGGATGAGCTGTATACCCTGATCTGTAATGATGAGCTATATACCCTGATCTGTGAGGCTGAGCTATATACCCTGATCTGTGAGGCTGAGCTATATACCCTGATCTGTGAGGATGAGCTACATACTCTGATCTGTAAGGCTAAGCTATATACCCTGATCTGTAATGCTGAGCTATATACCCTGATCTGTGATGTTGAGCTACATAACCTGATCTGTAATGCTGAGCTATATACCCTCATCTGTAATACTGAGCTATATACCCTCATCTGTGAGGCTGAGCTATATACCATAAATTGTGAGGCTGAGCTGTATACCTTGATCTGTGAGGCTGAGCTGTATACCATGATCTGTAATGCTGAGTTATATACAGTGGTCTGTGAGGCTGAGATATATATCCTGATCTATGAGGCTGAGCTATATACCCTGATCTGTGAGGCTTAGCTATATAGCCTGATCTATAATGCTGAGCTATATACCATCATCTGTAATGCTGAGCTATATACCCTCATCTGTAATGCTGAGCTTTATTCCTTGATCAGTGAGGTTGAGCTATATACTCTGATCTGCGAGGCTGAGCTATATACCCTGATCAGTAATACTGAGCTATATACCCTGATCTGTGAGGCTGAGCTATATACTCTGATCTGCGAGGCTGAGATAAATACCCTGATCTGTAATGCTGAGCTATATACCCTGATCTGTGAGGCTGGGCTATATACTCTGATCTGCGAGGCTGAGATATATACCCTGATCTGTAATGCTGAACTATATATCCTGATCTGTGATGTTGAGCTATATACCCTGATCTGCAATGTTAAGCTATATACTCTTATCTGTGAGTCTGAGCTGTATACCTTGATCTGTGAGGCTGAGCTGTATACCATGATCTGTAATGCTGAGTTATATACAGTGATCTGTAAGGGTGAGCTATATATCCTGATCTGTGAGGCTGAGCTATATACCCTGATCTGTGAGGCTTAGCTATATACCCTGATCTATAATGCTGAGCTATATACCCTCATCTGTAATGCTGAGCTATATACCCTGATATGTAATGCTGAGCTATATTCCTTGATCAGTGAGGTTGAGCTATATACTCTGATCTGCGAGGCTGAGCTATATACCCTAATCAGTAATGCTGAGCTATATACCCTGATCTGTGAGGCTGAGCTATATACTCTGATCTGCGAGGCTGAGATAAATACCCTGATCTGTAATGCTGAGCTATATACCCTGATCTGTGAGGCTGAGCTATATACCTTGATCTGTGAGGCTGAGCTATATACCCTGATCTGTGAGGCTGAGCTATATACCCTGATCTATAATGCTGAGCTATATACCCTCATCTGTAATGCTGAGCTATATACCCTGATCTGTAATGCTGAGCTATATTCCTTGATCAGTGAGGTTGAGCTATATACTGTGATCTGCGAGGCTGAGCTATATACCCTGATCAGTAATGCTGAGCTATATACCCTGATCTGTGAGGCTGAGCTATATACTCTGATCTGCGAGGCTGAGATAAATACCCTGATCAAGTCGTAATGTCTAGTCCCATATATAGAGTCGGAGCGTCTAGTCTCATATATCGGG
>BLSH010384004.1:2448153-2463751 GCA_018402905.1 Glandirana rugosa | reverse complement strand
TCATTTTGGTAGGCCGGTCACTCCTGGGAAAGTTCACCACTGTTCCAAGTTTTCTCCATTTGTGGATATTGGCTCTCACTATGGTTTTCTGGAGCCCCAAATCCTTACAAATGGTTTTGTAACCCTTTCCAGACTGATACATACCTATTTTTATGTTTTTCATCTGTTCTTGATTTTCTTTAGATCGTGGCATGATGTGTTGCTTTCTGAGATCTTTTAGCACGCTTCACTTTGTCAGACAGATTCTATTTAAGTGATTTCTTGATTCAACAGGTCCGGCAGTAATCAGGCCTGGGTGTGGCAAGTGAATTTTAACTCAGCTTTCTAAAAAATGTGGTTAATCACAGATCATTCGCGATTTAGCAAAGGGGGGGGGGGGGGATTACTTTTTTATATAGGGCCAGGCAGGTTGGGACAGCTTTTTTCCCTTAATTAATTAAATGATCATTTAAAAACTAAATTTTGTATTTACTCAGGTTATCTTTGTGTAATATTAATATTTGTTTGATGATCTGAATTATTTAAGTGTGACAAATGTGCAAAAACAACCTAAAAAATCAAGAAGGAGGCAGATACTTTTTCATTGCAGTGTATAAACATGGCCCTGACCAGATTTATGCTTTCCTTCCCTGTTTATTGCCACTGATATTTTTTTACAGCCCAGTCCACTGTTTGCAAGGTTACAGCCAACCGATACAAGCAGGGCCGGATTAACATAGGGGCTATTGGAGCTGCAGCTCCAGGCCCCGTCCTTAAGATAGCCCAGTGGTGTGAGTGAGTCACTAATGCTGCCCAGCCCTGCTCTGTATACAGTGTACACATAATTGATATGTATATTGTGGCTGCATTGATATGTATATTTTTCTCTCACCCCTCCTCTCTCTCTCACCCCCACTCCCTCTCTTTCACCCCCATCCTCCTCTATTTCTCACTCCCTCTCTATTTAATTTAATTTGTTTCAATGTTTAATTTGTTTTAACAAAAATTGTTTGCATTTTCATTGTATTTATTTCCATAAAAAGGGCCAACAAAATCCATAGCGCCAGGCCCACGATGCTCTTAATCCGGCCCTGGATACAAGTAGTATATATGCACCCAATGTAGCAAAATATAGGAATGTAGGAGAATGGGAGGTAAAAACTATGAAAGTCAGATTTAAGTCATAAAAGCAATGGTTTGGAACCCAGAGCAAATTGTGTGAAACAGGTGAATTTACTCATATCTACCTGAATGCAAACATTTCCCAGGGAACATTGTCCCAGATCTTTCAACCAACCTTCAGTATTTCCCTATCCCAACAGGACACGCCTCTTTCATTCTTGAGATCAAGGCGGATGATGGCACAATTATTACCTCTTCAGTAGGTATTTTACAGAAGTTCCATAATTTTAATAGCCTCCTATATTCCTCTTTCTTATTATTAATATAAACAGCGCCTCTTCCAAAATTAATAAATTAAAAAATTAAAAAATTAGAAAAATGCTGGTGAACATACAAGTGTGTGTATGTGCCTGAGGCACACACCCACACACACTTGGTGCTGCTGCCTTAAAAGAGAAATATAAATGGATGTTATAGAATAGGCAGCGCTTCTGAACACCAATCACTTATGTATAAACCATGTGTGAAAAAAGTGCTAAGAACAAACTCAAAACAATAAATGAAAATTCACAAATAAATCCATATATCCCATACAGAACATATGGATGTGTTCAGTGCAAAAACATATCTCACAAAGACCAAAACCACAAATTCCAAACGAAGCGCTTACTAAATGTCCAAGTGCTTGAAAAATGTTCGAAATTGCTTATATTGTGCTAACACAAATAAAGTCCACATAAACATAATCCATGTACTAAGGTGATCACACAAATTTCCATTGATGAAACCACTGAAAAGTGTCCAAGTGTCTGGATGGTGCTCCTAAAAATGCATGATCACCGATTATTTAAAGGTGACCAAGTGCAACCACAGTGCTCTTTCGTGCTGTTATAGTTACTCCACACATGACATGCAGTCTGTGCCAGACCCCCTCTGTGGCCCCACTCACCAGAGATCATTGACCATCTGCTTTGCAGTCAGTGGTCAAAAGAGCTTGTGTCAGTGGGGGGAGCAGGTTCCCGAATGCTGACTGTAGGTTGCAGATCAAACTCTTCAGCTAATACATTGTAGGTGGTATCTATGTGGCTCGGAGAATAAAGGGAAACCTCATGTGTAGAAAGTAATCAATATGTTTAATGCGCAAGTGAAATGCTACTTACAGGATACAGAAGTTAAAAAGCCTGTGTTGTGCAATCCCCAGCGGCGTGCGTTCCAGTGTCTCCCGCCTCACGAACCGGAAGTAATGATGACGACTGCGGCGACCGGATGTGATGTCAACGCGTTTCGCCACGTGATTGGGCGTCTTCACGGACGGATTTATTTATTTAAAAAAATAAATAAATCAATCTCAGGCTTTCCAGCCGATTACACGGCAGTATTCACAACTGCTGGGGCAGGACTTGACGTCATAACGTCGCGCCTAGCCTCCAAGGGTCATAGAGATGACTGGGGACTATCTGGTCCTTGGTCAGCTTTATGGTAAACTTCCACCGCCAGCGGATTCATTCTCTGGTTTACCGATCGCACGGGTGAGACCGGAGAAGCACCAGAGGGTGGCGGGAGGGGCGTCCCCTTCCGCTGTCTGCAAAAACAATTAAGCGCCGAAACAGCCACTATGATTGTTTTTACTGTGCAGGGAATTACAGGCTGAATCACAGGCTGAAAAGAGTGAAATACAGCTGCAGGCATCATTCAGGTATTGGCAGATGTCATATGACCCAGGTAAAGTGGTTAAACTGCTTCCATTAAATTAGGGGGTTGCCAGTCCTTCTCACTTCACCGGGGCACACAGCAGGGCTGCCCTCCGTACCTCTTAGACATGTGCAATTTGTTTCGTTCTGAATGCATTTTTTAAAGAATTTAAACAAATTCATTAATTTGGAAATATCTGAATTAACAAAAATCTGTTTAACAAATTTTTCCGAATATTCGTAAATTTGTAAACTCGTAAATTTGAAATTTGAAAAATTCGGAAATTTGAAAACCCGAAAATTCGAAAATCTGAAATCATAGCTAACTAATATTAATTTAACTATTACTAACTATTAAATTGTAGTTAGTGGAATTTCCTTTCAAATTTGGCTGTTAGTGAAAGCAATGAATACGAATTTATCCGAAGTTACGAATGATCCAAAATAACATATGCCGTATCTAAACAAATGGAACGTAACAAATTAATAATAATAAATAACAATAATACTAATAATAAAAACGTTTTATATTTATTATTATTATTTATTAATAATTTGTTCCCTTCCCATTTGTTTCGATGCGGCATTCATTATTTACGATAATTGGTAACTTCGGATAAATTCGTATTTGTCGCATTCACTAACAGTGGTGTAGAGGATAGCACTTTCGACTAGCAGCAAAAGGGTCGCTGGTTTGAATCCCAACCACGACACTACCTGCCTGGAGTTTGCATGTTCTCCCTGTGCCTGCGTGGTTTTCCTCCCACACTCCTAAAGACATGTAGGTTAATTGGCTCCCGTCTAAATTGGCCCTAGTATGTGTATGTATGTATTTACAAATTTCGATCATAATGAATGACCCGAAAAAAGAAAAACAAATGAAACAAAAACAAACACATTTTTCGGCAATGCACATGTCTAGTACCTCTCCCAAAATCCAGGACCTGCACTTTGGGTGGCTGGAGAAGAGGGTAGCTTAGCTCTGTAACACTGATGACTTCCTGCTCTTTTTGCAAGATCCCAGCCCTTCCTTACAGGGGGCCCTCAAGGTCTTAAATTCCTTCTCAAAGGTCATGGGCCTCTCTGTGTAAACTTGACCAACGTACCTTCAGTATTCCCGAATCCAGGGCCAGCCCTACCATGGGTCCCAGTGGATCCATTGGACCCAGGCAGCACTTTGAGAGGGGCAGCAAATTGAACCACGGCCGCCTCTCCTTCTTTTCTATTTACCCAGCAAATTGACAGCCAATATTTTTTCTCCAGCAGTTTTGTGTGTCATGATGAAAACTGCATCCTGGGCTGCTCCACCTGCCCCTATACTGCCCTAGCCTGTCTATATATTGCTCTGGCCTGTCTATATACTACCCCAGCCTGTCTATATACTACCCCAGCCTGTCTATATACTACCCTAGCCTGTCTATATACTACCCCAGCCTGTCTATATACTACCCTAGCCTGTCTATATACTACCCTAGCCTGTCTATATACTACCCTAGCCTGTCCATATACTACCCTAGCCTGTCTATATACTACCCTAGCCTGTCTATATTATACCCTAGCCTGTTTATATACTACCCCAGCCTGTCTATATACTACCACAGTCTGTCTATATACTACCCCAGCCTGTCTATATACTACCCTAGCCTGTCTATATACTACCCTATCCTGTCCATATACTACCCTAGCCTGTCTATATGCAACCCTAGCCTGTTTATATACTACCTTAGCCTGTTTATATACTACCCTAGCCTGTCTATATTCTACCCTAGCCTGTCTATATACTACCACAGTCTGTCTATATACTACCCCAGCCTGTCTATATACTACCCTAGCCTGTCTATATACTACCCTAGCCTGTCTATATGCAACCCTAGCCTGTTTATATACTACCCCAGCCTGCCCCTATACTGCCCTAGCCCGCCCTTTGGAATTGAATAGTTTTAACTATCATGATATAAAATAATTGATGTGGTGGGTGTGATTTTTTTTTTTATGGGGGGGGGGCAGCATTTCATTCTCGGACCCAGACAGCACAATGTATTGGGCCATCCCTGCCCGAATCCCATGAATCCATCTTCCCCATGCGTACACAAATTATTACTCTTTTCCCTGATGTCAACTCAAGGTTCCTTCGTGTGAGCTGGTGATCCATACTCAAGCATAATAAAATGGTAGCATTATATGTTTTTATATTGTTGTATTGTATGCCACTTTCCGAGAGAGTTAATTACGGCGCCATTGTGTTGTCCCGCATTCACGCGCGCTCATTATTACAGCAGCACATGTTGAGTTCTATGCCCAGGAAGAGAGCCCCGGCAGAGCACCACGTTCCCTTCTACCGCCTGATTGCAGCTATTGTGATGTGACAAAGCACCAGCGTTTTATTGACTTCCTTCGCGCTGCTTAGATAAATTGATTAAACTCCCCCAAAGCCAGGAAACACAACATTAAGATCTGTCACTCCATCCCGAAAACCATAACTATCATTACTAACATAGAGATCTCTCCTTTTGTCTCCCGCCTGGGCTAATTTTAAAGCTAAAAGCTGTTTCAACACATTTTCAGACCCGAATAATAATAACAGTCATGAAGAAAGGAAAAAGCTTTTGTAGATGGAGGAAAAAAAAAAAGCCAACAACAAACTTGAAGTGCACTTTGTTTTGAAGCAGTCATTCCATGCTTTCAGATGATGAGGAGAGCACAAGAAATCCAACAAAAGGTTTAAAGTTGTACTAAATCGAAAAAAAAAAATACTTTTATAGGTAGACGTGTTACAATCATCCATTATAAAGAGGACCTGTTTTATACATGTAAGGTTTCTACTTATTTATTATTATTTATTTCAGGAATTTATATAGCGCCGTCAATTTACGCAACACTTTACATATACATTGTACATTCAACAGGGCCGCTAATAGGGGGGTACAGCCAGCCCTGGTGTGGGGGGCCTGGAGCACACATTAGGGAAAGATGACAATTGTATCTCTTTTCCTCCAGCAGATGAAAGCTGCTCTCCTTCCCTCTCTCTTGCTACAAGCTTTTATCTGATAAGAAAGAGACAGTCATCCCTCACTAATCCCCCTCTCTGTGTGGGCCCCCCTCCTCTCAGCAGTGGAGTTTGTTATCTCTCTAACTTAGGCTCCATGCACACTGGCTTTAAAAAAAAATCGCTGCTTCTACAGGAGTTTAGTGTTTTGCCTGTAGAAGCAGCTCAATGTTATCCTATGAGTCCATACACATTAGGACGATTACAGGCATATTTTAAGCTCAACGTTTAAGAGACAGAAAAAAAAAACCCTTCTGGTTCTCCTAAACTCATCTAAACTTTGTATAAAAAATGTTCTATATGAGCGTTTTTTTTTTCTGCCAATTGAACTGGACTTTTTTTTAAAGCCCAGTGTGCAAGGAGCTAAACTTTTTTTCTCTCCCTCTGATCCCGAACCCTGTATATTTTTTTCATCTCTTCATTTTTATTTATTAACTCTGTTTTATCTTTTAGATTTAGCAGGAATTCTGTGAGTTATGTTGTATTTGTTTCTGCTAATAGTTTTATTGTATTTTTAGCGAAATAAAGATTTAATACTTTCTTGGGGGGGGGGGGGGCCCTGTCAAATAGTCTGTACGGGGCCCTGCGATTTCTATCAGCAGCCCTGACATTCACATCAGTCCCTGCCCTCAAGGAGCTTACAATCTAAGGTCCCTAACTCACATTCATACATATACTAGGGACAATTTAGACAGGATCTAATTTACCTACCAGCATGTCTTTGGCGTGTGGGAGGAAACCGGAGTACCTGGAGGAAACCCACACAAGCACCGGGAGAACATGCAAACTCCAGGCAGGTAGTGTCGTGGTTGGAATTCTTTTGTTACTATTTATTAAAAATGAGTTTTCTCACAGCCAATTGAGTCGTATGTATATAAATTATTTTACCATAATTTCGGCTCCAATATATATATATATTAGGCTTGTGCAATTTGTTTAGTTCCGAAATTTCCGACTTTTTTTCCGAATCTTCGTGTTTCCGATTTTAAAATTTGACAATCTGAAAATCCGAATTGCGGTAATTAGGAAATTCGGCAATCAGAACAGCCGAAATTCGGAAATTTGGAAATCCGAAAATTCAAAAATATGAAAGGACATTTGAAATAATAAGATTCTAATAAATAACTATTAAATTATAGGTATTGGAATTTCCTTGAAAATTTGGCTGTTAGTGAACTTAAATATGAAATTTATCACTAACAGCCATATTTTCAAGGACATTCCAGTTCCTATAACGTAATAGTTATTTATTTGTTACTTATTATTTCAAATGTTCTTTGTTATTTTCAAATTTTCAGATTTCCGAATTGTTGAATTTTGGATTTTCGACTGCCAAATTTCTGAATTTCCGGCTGTTCTGATTGCTGAATTTCTCAATTACCGTAATCGCTGAATTTGCGGATTTCCGAATATTCGAATGTCCGAATTTTCGGCTGTTCTGATTGCTGAATTTCTGAATTACGCAATTGCCGAATTCGCGAATTTCCAAATTTCTGATTTCCGAATTTTAGAATTTCTGAATTCCCAAATTCCCGAACAGAACGAAAATGAACACATTTTTCAGCCATGCACACGTCTAATATATATATATATATATATATATATATACTATATTGTCAAAAGTATTGGGACACCTGCCTTTACATGCACAAGTACTAATGGCATCCCAGTCTTAGGCTTTATTCACCCCTATGCTTTTTGCATTTTACAGATTTGCACTGCAGTCATTTAACATGATTTCCTATGGGACACATCCTGTAGTGCAAATCTGCAAAAAGCACTAAAAATGCATAGGGGTGAGTCAGGTCTTAGTTCGTAGGGTTCAATATTGAGTTGGCCCACCATTTGCAGCTATAACAGCTTCACCTCTTCTGGGAAGACCGTCCAAAAGGTTTTGGAGTGTCTATGGGAATGTTTGACCATTCTTCCAGAAGCACATTTGTGAGCTCAGGCACTGATGTTGGATGAGAAGGCCTGACTCACAGTTTCCACTCTAATTCATCCCAAAGGTGTTCTATCGGGTTGACGTCAGGACTCTGTGCAGCCCAGTCAAGTTCCTCCACCCCAGACTCGCTCATCCATGTCTTTATGGGCCTTGCTTTGTGCACTGGTCCAAATCATTTGGTGGAGGGGGGATTATGGTGTCGGGTTGTTTTTCAGGGGTTGGGCTTGGCCCCTTAAGCCTCATACACACTATACAATTTTACAATTTTTCTTTTGTCTTCAGATTTACCAAAACCATGTAGTGCAAAGGCCTGCCTGATTGCAAGGAAATTGAAACTGTTAAGGTTTGACCTCATATTATATGGTTTTGGTAAATCTGAAGACAAAAGTCTACAGAAAATTGTATAGTGTGTATGGTGCTTAAGTTCCAGTGAAGGGAACTCCTAAAGCGTCAGCATAACAAGACATTTTGGACAATTTCATGCTCCCAACTTTGTGGGAACAGTTTGCTGATGGCCCCTTCCTGTTCCAACATGACTGCGCACCACTGCACAAAGCAAGGTCCATAAAGACATGGATGAGTGAGTTTGGGTTGGAGGAACTTGAGTGGCCTGCACAGAGTCCTGACCTCAACCCGACAGAACAACTTTGGGATGAATTATAGTGGAGACTGTGAGCCAGGTGTCTCAATACTTTTGACAATGTATATGAAACAGGGGCGTGTCCAAAAGGTGGTGACCAGTTTTCTATCTAGGTACACTATCGTCAATGGTGGCCACCTAAGGGAAAAAAAACAATACTGGGGTTATGGCAGCTAGCTATATATTTACTGTATGTATTTAAATGACGTACATTCCCAGTTAGGTGGCCGGCAAGTGGTTAAAAGGTGAAAACATCCAATTTTATGTAGGTCCCCTTTAAGGGATACAAATTCTATAGTTTCAAATGCAACGGCATCATCTATAAAATTAATTTAATCAGATTTTAATAGCTCTCTGTAGTAAAAAAAATGTAATTAGGTCTACAGACCAAAATTACATATCTTGTAAGATGCTGATTGCTGAGCAAAAATAGTACTAAAACAAGACGAGCCAGCATTACATATCGCAAGATGCTTGTTTAAAAGAAAGTATTTTTGGCACATTCTGGAAATGTAAGGGGGCTTATAATTATAGATTACAATTTAGATTACATGCAGACACCATTAATATCATACACCGTATTTATACAGCAATGTCAACATTTTAAAGCTGAACTACAAACAACATTAAAGACTAATGTTTAATCTAGATTTCTGTTCATTAAAACAGGTTATATATTTTATTACAGCTAGTACAATACCAGAGTTTATCCTTATATTAGCTTCCTCTAGGCAGTTTGCAGGCTGTAGCTATGGAGGGAGGGGGGTGTGGCTTGCCGACAGCAGGAGAGATCACAGTAGGCAGCAGTACTTCCGCCTGGCTTGCATTCTGCTATTTGCACCTGCCGCCTTCCCTGACCTCTGGCCATTATCCAGCCATCTGTTCCCGTCCTCCATCCAAGTGCCCTCATGTTCCTGTTCTCAGTGATGCCCAGAGTCGGGTCATAACCAGTGGTGGCTTGTCCATAGTGGGCACACGGGCGCTGCACCCCCCATCCATGTGCCGTTCTCCTGATCTATATATCAGGGTGCTGGACTATGGATTCCAATGGGGAGGGGTTCAAGTGATTAGAGCCTGAGGCTCTAATAGGCTTAAAAAAAGAGTGGGCTCCGCACCCCGATCCCACCCAGTTGTGAGACGATAGCAAATTAATTTTTGCTATTTCCACACTAATGTTCCTCTCCGCCAATCAGGGGGCAGGTCGTGAGCCCTTTTTCCCAATTGGTCAAATCGATCCTATTGGATGCCTAGCTCTTAGGTGGAAGGGGAACCACTGCTGCCTGCACTCTGGAAGAGGGAGAGCAGGAGAGGGTAAGTGGCCATTCCTGTTGGGGTGGGGTTTGCTGTGAGTGCCGCACCACGGGGGGGGGGGTGCTGGCTGTTTGCCGCCCCCCCACAAGAAGAACCCACCAGACTGATCCAAACCCTCATGCATTAAGGCTTGCACCCCAAAGTCCTAACACAGAGCAACAAATGCAGTGGCTAGGGGTGTACACATGTGGCAACCGCAATGCTATGGCAGAAATTACAGAGTGCAAAGCACATGAAAATTAGTCCTTAATTATGTTAAATTATTTTTTTTTAATATTTTTTTTTAATTTTTATTTTACTTTGTACATTTTTTCAACTGCCCTTTTGGGGGGCTTTGTTCTACATTTAAGACTGAGAAAGAAACCAAGGACAGGATGCTAGAACTGATCCCCCTGCAACGCAGGAGGAGGAAGGGAGAGGCGGAGAAGCCGGCAGGGCTGCAGGGGGTGGAATAAGAGGATCGGTACCTGCAATAAGGCCCTCCTGCTCGGCAGGTGCCAGGGCCCCCCCCCCCATTTAGATTAATAGGACACGGCCCTGGAGGGCAGGCTGTACTGCCTTCTCATTGGCCCTGGTGCACAGGGTGATTACGGTGTGCCCAGGCATACCCAGCACACCCCCTGAGCATGCTTATGCTCCTTGCTGAGATGGAGAGCAATGGAGGGTCTTGCTCCATAGCTTTGGCTTCAAGTCTCTCTATGATCCAGTGTGTCATACAGGGTCCAGCCAGTGAAGGCACATCTGAGCAACCCATGTGATTATAGAGACACACATGTGGGTGTATACACAGTGTTAAATGACAGCCCACCCCCTCCTTCCTCCTCCATGCCCCTCTAATCAGCAAAACACAATGGGGGTAGGAGGGTAATGCATGTAGATTGATGGAGGCTTCACCTCCCTCTTATTTTAAGACACAGGTCAGAGGGACGTGACACAGCCTGCGACTGCCAGAAATCCACCCACACTATGCTATTGCCAAAAAATAATAAAGATTTGATTTCAAATATACAGTATATTTGTATGACAATGTAAAACAGTTCCCGTCCTCCATCCAGTGTTCTTCTGTTCCTGTTCTCAGTGGTCCCTGGAGCCCAGAGCAGGGATAACCCAGTGGGGTCCAAACCCTCATAAAGGGGGCCCTGGTGCTAACCGGCTGACTCTTAGGCTCTGTGTGCTGGGGGGGATCCTGTGTCACCTGCTGTCCTGTGGGATCGTCTTTGTACTCATTGCTGAGATGGAGATCAACCAAGGGTCATGCGCCATAGCTTTGGCTTCAAGTCCCTCTATGATCCAGTGTGTCTTACTTACAGGGCCCAGCCAGTGAAGGTGATATCCAGACAGATGCCGGCGAAAGTGCCATCCTGACAAGAATGATTACTTTGTCAGTTTGGAGACATCGCTTCACTTTTTAATCACTAGGCTGGATCTGGGTTGTGACAAAGCTACAATGATTAAACCTCTTCAATTTTAATAAAAGTATTTCCCCTTTCCACTGCACCTGACCCTAACCAATCCCAAGTTTTTAGTAAAAAAGTGTAGTTATGAGGGCACCAATTAATCTGTAGAATGCTAAGTAGCTTCCCTCTGTGAACTCCACCCCAGTCTCCAATTAAGGAAACACTGTAAAAGACCATGTGCTGCAAGCCTCGTTGCCGACCAATTATTGTGTGTTAGGCTTGTGTGGTTGCTTCTGCCGTGTGCTCTTTGTTTCTTTCAGTGTATCGATCTCGGCTTGTTCTTTGACCTTCCTTGTCTGCTAGTGTCCCTGATCTCGGCTTGTTCTTTGACCTTCCTTGTCTGCTAGTGACCTCGACCTTGGCGTGTCTCCTGTCTGTTTCTTTCTGCTTGTAGCCCTGACCCTTGGCTCTCCCACTGACCATCTCTTGATATCTTGCACTGCTGCTTTCTCTCCATTTCACCTGTAGACTGCCATAAGCATGAGCTGGGGGACCCTGGGGCCCCCGACCTGGATCCAGTTGCAGCCAAGTCCATCCTCACCCTGGTGAACACCTGCTGGCTCTTAGGCTCCACGCCCTGGGGAAACCTATGCTCTAGCTTCCTGTGCAATCTGTGTCAGGGTCCCAGCAGTCCCGCTTCCCTGCACCATCCTGATCTCTAGTCACTACAGTCAACTAGGGGTTCACAACCTTAGAGGTGCGCTTTACAACCTTAGTGGTGCGCTTCACACTTCAGCAGTGCGATTCGCACACCAGCATGGCGCATCTGTCACCTTATCCCAGATGACCTGACACCCAGGCGGTAACATAGGCAACTGAAAAAGGACTCTGCTGTGAGAAAGAGAGAAGTTTCGAGACCCAGTGTGTCACATGACCATCTATTTAGATAAGAATAGAAATGTAGGTACTCTTTTTTTTTTTTTTTTTGTCCTAAACCCAGTAATTCCATAAAGGGGTTGGAAGTTAAAGGTAGTGGAAAATTGGGTTTAAGATTGTAGAAATATATAAATATAAGATTTAGTGAACATTTATATGGACATCTTACTAATGTCTATAGAGCAGAGGTAAGTACAGGACATTCTATACACGGCACGGTGATCAGTTTCTGGTTGGTGTCCACTTCAGTTCATTGGAATGCCAGACTTTTGAAGTCCTTTTAATACTGAAAATATAAATAAAGAAAATGGCAATGATACCAGCCGTGCCCGGAATCATCTCATCTTCCAAAATTTTCAAGAGAATCAATGCATTATGCTAATGATAATGATAACACTTCTAAAG
This sequence comes from Glandirana rugosa, assembly GCA_018402905.1. NCBI lineage: Eukaryota > Metazoa > Chordata > Amphibia > Anura > Ranidae > Glandirana > Glandirana rugosa. Next base: position 2,451,279 of record BLSH010384004.1, on the reverse strand, counting down.
ATGATGAGTCACTGGAGCAGTTATTTACCCGGAGAGCTTAGAACAATCGCACTGATTTGTTTTACATTTGGTGGCAATGTTCTCGTCTGCACACTGTCATGAATCAGGGAAGATAAAAAGACTCCGGCACTTTCATAAAATATTACATTGTTTCAAATGGCAAATTGTTCCATCATTCAAATAGGATAACAATAAGGCAAGGAAATATTATGATTACAAGCAGAGGAAACCATGCAGATAGGTACCATATTGTAATGCATTTATGAACAGGGTGAGAGGGATGCAGGAGAACAAGGCAGAAGGAATGAATGAAGAAAGGAAAGAAGGAAGGAAATAGAAAAAAATGTAGAAGGACGGAAATATAGAAAGAAAAAGGAAATGAACCTTGGAAGAGAAAGAAAGAAAGAAACAAAGAAAGAAAGAATGAAAGAAAGAAAGAAAGAAAGAAAGAAAGAAAGAAAGAAAGAATGAAAGAAAGAAAGAAAGAAAGAAAGAAAGAAAGAAGGAAGGAAAGAAGGAAAGAAAGAAAGAAAGAAGGAAAGAAAGAAAGAAAGAAGGAAAGAAGGAAAGAAAGAAAGAAAGAAGGAAAGAAAGAAAGAAAGAAAGAAAGAAAGAAAGAAAGAAAGAAGGAAAGAAAGAAAGAAAGAAAGAAAGAAAGAAAGAAAGAAAGAAAGAAAGAAAGAAGGAAAGAAAGAAAGAAAGAAAGAAAGAAAGAAAGAAAGAAGGAAAGAAAGAAAGAAAGAAAGAAAGAAAGAAAGAAAGAAAGAAAGAAAGAACCTGCATGGACTTTACAAAGAAAATGAAAAATAAAAAATAAAAGGAAAAATGAAAGATGTAAGAAGAGGAAGGATGCAAAGTAGCAAGAAAATATTAGGATTGCAGGCTGAAGAAACAATCCGGATAAGTGCCATAATTTAGAATGAAGGAAGGAAGGAAGGAAAGAAAGAAAAAGAAAAAGAAATGGACAAGAAAAAAAAAGAAGGTTAAATTCCATGAACTTTACAAACATAATTGAGAAAGAAAAATAAAAAGGAAGAAAAAAAGAAAGAAAAAGAAAGAAAGAATTTTACAAAGAAAAATGAAAAAGAAAAAAGAAAAGATAGAAGAGAAGGATGCAAAGTAGCAAGAAAACATTATGATTGCAGGCTGAGGAAACAATACAGATAGGCACCACTGTAATCAACTTATGGATAGAGTGAGAGAGATGGATATAAAAGAAGAAAATGAAAGAAGGGATGGATGAAGAATATAAGGAAGGAAATAAAAAGAAAAAGAATTGAACTTTAGAAAAGAAAAAAAAGGTTAAATTCCAAGAAAGAAAACATTAAAATGAGACGAAATGTACAAAGGAAACTGGAAAAATAAAAAATAAAGGAAGGATGAAAGAAAGTAAGGAAGGATGCTGAGAAAGGAAAGAAAGAAAGAAAAAGAAAGAAAGAAAGAAAGAAAGAAAGAAAGAAAAGGGCTCTGATGTGTGTGTGTAGGGAGGGGGGGGGGGGGGGTCTGAAGTGATGGGGGATGGGGGGGGGGGTGTAGGTGCAGTGCTGAATATGCACATTACTCCTATTAAAGTGGTTATATAGATATATATACTTATCTGTACTGATAACACACAGACGGCTTCCTACGATCAGTTGTCATTTTCTCCTCTGCTCAGCCAAGAATTCCTGAGGGTGGGGCCAAGCACTGCTTCTGATGTCAACTGGAGAGGAGAGAGAGAGAGCCGTGTGTAGGAAGCTGGTGTGTTATCTATACAGATAAGAATCTGTTCTAAGGACCCTGTGCAGGTCAGTCAAATTCCTCCACCCTAAACTCGCTCATCCATGTCTTTATGGACCTTTTTTTGTGCACTGGTCCAAATCATTTGGTGGAGGGCAATTATGGTGTGGGATTGTTTTCAAAGGTTGGGCTTGGCCCCTTAGTTCCAGGGAAGGGAACTCTTAAGGCGTCAGCATACCAAGATATTTTGGACAATTTCATGCTCCCAACTTTGTGGGAACAGTTTGGGGATGGCCCCTTCCTGTTCCAACATGACTGCGCACCACTGCACAAAGCAAGATCCATAAAGACATGGATGAGCAAGTTTGGGGTGGAGGAACTTCACTGGCCTGCACAGAGTCCTGACCTCAACCCAATAGAACCCTTTTGGGATGAATTAGACTGCGAGCCAGGCCTTCTCGTCCAACATCAGTCCTTGACCTTATAAATACGCGTCTGGAAGAATGGACAAACATTGTTTCCATAAACTTTGTGGACAGCCTTCCCAGAAGAGTTGAAGCTGTTATAGCTGCAAAGGGTCTCAATGTTGAACCTTACGGACTAAGACTAGGATGTCATGTGCGTGTAAAGGCAGGCATCCCAATACTTTTGGTAATATAGTGTATATGCAGTTAATGCTGGGCTTTCTTATAAGAAAGCCAAGAATACTTTTTCAGTGGCATATCATGATGACACACTTTAACCAGTTGCCAACCGCCCGCCGTAGCTTGACAGTGGCAACATGGCTCTCCTGCGCGAACCAGCAGGAGCGAGTATCGTGGGTGCGCGAGCATCACCGGAGGCTCACTGTATATCGGGGGAGCCAGGGAGCGGGTATGGCGGACTCGATGTACCCGCGATCACTCCCCCGCAGTGACAGAACGGGGACCGCTAATGTAAACAAACTGTATATGGGAGCAGCGATCTCTCTCCTCCCCCAGTCAGCCCAGCCCCCACACAGTTAGAAACATAAAGCAGGGAACGCATTTAACCCTTTGATCACCCCCTAGTGTTAACCCCTTCCCTTCCCCCACTAGTTTCCCAATTTACGCAAGGGACGAAATACAAAGATTGACACACCCCCGACCCGACTGACCCCCTCCTCTCTCTAGCGACGAGGGTATATGTCAAACAAATGTAATCGCCAGGGGCAAGACAGTGACGCCCCCTCACTAGCGCCCATGTAGCTCAGGCGGTATGGGCGAGGGACCGAGGGGGCTATATGTCACTCGGAGGCCACTACGAGCGCGTGGGTGCTATGAGCGAGGACGACCAAGCGCGTCCTCTCGGTACAACGGTGACAGTTCGATGCCGCCCGCCAACCGTTGACCAATTTCACACAGTAGTACTATACGGTGACTTTTTCAT
>BLSH010384004.1:2425011-2447326 GCA_018402905.1 Glandirana rugosa | reverse complement strand
TGGGACCAATGACATTTATTCAGCGATCAGAAATTTAAATGTCCACTGATTACTGTATAAATGTCATTGGCAGTGAAGGGGTTAACCTGGGGGGGGAGAGCTAGGGGTTAAGTGTGTTCCCTGGGTGTGTTCTTACTGTGGGGGGGTTGGGCTAACATGGGCATGAGAGATCTAACTGATCCCAGTGACAGGGATCAGTAGATCTCTCATACCCCACTGACAGGGCGGGGAACCGCCGTGTTTACATCGGCGGTTCCCCGTTCTTTTCCCTGTAGCCGCTCATCGCGGCTCGCCGGCGGACATCGGGTCCGCCCGAGCCGCGGGCACACTCCTCAGGAGTGCGGCGGGTGCGCGCGCGCGCCCCCTGGTGGCCAAAAGCAAATCGCCGTTTATTTACGTCGATTCTCGCAGGGCTCCCCCACTGCCGCCGTAAAAAGACGGCGCGCGGTGGGGAACCGGCTAGAACATTCTCCAATGTCCCAGAAAACAGGGGGAGGCACCAGTTGTCACCCAGCCCTGAACTAAAGTTAGTCCTGAGCAGTGGTGGCCCGTGCATTGTGGGCGCATGGGTGCCGCCCCCCCCCTAACACCGCCACCGCCCTCCCTAGCCCGGAATGAATATTCACTGTTGCAACACTGATCCTCATCCCGGCCAATCGGGAAGGAGGTAAGAAACCCATTTCCCGATTGGCCAAAACATCAGGCGATCCTATTGGACGGCTAGCGTCGGGAGGAGCAGAGAGGAGACACACCACGGAAGCTGCTCCAGGAGAGGACACCAGAGCAGCTTCCCCCGAGCCCGTCAAGCTCTCACTGAACACTTCCAGGGTAAAGACTGACCGGTAGACAGCGGGTGGGGGGGGGTTTGCTGGGGGTGTTAGTGCTGCACCGCCGGGGGGGTGGGGTGTTAGGGGCAATTGTGCTAGCGTCGCTCCGCCGGCGGCCCGGGGGGGGGTATGTTTACAACCCCCCGAAAAAAAACAACCCACCAGCTGCCACTGGTCCTGAGCTAACTGTATTTTGTCTTCCCTAACAGACTAAGAAACCTAAATTAACGCTAACACACTTCTAGAGGGTGCTACACATATCAATAAAGCAGATCTATTGGAATTCAGCCGTCGGGGATCTCTATTGCTTACTGTGCAGTTTGCAAGCTGGGTGAGCACTCTCTGGGCAGGTGTATGGGGTGTGGATAGCGTGGACTGACCTGGAGTGGCGGTTCTTCAGTGTTGTTATTCCCAGAAGTACTGGATTCCACGGGTTCTTCAGTAAGCGATTCCTCTTCATAATAGCAGTTTATTGGCGGCATGGACAGAAGGAGAGTTGAGTATTCTACATATTCTTTATTTTATACTCCTAATTTTTTTCAATAAGGTTGAGGTTCTCTAATTCCCATAAATCATCCCAAGCACTGGCCCAGGAAGCCCATCCTCGCTCCATGTAACACTGTACAGGAAAGGCTGCACACCGATGATGTCACCTCCTGCCCTCAAACTTTGTTCAATACATGATGTTGGTTTCCGCCCTGGAACCGCCCTCTATGACGCGTTTCACCCTCCTGGGCTTAGTTGCAGAGATTGTTATGACAAAGCCCGGGAGGGTGAAATGCGGCATCGAGGTTCCCGCGACAGGAACTTTAATCATGTATTGTCTGCTTAACAGGCAATCCTCTGCAGAATGTACAAGCATGCATTCACATTTCCAGCACAGTGTTGGAAAAATTACTCCTGCACATGCCTAGGAATGATGTTATCCTGTACTGCCTAATCAAGAAGTCCAAAGACCGCCAAGACAAGGAGAAGATGCTAGCACCAACAAGGAACCTTCTTGGCAATGACAGTTTGAGCATAGGCATATATCCCTGCCTTCAATTCCACTTTATGTAAGGATTGATGGAAACGTCATTGCTGTGTGGTCTCTCTGGCTCTTGTGTCTCGCGTGTGTGTGGCTTTGCTTTGTATTTTTTAATTTATTTTTTATTGCTCTTTATTCATATACTGACACTTAAGGTTTTTTCTGTCCACTATTGACAAGCAACAAGTGAAAGTTGAATGTGTTGACAATTGCGGATGAGCGGAGCGCTTTTGGCGAAGTTGATTTTGCTGTCAGGCGTCACCAAAATTGAAAACTTGCAATATCGCTCATTGAGCTGCTTAGTTTTCATTTGCTTGAAAAAACACACACCCTCGAGACACAGCAATCAGAGGAGGAACTGGCAGACGGCCATTAGGAGCAGCATTTTAACCTTTTACGTGTGAGTGTACACAATTTTATAATAAAGCTTATGTTTGATGGTTTTACACGATATGAGTCTCCATATAGTTCATGATTGGCGGATGTGATGAGCACTGCTCGTGGATGAGACACACACTGACCGATAAAAGGAGTGACTGAAGTCCGGACCATACACTGCAGGACAGCGGATCTGGTCGGAGGGTTTTGTAATTAAATGAGTGAGACCGCTCTTAGTTAGAGGGTCACGTGTGAGCCGGTAAGGGCGGTGTGCACACTGAGGTGTCTGTCATTCTATTCCCAGCACGTATGAGGAGTTGGTGTATTGGGACTCTCAATATCTTAATCTGCCACATCATTCAACTGCTATTTAACCTCTTCGCATCCGCGCCATAGCCGAACGACGGCTACAGCGCGGCGCTAAAATGCCGGGATAGACGTCCTCCCATTTGGCTCGTGCTGGGTGCGCTCCCGCAGGTGCGAGCGGCGCGCGCACGTGCCCCCGTGCACGCTGCGGGAGTGTGCCCGCGGGTCGGGCGGACCCGAAATCCGCCGGAGACCCGCGATCTCCTTCCAGAGAGCCGGAACGGGGAACCGCCGAAGTAAACACGGCGGTTCCCCGTTCTGTGACAGGGGACATGACAGATCTACTGATCCCTGTCACTGGGATCAGTTAGATCTGTCATGCCCCAGCCAACCCCGTCCCCCCGACAGTTAGAACACACCCAGGGAACACAGTTAACCCCTTCACTGACCCCTGCAGGTTAACCCCTTCACTGCCAATTACATTTATACATTTCTGATCACTGTATAAATGTCATTGGTCCCAAAAAAGTGTCAAAAACATTCGACATGTCCGCCGCAATATCGCACTCCCGATAAAAATCGCAGATCGCCGCCATTACTAGTAAAAAAATAAAAATAAATAAAAAACACCATAAACCAATGTCCATAGTTTGTAAACGCTATAACTTTTGCGCAAACCAATCAATATACGCCGATTTCGATTTTTTTTTACCAAAAATATGTAGAAGAATATATATCGGTCTAAACTGATGAATAAATTTGTTTTTTTATTTTTTATTTTTGGATATTTATTATAGCAAAAAGTAAAAAATATTGTTCTTTTTTCAAAATTGTCACTTCTTTTTTGTTTATAGCGCAAAATATAAAAAACGCAGAGGTGATCAAATACCACCAAAAGAAAGCTCTATTTGTGGGAAAAAAAGGACGCCAAGTTTGCTTGGGTACAACGTCGCACGACCGCGCAATTGTCATTCAAAGAGTGACAGCGCTGAAAACTGAAAATTGGTCCGGGCAGGAGGGGGGTTTAAGTGCCCAGTAAGGAAGTGGTTAACTTCACACCCACCTATTGGGATTTTATTTCACTTCAGCCATGATGATTATGGACATTTGATTATTATCATAATTTTTATATATATTATGGACATATGATTTTAAAGCGCTGCATGTAAGGATAAAAGTGATTGTGTTGTGTATTAACATTTTGCATAGCTGCTTTCAGTATTGATATAGTGATTTTAAATAGTGATTTTAACTTTGGCTTTTGGAGCGCCGACTCATCCATTCACATTTAGCACTATTGAAATTAAATATTTATTTTTACTCTGTGTTCCAAAGAAGAAAATTGTTTTTGGTTGTTTTTTTTTGAACATGTGCTCCTCCTGCTTATGTTTCCCTGCAGACAGGCTGCAGACAGAGCTGGGTCATGTGACAGCTGTATATCGATTAGGAAATAGGTACTTAGATTTTTTTTTTTTTTTAATTAAAATGATTACAGTGCCATGATCCATAAACAGAAGGGAGAATGTAAATTAAACAGTGTGTTTTTAGTATCACTTTAAGGAATCAAATAATTTTAATAGCATTTGAATCAATTTTCTTTTTCTCCATTGACGTGATGGGATTCCTGCTGTTGGAAGCTAAGGTTATACATTAGCATTCTAGCCAAGCATAAGTTATTCAGCTCTAATAAAAGGCTGTAGAGGAAGTGCTCAGTGAGCAAATGTCACATATTATCTTTTCAGTCACATGTCTTCGCAGCGTTGTGCCCTTAATGTCAGCAAGACCTATCTTAAATGTGTTTACTGGAGACATCGTAGCAGCAGGAAGTCAAGAGTGTGCACAGTCTATGTTAAGTAGCATGCTTGTAAACGGGGAATAAAATCTACATTACATCATAACGTGAAAATAAATAATACAAGGCAGATGATTATATTAGCATCTAGAGAAAGTGTTATGGTTTTATTAACATTTAGATGGTTTAGTAATTTTTCAAATGAACGCAGAAATTATACAGAGGCCAGGTTAGCCAGGATTTTTATTGCTCTGTAAATGCAACATATAGGTTTGACTCTTGGCTGGCTCGCCAATTAATCAGTAAAAATTACTTGTTGATATTTTGTAAAAGCAAGAACATCTTGTATATTATTAAAAGGATATGTTTGTTTAAAATTTTTGATAATGTTTACAGCACCCTTCCTTAAAATGCAGAAATTTGTGTGGCTGGTTGGCTTTGATTCATTATAAACATATTGGTTCCTCCTATGGCTGGGGTGTAATCAGTCGAGGTTCCTCCTTAGTGTGCACCCCCCAGTGGGTACCGTCAGAGGTGGCGGGGTGGTTGTCCATAAGTTATCTCCAGCCCCTGTTCCAAGATACACTGACTGGCTCAGCTAGCTATCTGGAAAATGTTTTAATTGGTGTCTTCATCAGGATACCTCATATACCCTTCTGTGATTCTCTCTTTCCCTCCACACCCAGGAGGGTTTTTTGGTGATATGTCTGGTCTGCTTCATTCAACATGAGCTCCTCCTATGTTAACTCTGAACATCCCTGAAGAAGAGCTTGTATGGTTTAACTATCTCGAAACGCGTTGAATGTTTCATAGTTCTCTTTTTCACCAAGGAGATTCATAATCATATGTATCTGCCTAGCCCATGTAATGTCATCTGTTCAACACTTTGTATACAAAGTTTGTGTCTGGTTTAGGCATTTTTATCTTTTTTGGTAATAAACACTAAATCTTTTTAAATTCTTGCTGTCTTCATTGTACCTTATCCGTATATGCCTCAAAGTCCCGCCCTCTGGAGGGTTTCTCCCTTTTTTCCATAGAGGAGAATGGGGCGTGCTTTCAGGTCTGACTGAAAAACAGACAGGCGGACCTGAACGGAACGCCCGTGTGAAAGGGGTCTTTGACTTTTTTATTGGGGTGTATTCATTTTTGCAACATGGTCTTTGTGGTGTGTGCAAATTAACAAACCTTGGTTGCAATCAATGGCCCGCATTTGTGGGAGAAAAGGGAAAGGAAAGGAAAGGAAAGAGAAAGGGAAAAGGGAAGTGAAAGGGCAAGGGAAAGGGAAGGGAAAAGGAAGGGAAAAGGAAAGGGAGAAGGAAAGGGAGAAGGAAAGGGAAAGGGAAGGGAAAAGGAAAGGGAGAAGGAAAGGGAAAGGGAAGGGAAGGAAAGGGAAAAGGGAGAGGGAGAGGGAGAGGGAGAGGGAGAGGGAGAGGGAGAGGGAAAGGGAAAGGGAAAGGGAAAGGGAAAGGGAAAGGGAAAGGGAAAGGAAAGGAAAGGAAAGGAAATGAGAAGAGAGGAGAGGAAAGGGAAGGGAAGGGAAAGGTTTTCTGACATATCTGTTGGGGTATACTCATGTATGCTGAGCACTGTTCCTGTATATGAAAGCATATGGCAGCAGTTTAAATATATATTGTTTCCACGCTTAGGATAGAGGGGTATATATAATTTGTAGATATAGGCTGCTGCCTTTCCCATGACTTCTCAATTAAGGTGTCTAAAGCCAAATACATATAAAAAAAGAAAGGATGGCACTGTTAAAAGACACCTCATGTGTAAAAAATAGAAAAATATACATAAATGAATTGGGGTGTATTAATAAAGGTATATTCTTGTGGTGACATGTGAGTGTATAAGTAACTTTGCATAAAGGGCAATGTGTTCCAATTAATAAATAAATGACTATGTGCAATAATTATATAATCAAATGTAATAAACTACATATAAAAAAATACATGTGTGTTCTCCTTTAGGTAAAAAAAGTCGGACTAAAATCCAAAAGGCACATGGCAATCTCCTCAGACACTTTAAGTTCATAAATATATCTATCCCATTTCATAAAAGTGATAAATAGGGAGTATCAAATGCAGTCCACACAGCATCAGAGGTAATGCAGTTCCAAAGGTTCCCTTAATTCACAGTGGAAGAATCCGCCAGTGACTTGTGCAATAGAAAACTTCTGTGCAGGGATGTGAAAATTACTTGTGCTCCCCTCTGAGGTCCCCACTCACCAGATAACGGCACCCCTGCAGGGGTAAACCGCATGTAAGCCATCACTGATACTCGCTCTGTCCTGGGGGAGGCTTTCACTACACAGACGTGTCAGTAAACCAGGAACTCCAGCATGTGAAGGGTTAAGAGGACTGGAAACTCATAGTATAATTCCGTTTAAAAAAAGGGAATTTTATTAAAGTGATTGTAAAGGCTCATATTTAAAAAAATAAAAATAACAAACACGTCATACTCACCTCCTTTGTGCAGCGGTTTTGCACAGAGTGGCCCCTAACCCCATCTTCTGGGGTCCTCCAGCGGTGCTCTGGGCTCCTCCTCTTCTGGAGTGACCACCACACTTCCCATTCATTTTGGGCTCAGGTAAGTAAAGGGGGGCTCAGGGGGGCTGCTGCAGGTCAAAAGGTTTTTCACCTTAATGCATAAAATGCATTAAGGTGAAAAACCTTGAGGGTTTACAACCACTTTAACTTTAAAAAGTGCTTCAAAATGCAAGTGCTAAAAACAGTATAGTCAAATCCTGCAGTCTAAGTCGGCTGTGGAACGCACGCCGACTTATTGTTTACACATGAGATGTCTATTAACAATATGTATTTTATGTAAAGGACACATGATTGGTTCATTAGAGCACTTTTTATCATATTAAATGTAGTAGACAGCACCATCTACATCAGTGATCAGTGTGAGTGTGATGGATTTTTACACTGACTAGTCACAGAGTGAGAGGAGCCAACTGTATGTGTCCTGGGCTGTGTTAGATAGGTGTGAACATGCATGAATGTTACTACACAGTCACCAGGATTTGCATGATCGTGTTATGTTTGCTCCAGCATCTTGATGGTGACCCAGGATAATCCCTGGACAAAGGTGGTGCAAACATCCTGGAGAGAAATGCAGATAAATATATGTACTGGGGTGTACTGTGATCTCTGTGAGAGGTAATAAATACCTACATATGTGACAGTTAGACATCATAGATCATTCAATCTATTAAAAGAGCTACTAAAAATATAAAAAATACCAATGTCTCTACAGTATATCTCTTTTGTGCATCACCATTATGTACAGTATCCCATAAAAGTGAGTACACCCCCCATATTTTTGTAAGTATTTTATTCTATCTTTTCATGTGACAACACTGAAGAAATTACACTTTGCTACAATGTAAAGTAGTGAGTGTACAGCTTGTATAACAGTGTTTATTTGCTGTCCCCTCAAAATAACTCAACACACAGCCATTAATGTCTAAACCGCTGGCAACAAAAGTGAGTACACCCCTAAGTGAAAATGTACAAATTGGGCCCAATTAGCCATCTTCCCTCCACGTCATGTGACTCATTAGTGTTACAAGGTCTCAGGTGTGAATGGGGAGTAGGTGTGTTAAATTTGGTGTTATCGCTCTCACTCTCTCATACTGGTCACCGGAAGTTCAACATGGCATCTCATGGCAATGAACTCTCTGAGGATCTGAAAAAAAGAATTGTTGCTCTATATAAAGATAGCCTAGGCTATAAGAAGATTGCCAAGACCCTGAAACTGAGCTGCAGCATGGTGGCCAAGACCATACAGCGGTTTAACAGGACAGGTTCCACTCAGAACAGGCGTCGCCATGGTCGACCAAAGAAGTTGAGTGCAGTGCTCAGCGTCATATCCAGCGATTCTCTTTGGGAAATAGACGTATGAGTGCAATGCTTCAGAAGTTGAAGGGGTGGGGGGTCAGCCTGTCAGTGATCAGACCATACGCCGCACACTGCATCAAATTGGTCTGCATGGCTGTCGTCCCAGAAGGAAGCCTCTTCTAAAGATGATGCACAAGAAAACCTGCAAACGGTTTGCTGAAGACAAGCAGACTAAGGACATGGATTACTGGAACCATTTCCTGTGGTCTGAAGAGACCAAGATAAACTTATTTGGTTCAGATGGTGTCAAGTGTGTGTGGCGGCAACCAGGTGAGGAGTACAAAGACAAGTGTGTCTTGCCTACAGTCAAGAATGGTGGTGGGAGTGTCAGGGTCTGGGGCTGCATGAGTGCTGCCGGCACTGGGGAGCTACAGTTCATTGAGGGAACCATGAATGCCAACATGTACTGTGACATACTGAAGCAGAGCATGATCCCCTCCCTTCGGAGACTGGGATGCAGGGCAGTATTCCAACATGATAACAACCCCAAACACACCTCCAAGACCACCACTGCCTTGCTAAAGAAGCTGAGAGTAAAGGTGATGGACTGGCCAAGCATGGCTCCAGACCTAAACCCTTTTGAGCATCTGTGGGGCATCCTCAAATGGAAGGTGGAGGAGTGTAAGGTCTCTAACATCCACCAGCTCCGTGATGTCGTCATGGAGGAGGGGAAGAGGACTGCAGTGACAACCTGTGAAGCTCTGGTGAACTCCATGCCCAAGAGGGTTAAGGCAGTGCTGGAAAATAATGGTGGCCACACAAAATATTCACACTTTGGGCCCAATTTGGACATTTTCACTTAGGGGTGTACTCACTTTTGTTGCCAGCAGTTTAGATATTAATGGCTGTGTGTTGAGTTATTTTGAGGGGACAGCAAATTTACACTGTTATACAAGCTGTACACTCACTACTTTACATTGTAGCAAAGTGTCATTTCTTCAGTGTTGTCACATGAAAAGATAGAATAAAATATTTACAAAAATGTGAGGGATGTACTTACTTTTGTGAGATACTGTATATATATCTTACATTGACCTGTTTCACAGTACCAATTTTATTAGTCTGGGTGTTTGTGTCTCATCTAATAACAAGAACAGACAGGGAAGTGTGGGAGGCTGTGTCCTGGTCAATGTATAATGACAATGAATTCATATTTATAACAATGGCTGGGTTTTCGCATGGTACAGAAGCAAGCTCAGCAGAAAAGGTTGAGTTCCTAATTAGTAAGCTGCTGGGTTGAAAATACCAACTCTGCATCAGCACCAGTTGTTTGCATGTACTCATCCCTGCAATATAAAGGAGCAGAATAAATACTAGGACACTTGGTTGTTTTCATTCTTTTTGCAAGAATGTTGCAAAATCCACCCATCAATACAAAGGACCAGAATCGATTTAAAAAAATCTCAAACAATTAAACGTGAAAGGGGGTGACATGGGTGGAAAATGTGGATTTTTAAGGCCCTCTCTGGCTCAGCACAGCTTTGAGTAACAATGACAAGACAGAGCTTTGATTTTGCGAAGTGAATTTTGGTGAATAAGGTGAAGCTGTGTCCAGGGCGGTCTCAACGTATGGGCACTGCCCGGGGGCACCAGGTGCATGGGGGCTCCATGATAATCTTGCATTATATCATACTTGCCAACTGTCCCAGATTTTCCAGGACAGTCACGCTTTTTACTAAGCTGTCCCTGGATGGCTCTGTTCCCAGCAGTGTCCTGGAATTTGAGCTGAGGGCACAGCAGCAGCCTATCACTGGGCTAAATGTACAATTGGAATTACATCTCCCCCTCTACTTTCCTCCGCAGTTTTTGGCATTCTTCCGGTGCTTTGCAGGGGTTAAGGAGGAACCCCCAAGGCAGAGCATCTTACTATTGCTTCTGGTTGTGTGGGCAAGATATGTACTGCTCTGATCACATAGGATGAATAGAAGAGGATATCCGGCAGAGATAGGGGCCCCAGTAGATTACTTTGCCCAGGGGTTGAAGAAATTTGGGTTGTCTGGTTTTTACACAATATTACTGAACTTGTCCCTTCTTGAGAATACTCCTACTCCCGATGTATTACACTCTGTTTATTGTGTTACCAGTTCGGTTTACACATAGGCGACATGCACTCCGACTTGTGTCGCCCCAAGTCGCTTGACATCAGAAATCCCATTGAAGTGAATGGGAGCCGTCTTAACCACTTCAGCCCCGGAAGGATTTCCAGCTTTAGGACCGGAGCCCTTTTTGCGATTCGGCACTGCGTCGCTTTAACTGAAAATTGCGCGGTCGTGCGACGTTGTACCCAAACGAAATTTGCGTCCTTTTTTTCCCACAAACAGAGCTTTTTTTTGGTGGTATTTGATCACCTCTGCGTCATTTCTGATCGCCGCTATAAACAAAAGAAGAGCGACAATTTTGGAAAAAAACCCAAATTTCTTACTTTTTGCTAGAATACAAATCAAAAAAAATATATAAAAAAACATTTTTTTCACCGTTTTTGGCCGATTTATATTCTTCCTCATATTTGCGATAAAAAAAATCGCAATCGGCGTTTATTGATTGGTTTGCGCAAAAGTGGTCGCGTTTACGGATGATGAGAATTCATTTTTTGGGGTTTTTTTTTTTTTTACTAGTAATGGCGGCGATCTGCGATTTTTAGCAGTACTGCGATATTTCAGCGGACATGTCGGACTATTTTGACACTTTTTTGGGACCATTGGCATTTATACAGCGATCAGTGCTATAAAAATGCACTGATTACTGTGTAAATGTCATTGGCAGTGAAGGGGTTAACCTGCAGGGGGCGCTCTAAGGGTTAACTATGTTCCCTGGGCGTGTACTAACTGTAGGGGGACTGCACTATCTGGGGAAGGGAAGTGGTCACAGCCTTCGTATACAGGAAGGCTGTGATCACAGCCCTTCCCCCTTCACACAGAGCGGAGGTCCGTGTTTACATACACAGACCTCCGTTCCTCCGCTCGGGGGGGGCATCGCGGGTAGCCGGCGGCAATCGAAGCCGCCGCACCCGCTCCCTGGCCCTCCCCGAACACAGTGAGTGCGCGGGCGCGCCTCCGGCGGCGCGCGCGCGCTCACTAAACTCGTTCCCGCAGCCGCCGTCGTTTGACGGCGTTTTGCGGGAACGAACCACTTTGCCGCCGTCAAATGTCGATCGGCGGTCGGCAAGTGGTTAAAGTACACTACTGAAGTCACTCCAACTTCACAAAAGGTTCCTGTACTTCAAGGCGACTTCTATCTGACTTGTGTCCATAGAATTCAATGGATGTCGCCTACAAGTTGGATCTCCATCTATATTGAAGCGACTTTACAGGAAAAAGAAAATCATTTATCCAGTGAATTACCCAGGCAACCCCCTCCCTCTCTTCTCTGATTGGCCACAGGCAAAGGCGCCTGGCATAGTCGAGTTTGAAGTTGCCTCAAAGTTGCCTTTTAAGTGTACTGTTGATACATTTTCCTTTTTTTTTTTTTTTTTTCAATTCCTTTATTTATTTATCAGCAAAAGTACAGAGTAAACACAGCTGGAAAATCAGCGTCAATGACAAATCTAGGAAACAGAATGCATATTAGAATAAGACAGCATTAAACAGAATTTAGACAATACATTCTTCTTTTGTCTTGGGGAACAGAAATCGGATTAGAGGCAGGGTTGCCAACCGCCAGTAAATTTACTGACAGTTTGTAAAAATCACTGATTTTTACAACTGTCTATGAATATCAGGGTCTGATAATTCATCATGCTGTGCTGATTTTTTAAGTGTAAACCAGGCAAATTACTTGATATGGGTATTGTTAGTGTTTCCATGTTGTGTTTAAATATCAATTGTCTTAGTTTTTAGTAGGAGTTCTGTTGTTTTTCAAGGTGCCAGTAAAAAATGTGCTCCGCCAGTAAATTTTCCATGTTCTGCCAGTAAAAAACGCTGCAGGAGGTTGGCAACACTGATTAGAGGTATGCTGCACATTTTGTATTTACAAAATAGGAGGGGAAATAAAAAGAAGAAGGAACCTGAGGGAAAAAAAAAAAAAAGAGCAGTAGTAACCAGTCAGAGCACTCCATATTCTGTAACAGTGGCAGTTGCATTACACACCAAATTCCCTAACTGAGAGTTGCATGTCACGCTGGTCCTCCCCTCCCAGCAACCCTTTTGGCTGCTCCTTTCTGATAATGATTAGACAGAACGGTCCTTAGGTTGGCAAGTGCCTAGGTAGAGATGAAGACACCCGGGTCCTTGGAGACCGAAGGGCCTAAAAGGAAAATTCACCAGCTGTCCCCTGGAGCCACGGCCAACTTTCGCCAACCCACCAGAGCCGCAGGTCACAAAATGCGAGGGGAGATCGAGGTTAGATTCTAACATGGAGGAGCATCAAACGGGACTGGAATCTAAAAAACAAAGAGGGGACCCAATGTGACAAACAGAAACAGAAAATTTAGAGAGTACAAAGAGGGTTGCGCGCTACACGGCCAGGACCCCCAGCCCCAGACCCACCCATTAGATTAATGCGGAAGTTCTGACAAGTAAGCATCGGTAAAAACAAAATGTTGCCAGGGCCGCCAGGTCTCCCGGAAGGCCTCCTCCCTGTTGTTCAGAGTAGCAGTCAAGTCTTCCATATTTCTAAGATCGTTAATTTTCGAGAACCACAATGCCAGAGAGGGGGGATGCTCCGACTTCCAGCACAAGGGGATGCATGCCTTAGCCGCATTCAGTAGTTGTATTGTTAGTGAGGTTGTGTACTTCTTGATAGGGCAGTCTGATAGATGTAGGAGACATGCCCTTGGCTTGTCCTCAACGTCGACTCCAGTCAAGTTTCTAATAGTGTGGGCCACCCCCTGCCAAAAGGGACGCAGTTTTTGACAACTCCAAAAAATATGGAGCATCGTGCTTTCCTCCCTTCCACACCGCCAACACAGTCTCGAGGTTTGGGGAAATAGTCGATGAAGAACCGCTGGCACCCTGTACCATCTCGTCAGGATTTTATAACAAGATTCTTGAATCTTGGTGGCTATGGAGGACTTGTGGGCGAAGTGAAGTGTTTTCTCTTTTTTATGAGTCTGTAAATGGAACGCCCAGCTCCTGCTCCCATTTAAGGAGGACTGGTGGTTTAAAACCACCTCAGGGATGAGTCAGAGAAGTGTACAGCAAGGAAAGGCTATGGCGAACCAGCTCTCCCACACGGCATACCGCCTCCAAAGTGGTCAACTGCCTCCAGCCATCCGGGGCCCGCCGAGATTTCCTCAGGAAGGCCCGAAGCTGAAGGCCACACAGAAAGTCCAAGGGAGGGCTGACCGCTGCTGGCCCCGCTACATCAGAGAGGGAACCGTCCGTTTTAAGGAAGTCTGAGACATATAGTCGGCCTACCTCCCTCAGCCACTGAGAGGCCCGGTTCAAATTCCGGGTTGCCCAGGACCGGAATCATGGGCAACGGATATGGGGAAACTGATGTGAGTCAGAAGGTCTCCTTGGCTACTGCCAGGGTGCCCCCGAGGGTTGGGTGCTCCACGATATTTTGCGGGAGAGATGAACGAATCCACGGCCAACTTTTCGCCGTGCCTGCTGAATCTTCTAGTTCCATGGCAACCCAGTGCTTTGCGTCAGCATGATAGAACCAGCCCACTAACCTGGTCAGATGGGCCGCCCTGTAGTACGCCTTCATATCAGGGAGGCCAATTCCCCCCTGGGCCTTAGGTAGATGGAGAATAGCGAGCCGAATCCTCGGTTGACGGTGGGACCAGACGAATTCGTGGAGAAGGGCCTCAACCCTCTTGAAGAAACGCATTGGGAGCTGGATGGGTAACGCCTGCATGACATATAGCATTCTGGGGAGAGCCGTCATCTTCAATGCACTACATCCGCCAAACCACGTCAGCGCAAGTGTGTGCCAGCGGAGTAGTTCCGCCTTAAGTCGAGTGAGTAAAGGTAAGTAGTTAGTGGAATACAAGGCATTTAGATCGCTAGTAATGTCGACCACATCATGATCAATGGTAATGTTAAGCACCGATGACTTGGTCATATTAATCTGGAAGTGGGATAGCAACCCATACTCCCGCAGCAGCCGGAGGACTTTCGGCAGGGATGTGTGAGGCACAGACAGGAAAAAGATAAGGTCATTGGCAAAAGCGGCCACCTTGTGTGCCCCAGAACCCTTACAAAAACCCACCACCTCCTGGTCCAGTCTCAACGTACATAGAAAGGGTTCAAGCCTCAATATAAAAATCAGGAGGGATAGTGGGCAACCCTGATGGGTTCCGTTTCAGTTCCCGAAAAAATCCGACCTGGTTTCGTTGACCCTAATTGCCACTGAGGGGCCATCATAGAGGGAGAGGATCCAACTGAGCATCGATGTGTGAAGGCCAATGTGTTCCAGCGTAGCCCAAAGAAAGGACCAGTCAAAGGCCTTTTCTGCATCGGTGGACAGTAAGAGTTTATGGGTTGTTCGAGTTCCTCCTGGATCCCTGGGTCCAGAGTAGGCATCCCCGAGGAGGCCAAGTAAGTTTGCATCTCCGGAAATGTCCCCCCGGGCATGCCAGCAAAAGAGGGGTCGCCCAGGTTGTAGAGTTTTTCAAAGAATGAGCAAAATTCCCCTGCTATGTCCAAGGACAGTTTCTTGCCCACCACTGTTTGCACGCTCGGGATGTAGGTCCTGGAGAGAGGGCCCCTAAGTGCCCGCGCCAGGTTTATTGGAGAATTCGTAGAAGCTTTGTTTGGCCCAAGCCAGTTTCTGTTTAGTCTTGTGGAAAAGAAGCTCACAGAGCTCTTCTCGGACTTTCAGGAGGTCCTGAAAGACGGAACGAGCCAGCGACTCTTTGTGGGTGCGCTCGAGGGTATGTAACCTTGCAAAGAAGTCCTCCATCTGTTGTAGGCGCTCTCTCTTGTGACAAGCCCCCCATCCAATCAGGACTCCTCGCACAACTGTCTTATGTGCCTCCCAGAGCACTAGAGGGTTGGCGACCGAGCCGGCATTGGTAGCGAAGTTGTCCCGCAAAGTAGACAGAACATCCAGGCGGATCTCCTCGGATTGGAGGAGAGCCTCATTTAACCTCCAGTTTGGGAGGGGACGAGCCAAGTGATCGAGCCTAAGTGTGATATGGATAGGGGCATGATCTGAGAGTGACACTATACCTATAGATGTGTCTTCCACCTTAGCAAGGTGCTGGTGTGGGATCAGGAGGTAGTCCAGTCTGGAATATGTGTGGTGCACCTACGAAAAATAGGTATAGTCACGGTCACAGGGATGTTGAATCCTCCATGGGTCCACCATGTGAAGCAACTGTAGGTCCGCCTTAATTCTGCAGGGTACGGTGTAAGGGAGGTGCGATGCACCTCTCGAGACATCAAGAAGCGGTTCCATGGCAAAATTCAGGTCGCCACCCAACACCAGCAAACCCTCCGAAAAATCCAAGAGGTCAGGGTGGCCCCGAAGGAGAAGGAAATGGCCCTGTGGATCCGACCGTTGCGCTTCCAATACCCAAGGGATGGATTTGGCTATGAGTATGCTGACCCCTTTTGATTTAGAAATGGGGGAGACACTGTGATATACTACAGGGAACGCATTATTTGAGAGCTTTGGGATGTGATCCTCTTTAAAATGCGTCTCTTGGAGAAAGGCAATCTGAGATCCCTCTTTTTTCAGGAAGGAGAGAAGCTGTGACCGCCTCTCCGGCGTGTTAAGACCCCTTATATTAAGGGACGTGATTTTGAGGAGACCCATATGGAGACCTGTGGCCTACTACAGACTAATCAAAGGTACGAGAGCCAGAGAACCTGAGGGGCCCCCGACGCGCAGCACACCTAGCGAGGAGAAAGGGCAGAGGGAGTGGGAAAAAAAAGGGGGTGTTAAGAGGGGAGAGAAGTGAATGAGACTAAACTAGTATCAAGGCCACTGGCCTAAGCTTTCCGGTAACTCCCAGAGGCGTGTATCCCGGTACAAAGCCTACTGGGGGGGTGGGTGCGGAAAGCACTCAGGATCACCCCAAACACCCAAACAGCCAATAATCGGTTTAGCTGCTTCAGGGAAATCGGAGATACCGGAAAGAGAGAACCAGCAAGACATGCAGTTAATGAGAGAGAAACCATTCTAAAAAAACATTCCTACAGATGATACCGGTTCAGGGTGTGGATGGTACCGGCAGCCCAGTAGCAATGGGGTATCGGGACCATCGTCCACCCGCCATAGACACTAAGCAACAGAGCGACATCTTTCAGGTGCAATAAAATGAACTTTAACATGAGATATGAACTTTAACATGAGATATCCCCCCATCCCCCCAACCCCCAAGGCTCCCCTCGCCTCGGCAACCGACCCCACCGTTGCGGGCCAGTCAGGACCATCCCCCTATACACATCCTCGGGTCACAATCCCAGCTGGCAGTGACCGTGATCCCTCACCCGAGCCCCGGAATCGAGCGGTCCCGCGAGCGGCAGCAGGGCCTTCACCCCGCCCCCCCATCCACCAAGGTAACACGGCGGCCAAGGGGCGACCAGGAGCTCGGCAGACAGCGTGGGACCCAGCCCCCCCCACAGGGACAACCATCCAGGGGCTGTGTCTCCCACCTATAGAAGGAAATGGGTTAGAGGCATGCAGTTAGAAGCAACACATACACCTACAGACACCACCTGGGTACATTGTGCTACAGTTAGGTTGTAGGAGACACTGCTTCATCTCACAGAGAGAACCATCTAAACTACGTGGTACGGGGACAATGTCCAAGACAGGCTAAACCACACGGCCAGTTTCAGCCAAAGTCCATCTTGCCGCGGGTAATCAGCGGCGCCCCCCACCGCAGGCAGGGGGGAGAGTCCATGTCCAGGTATGTCGTGGGGTCACTTTCTCCACGGATTGGCCGCAGCCGCGACCTCAGCTTCATCGTAAGGAGGTGGGGGGGGGCATAACAGCAAGATGTCGCAAGGCACTGCGGCCAAACAGACCCCAAGCCAGCCACATGGAGGGACATTGCATCTGTCATCGTTCTGGACGGCATAACCGGTTCAACCGCCCCCCCTCCCAGTTAACAAAGAATATGGGGGTAGTACTATAGTAGGTGGCCCAATCCTGGACCAATGTTTCAAGTAAGAGCAGCCTAAGGGTATGGGAACTGTCAGCAGGAGTAACCAGAAAACAAACGATTACAGAAGCTAGTCTGGCAGACGTCTAGCCCAGGGTATCAGAGCCAGCGTCTTACCCATACCTGTACTGTTCTGGATTTTCAGTCCTCCGAAGCAGTAGGCCACCTCTGGGACAGCTCACCGCTCTGCGCCCTGGATCGGGGTCTCCGCTGCCGCTGTGGACGCGGTGGTGGGGGGAAGCCCACACCTTGGGACAAGAGATAGTCATGCCAGTTGGGGACCTCCACCGCCGATCGGTCAAGGAAGCTGAAAAGGTCCGGCAGCTGGTCTGGTGCCCGCAGGTAGAACTCCTCACCCCCCTTCTTAACTATTAGGTGGAAGGGATGGCCCCAACGATATGCCACCTCTGCTTCTCTCAGGAGGTCAAGGAGTGGGCGCAGCAGGGCACGCATCGCCCTCGTCTGTCTTGAAACATCCGGAAAGATATGAATATTTGCCCCATCAAAGTCCATAGGGCCCTTCGCCCAGGTTTGCCTGACGATTTCTTCCTTGATCCCAAAAAAGTGGACCCGACAGAGAACGTCACGGGGTAGGTCTCGGGAGTCTGACCCCCCAGCAGGAGCCCGAGGACCCGGGATCCTATGTACTCTGTCCAGCTCCAAGTCCGCTGTGGGTCGCTTGTCAAGGTATCTATTTAAGATAGCTGCCACCGTGGCCTTGAGGTCGGGTCCCCTGGTAGCTTCGGGTATGCCCCGGAGGCAAAGATTATTTCGTCGGCTGTGATTTAATCCGTCGTAGATGCGGAGCTGGAGATCGATGAGATGGCAGCAGAAGGCCTGCTGGTCTGTCGCCAGGGCAGAGAGCTTAGCCTCTGTGGTATTGGCAGAGGCCTCCAGGTCACCCACCTGCTCCTCCACAGCTTCCACCTGGCCACGGATGTCATGGAGCCCCTTAGTGAGGGCACTCACGATGGAGGTAGTGATGGCCTGTAGGTCTTGTCTGGTCGTCAACAAAGACATAATGTCCCGAAGGGTACCGTCCACGTTTGTTGCCGACAGGGAGGGGAGCACGGTCGGTGTCGAATCCCCCACCGGTAGTTCCGGGGTGGGAATGGGCGAAGGCGACTGATGCGCTCTCGTGCAGTCCTCTTCTCCATTGCGGACTCCCGCCTCTGGCTGCACTCCTTTTTTGCACGAGGGGGTTGCCGACCCATGCTGGTGTACACGCGGCAGTGCCATCCTGGCCGAGGTCTCCGGGGGAGGAGGACCATGATTTCGCAAGAAATACTGAGTGATCTCTGGGCCTCTGTGGTCCCCCGAGGTGTGCGAACACTTGCGGCCCCCGGAATGCGTTTAAGGGCTTCAAAAGCAGGGCTGCTCGGTATGTCTCAGGTCTCGATCCGGCAGAACTCCAGGAACATGTCTTCACTCGGCCATTGCTAAGCCACGCCCCCTGTTGATACATTTTTCATGTTTTACGTTTTTTGTTCACTTTGTAGCTGTAAATAAAGAATTTTAAAAATTGGGCATTCAAAGTAGAGATATCTTCACCTTATTTAATTATTTTGCAAAGTTAACAGCCTCTGCTCTTATAGTATATCAACTCTTTTATGGAATATAGCTGTGTTTTAATATATATATATTTTTTTTTTAAGTTAAAGTAAGTTCACCTTTCAGCAAACTGCTCACAATCCACCTTTCTTCCTCTCTCCTCTGCTCTCATCAGCCCCTCGTAATATTGGCTGTGTCCACCTGGGCACACAACCTCCTGGATGTCCACAAGACTCTTAGACCCCTTTCATACTGAGGCACTTTACAGGTGCTATTTAGCCAAAAATAGCGCCTGTAAAGCGCCTCAAAAGTCACTCCCCATCCACCCCAATGTGAAAGCTGGAGTACTTTCACACTGGGGCGGTGTGCTTGCAGGACGTTACAAAAAGTCCTGCAAGCAGCATCTTTGGGGCGGTGCGGTGAGTAGTAATATACCGCTCCTCCACCACAACTGCCCATTGAAAATAATGGGCAGCGCTTCCGAAGCGGCTGCACACCACCTCGGTAGCGCAGAGAGCAGGCACTTTTAACCCTGTTTTAACCCCTTGTGGGGGGGGTTAAAAGCGCACCGCTCCCGCTGCCTTAGCGCTGCTCTAAACAGCGGTAAATCCCCGCTGTGACTAGCGGGGATTTACCGCTACCGCTCCACCGCCCCAGTGTGGGTGTGGCCTTAGGGATCTCCAAACTACAGAGTCCCATCCGGCAATAGCAAAATCCGGAGTACATTTCCAGAGCAGTTTTTTCCATTTAAAATCTACACTCTGTAGTCTTGCAGTGAGCCTCTGTGTGACTTTTCTCTCCATTTCCATAGGGACAGGGACTCTCTATATTACACTATCTATTGGGTATTTATTAAGAGTGCAGAATTTATTGAATGATGATTGTTGAATTTGATTACAGGCTTGCTGCTGCCTCAGAAAAGGGGCACCTGGTGTTGCTGTAAACCTTTACATGTGACTGGCCTCAGGTGCTACACAGAGATAAAACAAATCCACCTACATAAGTTGCACCTGTTTCTCCGCAGTCTTCTCTTCTCTACATGCATTCAAATTGCTGAATTTATAAAACTTAGAAAAAGATTATGACCGGGCACTACCAACATGACAGGCCTCCATCCCTAGTAACATATACTGTATACTGAAAACTGAATTTATAAAGCTTGTCTAAGTAATCAGAAAAAAAGAGGGTGGAGAACTGAAATTACACTCTGCAGAGGTCTAAAGCCTCGTACACACAGGACGACGATCGTACGTACGATCGTCGCAAGTCGCATGTTGCATAATGTAACTTGCATACTGACTGCACTACACGTTGGTACGACCACAGAAAGAACGTTCAGGTGCATGTAATTAGCATCCGGCCGTTCCTGACTTCTGAGCATGCGTGTTTTGCACAATATAACTTGTTGTACCAACTGCTCTGTACACACGATACAACGGTCGTATGAGCGCTTGTTGGTACGACCAAGTTTTCTAGTTTGCTCATGCAACTCCCTTGTACGACCGTCGTATGTTCGACTGTTCTAATCGCGCATACGAACGATCGATATCGCATAGTACGACCTGTTGTATACGATCGTCGTCTCGTGTGTACAAGGCTTAACCCCCTTCTAGGGTTGCCACCTCATCCCTTTAAACCCAAACACATATTAATTACACAGGTTCTGTGGCTAATTAAGGTGGTAATTAAACTCACTTGGTGCCTCATCTGCATTAAATTAGCCTCAGAACCTGGGTAATTCATATGTGTTCGGGTTTAAAGGGATGAGGTGGCAACCCTACCCCCTTCACACAGTGCACAGACACATAAGCTGAGTAGGACGCTGGGTCAGTAACAGTGGTAAGGCAAAGATTCAGATTGCCGATTGCAGGTCATAGGAACCTGCTGAAGGTCATTTAACACTGAGCCTTGGCAGGACTCTTCCCTTCCCTACGCAGTCCAAAACGAAGTTAGAAAATCCTGGCTATAGGCTCAAACTCATTATGGTCAATGTCACTGTGTGTCCATTGCCTAAATACAGGAGCTATACTGAAAGTAATGCCAAAGTGGGCATACCTTTTTTATGAACTTACATAGGTTATTCAAATTTCACATGTTTGTAGATACATGGTTACATAGTTAGTCGGGTTGAAAAAAAAACACAAGTCCATCTAGTTCAACCAATAAAAAGAAAAACAAAATCATACAATCCCATATACACAATCCTATACCCACAGTTGATCCAGAGGAAGGCAAAAAAAACCTTGCTTTGGTAACTGTAGCTCGGCATTGCATGCTATTATAACACTTATTATCTACCAAAACCCTCAGATACTTTACATTTATCAACATTAAACCTCATTTGCCACACAGTCGCCCAATTAGACAGTGCATTGAGATCGGCTTGTAAGTTGGAGACATCCTGCAAGGACGTTATTCCCCTGCATAGCTTGGTGTCATCTGCAAACACTGAAATGGTTCTTTTAATCTCAGACCCGATATCATTTATAAATATAGAGTAACTCTTCCTCTATAGTAATTCTTCTTTTTTTATTGCAGGTAAAATATGGATTCCAAGAAGAAGCAACATGTCATCATTGAGTTCTTCACAAAGACGGGGTGCAGGCTGTCCGACATCCAGACAAGGCTACACAATGTTTATGGAGATGACACCACTGACAAGAGCCATGTGCCACGTACAAAGAAATGTAAAGGGTAAACCAGCATTGAAGACAAACCATGCAGAGGGGGACAATCAACTGTGACCCCTGGCAAGAATTGTCAGTGAAACTCAAGGGCAGCAGCATGGTGTTTCTTCTTGGAATCCATTATTTAACTGCAATGAAAAAGAAGTGCTACTATAGAGGAAGAGTTACTCTACTAACCAGGGCCGTCTTTAATATTGATTGGACCCTGGGCAAATATTTTCTTGGACCCCCCCCCCCCCATTCAAGTTCACTCTCCACCTGCTCTGAGACATACAATAAATAGCAACTAGACTCAAAATCAGTTTACTAGATCAGCAGTGATTTTGATTGGTTGCCAGAGGTTACAGCATATCATTACCAGTTACTGACTGGTTGCTAGAGGTTACAGCACACATTACGGCTCACTGATTAGTTGCTAGAGGTTACAGCACATGCTTTCTGCTTGTTTGGTTGCTAGAGCTTACTGTACATCAATACTGCTCACTGATTGGTTGCTAGAGGTTACTGCACATCATTACTGCCCACAGATTGGTTGCTGGAGGTTACAGCACATCATCTCCTCACTGCCTGAACACCATGGACTGGGGAGCGCAAAGTCGCTTTCCCGACACCACAAAAATTAGCTGACCTTTAGCAGATGCACAGCAGTGGCATCAATTACTAATGACACCCTCACGCATCTGCTGACATGTGCTGTGGAATTTCAAGCATGCCTTTGTCTCTCCAGTGGGCAGCATCCAGTATAGGTGATGGTGAATATGACTTCGGGGGGGGGGGGGGGGCA
>BLSH010384004.1:2389707-2408245 GCA_018402905.1 Glandirana rugosa | reverse complement strand
GACTCACCAATTACCGATTTCTTCCATGAGCGTTTATTCATTGGAATAGCAGGTACAGCATACAACAAATGTGACAGATGGTCGAAAGATGGTAACTGCAGGTCAAAACATAGTAATGTGTCCTAGGATGCGAGTAGATTGAGAGAGGCCTTCTAGCATGTGGCCATATTCTTTACCTCATGAGAGAGAGGACACAGGAAGAGGAACTAGAATAGCAGAGTGCACCAGGAACAGGAAGTTACAGAGTAGAGTGAACTAGGAAGAGGAAATTAGCTCACAGAGGATGGGAGGTACACACTTAGAAAATACAATAGAAAGGTGTAATATCCAAAAGAACCACAAGATGGCATTGTAATAACCAACTATAAAAACATTACTATAGCTGCATATTTATGTTACATGCAAATCATGTAACAGAACAAGTTCCAAACATATGAAGTCCATACCCATGTAAAAGGAACTCACACTTTATAACTGGTCCCATCCAATGATAGGGCAGTGACAGAGAGGGGGCTGCTGTGTGCCATACTGTTCAAAATTCATGCTCTCAGTTTCTCCAAGTTTACATGTGCCCCTCTGAAGAGCTCCACGTCATTCCTGGCTCTCAATCTGCACTACAATTCTACATAGTTGTTCTTCCCTTATTTGTATATGCCAGCTACGTGCCATTGAGCCTAGCAGCAAAAGGGTCGCTGGTTCGAATCCCAACCTCGACACTATCTGCCTGGAGTTTGCATGTTCTCTCTGTGCCTGAATGGGTTGACTCCGGGTACACCAGTTTCCTTCCACACTCCAAAGACATGCTGGTAGGTAAATTAGATCCTGTCTAAACTGGCCCTAGTATATGTATGAATGTGAGTTAGGGACCTTAGATTGTAAGCTCCTTGAGGGCAGGGACTGATGTTAATGTACAATGTATATGTAGAGTGCTGTGTAAATTGATGGCACTATATAAGTACCTGACATAAATAAATAAAAACAAAAGGCAGCATCTCCCTCATCCAGAGCTCAGTAGCATTAATTAACATCTATAGCTCCATCTAGTGGCCATAAAGCAGCAGTTTCCTGAAATATCGCAATTCAGGAAAATGCCCCATTATGGTCACTAGATGGAGATGATGATCATAGGACATGAACATATTAGACACATTAGGGGATTATTTCCTGTGACATTCATACAGCTTTATATATATATATATAAATTAACCCATTAGTGTCTATGTTGTAGAGCAGGGGTCCTCAAACTATGGCCCTTCAGGAACTACAATTCCCATCATGCCTAGTCATTAGGGTTGCCACCTTTTCCTCAAGTCAAACCCGAACACTTTAGCGGCGCACAGCAATTTTTTTTCTAGTATAAACTATGCACATATTTTGCTATTAAATTAACATTTTAAATCATATGATGTTAACAACAAGTGTCCCCCTTTACATCAGTGTCCACAGAGTTCCCCTTTTACATCTGAACTTGCAGAGTTCCCTTTCACTGTAAGGGGGAACTCTGCAGACTCTGAAGTAAGGGAGAACTCTGGAGACTCTAAGACAGTGGTAGGCAACCAGTAGCCCTCCAGCTGTTGTGGAACTACATTTCCCGTGAGGCATTTCGAGGCTGGCAGTTACAATTACTCCCAGAAGCATGATGGGACTTGTAGTTCTGCAACAGCTGGAGGGCCCCAGGTTGCCTACCCCTGCTCTAAGATGAGGGATGCTCTGAGAACCCTGATGTACGGAGAGGACTCTGATATAAGGGGGAACACTGAGAACTCTGATGTACGGAGATGACTCTTATATAAGGGGGAACACTGTGGCCTCTTTTGTAAAGGGGTAATCTGATGTAAGGGGTGCTCTGAGAACCTTAATTTACCTTAGTGTACTCACTCAGAGGCAGGAGAGAGAACAGAGGTGGGAGGGGGCAGTTAGCACCACTCATGCAGATGTATCTGAGGCTGCTGGACTTCAAATTTCTGGCCCCCACTTTCCTTTTCTGAGGCACAGCGCCGGGGATTGGCATGTGGGCAGACAGAGGGGTAGGAGGAAGAGGTGCAGATCGAGCCCTCTCTCCTCTCCTGTCTGTGTGTGTGTGTGTGTGTGTTTGGTGGGGGGGGGGGTGTTAGTGATGGCTTTGGGCAGTGTGAAAGAGAGTGTTACAAACACTCAGCTTAGACTACTGCAGCCAACAACCCTGCTGATAAGCCATGGTCCAGTCTGAATCATGTGTCCGGGTTTCAGGCAATCAGAAACCCGGACGCATGATTCCAAACCCGAACTGTCCGGGTGAATCCCGGACAGGTGGCAACCCTACTAGTCATGTCTGTGAATGTCAGAGTTTTACAGTGCCTCATGGGATGTGTAGTTCCGCAACAGCTGGAGGGCCGTAGTTTGAGGATGCCTGTTGTAGAGTATATATGAGTGGCAGAGTTTAAGCAGTTTAGCAATAGCCAACTTGGCAGGGCTGTGCTTTTATTGCACAGATGTTATTTATAATTTTTTTTCTATTACCTTACCCTACACTGGAAGTGAAAGTACAGACAGGATAGTACTGAGGATGCCTGCAGATTAATCTCAAGCTCTGTGCAGACTTTTTTCTATAGAGCAGCGAGCCAATTACAAGTACAGGAGCCCGTGAATTCTGGGAAACTCTAATTCAAAGTAAACGGTTAACATGGCTGGAAGAAAGGAAACTTTTGGGAAGTATCAGTAACTTAGATGAAATTACAAAATAGTTTATGTGTGTAACATATGTAGCCATGTGCTACCTTGGGAGTAGCTAGTAGTTGTGGTTCACCTTATAGCTGCCCTCAATCCCACCCATCAAGCTTCTGTATTCTTTTCTCTTCACTGCTAGCATATGGTGAGGCCTACACTGTGTCATCAGAAGGCCTCACCTCCTCTTCCCATCCCCTTTTCCAGAATATTCTTAAGAAGAGGGGAGGGGTAACCAAGGGGTGTTGCTTCTTGCAGTCTCCAGTCCTCCCTGCCCAGAATCAAAACAATCAGGCCTGACTCCCAGTCAGACCTGACTAAATTTGCCTACTCTCAACAAAAATCTACTTCTAAGCACCTACCTATGGTAGGGGGCACTACACTCACCCCCCACCAACCAGCTGAGGAAATTTGAAAAAAATGGCTACTGGTCCCAGGAGCAAGGGCATCCCAGAACAAATAAAAAGGGAGGGGAAAAAGGGAACAAACTTGGATGGGGATGGGGACAGTACAAATAAATAAGTACAAAAATATATCTCAATTTCAGTGGCTATTTACATCTGTACACAGTAATATACATTCCTAACTACTGTACTTACTACTAACAGCAGGCGCATTTTGGTGCCCCCGATCCTTCGTCCTGCAACAACCCCCCTCCCCTCCATATGGCATACACTTTATTTGTGCTCCATTAAGCCATAGTGGATCTAGTGCTTAAAATGTGTGTTTAACTTTCAGAAAGTGGCACACGGGACCGTCAGGGATTGCATGCATAGGACAGTCAGAGATTGCACGCATGGCACAGTCAGGGATTGCACATGTGGGACAGTCAGAGATTGCATGCATGGCACACGGGACAGTCAGAGATTGCATGCATGGCACATGGGACAGTCAGGGATTGCACATGTGAGACATGGGACAGTCAGAGATTGCATGCATGGCACACGGGACAGTCAGAGATTGCACGCATGGCACACGGGACAGTCAGAGATTGCACGCATGGTACACGGGACAGTCAGAGATTGCACGCATGGTACATGGGATGGTCAGAGATTGCACGCATGGGACATGGGACAGTCAGAGACTACACACAGGGGACACAGGATGGTCAGAGATTGCACGCATAGCACATGGGATGGTCAGAGATTGCATGCATGGTGCACGAGACGGTCAGGGATTGCACTCATGGCACAAGGGATTGTCAGAGATTGCATGCATGGTGCACAGGACGTTCGGAGACTGCATGCATGGCACACGGGATGGTCAGAGATTGCATGCATGGCACAAGGGTTGGTCAGAGATTGCATGCATGGTGCACAGGACGTTCGGAGACTGCATGCATGGCATACGGGATGGTCAGAGATTGCATGCATGGCACACGGGATGGTCAGAGATTGCATGCATGGGACAGTCAGAGATTGCATGCATGGGACATGGGACAGTCAGAGATTGCACACATGGGACATGGAGCGCGGGGCGCGGGACGTTCGGAGTTTGCACGCATGGCGCACGGGACGGCCAGAGATTGCACACATGGTGCACAGGGCGGCCAGAGATTGTACGCATGACACAGTCAGAGATTGCATACATGGCATAAGGGCGGGGTTGGTACAATAAAATGCACAGCTTGCTTGCCTCACCTTACACATAGTTGAGAGAGAGAGAAGCCTTCATCTGTGCTGTACCACTACTGCCAATCATACTCCTCCTGTGCTTTCTGCTGGTCTGGGTCCCTCCCCCTGGTCTCACTCGGCTCCAGGCTCCTCAACAGGCTCCCTCTCTTCTCACACGCTATGTGTGCTGTTGAAATGGAGCCGTTGCTACCGCCCAGCCAGGTGGGAGGATTTTTTTTTCTTCATGATCCGGCGATCTTCTCTCGCCTCGAGGGCAAAGCGAGGGGGGCGGTGTTTTTCGAGTGTCATTATAGTCTCGCTCTGAGCTGCAGTTCATCTGACAGAAGAGGAGGAGTGCAGTTGTAGGTAGCACTGGGCCGGGACTGTAGTAAGGAGATGTGAGCGTAGCAGGTGAAGTTGACAGCCCCCGGCCGGTGCTGTGCTGCGCCGCCTCCTGTCAGTGTGCGGATGAGCTGGGCTGTGTGCAGGTTGGGGAAGGGCCGGCCGTGGCTCCAGCATAACCAACTCTTCGGGAACCCCTGGCTTTGGTGCCCCCCCTCTCCTGGTGCCCTCAGGCGGCCGTCTTGGCTGCCTTATGCTGGGGCCGGCCCTGACTAACAGCATGTAAATACATTGAATATACATATCCTGAGCCAGAGCACTTCTCCCGAGAGAAAATCACTCCGTCCGCATAGTTGTCGAAGAAGACGTTGACTCTCGCCGGATGAGGATGGACAGCCATCCCATCCCAGGGATCCTAAAAGAAGACAAACAACTAACTACAAACTAACTAGACAACAGTAACCGTCTAATGGAAGGGGGCTATAAGCTTCCCAGTAGAGCAACAACATAAACAGGGTCTTTTTCCTGCCTGCCCTGCCAGTGAGGGTTAGGATCCCACTGGCAAAGACAGAAAAAGGGAAGCATGGAATTTGTCTCTTTAAGAGTTCCTGATGGGAGGGGCCCCTCCCCGAACAGCAGGCTCTTTAGAGATGAATAGGCCTTCACACACCTCACCCCAGCGTCCTTTCAATGAGCCAAGTCTCTACCATTGGGTGCAGGGTGGCAGGCTGGCGTGTTCTGGCAGGGTCAGGGAAGAAATAAAACACAACCCCTGCAGTCTTCCAGCAGTCCTGTGTCTTTGGCCTCTACAAGAAAAGCTATACTCCTCCAACAGTCCCTTTAAATGTAGAAGTGTGGGTCAGGCAGCCTCCTCCGGTCTTCCCCTTTTTCCTCTGACAGAAATGGAGTAGCTCCTTGCAGGCTGGTTTGGCTTCACTACAAGGGCCTTGTATCCATATATGGCATGCCCCAGGCCCCACTCTTGCTTCAACTCCACAAAGTGGTTCCAGACATCACAGTCCTGTCGTCACAGGGATTTTGGGATGTGCAAATATTCCCATATCATCTCATCCTACCATTCCCCCTCTGGAGCTCTCCACAACGTCCATGATATGGGGAGGGACATATGGAAAGGCTAGGCCCCACTCCAAGGCAACTTTGCGTTATACCTCCCGTTGTAACCGGGAGAACCTAGGTAACTCCTTAGCCTTCCCTCTCCCCGGCCGGACCAGGGTGTCAGGGGATCTGACCACATGATGCCCGAAGGTACTTGCTCTGGTCTGGGTAGTGGAGGAACAGCTGGCTGTGGGTGATAGGGGTTACTGCAGCTTCGTCTGTGTCCGGCTCAGACTCTGGTCCTCTCTTGTCCTCTGGTGGAGTTTTCAGCCCATGGGACCCTCCTGTCTCCCAGTCTTCCTCATCTGGACTTTCCTCAGGGGATGACCATTCTACAAGTCTTTCCAGGGACCCAAACTTAGCTTTCAGTATGGGGAAACCTCAATCAAGCATTCTGTCTCCCTGCTCCTCTTCCAGCTCACCAGAGGGCGCACCCCCCCTCCTGTACTATCTCCGCTGGACAGGGAATAGATATGAGCAGACCTATGGCCGGTATAGCTGGGGATTCTAGTTCCTGCTGAACAGTACTTACACGTCCTAGGTCCCTGACCGAGCCTTCAGTCACGACAGTCCTTTCTTTCCTTCCCTCTTCTGTGTTCGCGGGGGAGCCGCTAGGCCGCAACTCCTCTCCGCCTTTACACGGTGGTTCCAGGCCTACTCCAGCCTTCTGGGATCTCTCAGGCTGTAGCATGCATAGTCCTGATCGCAGGTCCACATTAATGTAGCATGGATGCCGCTGAATGTCCATCCAGCATGTAGCAATGACCATACCGTGCACATGCTTCCACTACTGCTGTTGGCATCCGACATCCTGGGCATAGCAGGCACAGTGTTTCCATCCAATCCACCACCCCGAGGGCAAATCCCCCATGGTGCTCAAGCCGTGCCCCAAGTGTCCGTTCCGGCAACCATGTGACAGCTGGCAACAAGCGACCACCCTCCATTATCTTCTGCAGCCTCGTGGTATCTGGTGGGTGCAGGGAAACTTTAGTCTCCTCCAGGGCGTGGCTCTGCCTCCTCACTTCCAGATGGGCTGGCGCCACTGAATCTGATAGGTAGATTCTTTCCTGGTCATGCTGCTGTTAATCCTTATGTGCAGGATAGAAACTTGCAGACATGCTGGCTTTAGCAGAACTTGTCTGGGCATGCTTGCTCCCTCAGTGGTTGCCGATAGCAATGGTGATTTTAGTGATGCCCCTTGTCTTCCTGTACAGGACCACCCTGGCACAATCTCTCCCCTGAGCTCCCATAAGCTTACCCTGATCACCTTTAGCAAGAAACAGTCCCAGGCATAGTTCACCATTAACAGCAGGATTTTTGCGCATAAGTTCAAAGTGCCCAGCATTTTCAGAGCGCTGGGCATGTTTAGAATCCAGCGAGGAATGTCCGGCCTCAGCAGGGCTCGGGACATATTTGTAATCCGTGGGTGCAATCACCCGCCGTGGTTGCCACGGGCGACAGCTCAGGTTACAAGTCACTGAATTGCAGGATATTACTTGCAAGTGTCCATTCCCAGTGCTGGTTGAGGCAACTGGGTGAATAACTGTAGAGGTTGACAACGGCTCCTGCTGGTTGCTATGGAAAATGGCCCACTTGAAATAACACGGTTAAGCTGGCAAACACATAAGTCCTTTCCCTCGGGTTCAATCCGCATTTAAAGGCACATTAACAAAGTTCCTCGGCTCGGTCCACTTCAGTTGCTGGGGCAACGACTGGCAGCATTACGTGAAAACAGGCAAATCCCGGACAAGCCCCCAAATGTAGCCAATGGCCCCCATAGGGGTGGCTGGCTGATGTGATTCACCTGGTTCTACCTATGGTAGAGAGCGCTACACTAATAAAGTGGCCGGTGAGATATATATATATATATATATATATATATATATATATAAATATATATACACACACACACAATATTAACAAAAGTATTGGGACACCTGCCTTTACACGCATATGAACTTTAATGGCATCCCAGTCTTAGTCCGTAGGGTTCAATATTGAGTTGCCCACCCTTTGCAGCTATAATGGCTTCACCTCTTCTGGGAAGGCTGTCCACAAGATTTAAAAGTGTGTCTATGGGAATGTTTGACCATTCTTCCAGAAGCGCATTTGTGAAGTCAGGCACTGATGTTGGACAAGAAGGCATGGCTCGCAGTCTCCGCTCTAATTCATCCAAAAGGTGTTCTATGGGGTTGAGGTCAGGACTCTGTGCAGGCCAGTCATGTTCCTCCACCCCAAACTCGCTCATCCATGTCCTTATGGAACTTGCTTTTATATATACATATACACACAAACACACAAGAGATAGGTATATAGGGATTTTTTTTTTTAATTTGTTGTTACATAACTGGCATTGTATAAGTCTTATATAAATGGTATCATTTGTATTTATTTGCTGTTCTTTTTTTTTTATCTTTTTAGCATGAGCGGAAAAACAACTAGTGTATAAACAGCAATTATTTCTGAGCAGGATTCATTATTATTCTGAGAGCAGAGCTGTAGCCTGTGCAGCTGTTAGTACAGCTGTGAATGAGTCCGCTACAGCTATAGTGCATAATTTAACAGCACAGCGATTGTTAGAGTATCAAGGATCAGACTGAAGAGGGAGGATGTGTTAAAACGTATTTAAATCCTAACAATGAATTTTTCTTATTTGCTCTCGTTGGCCTGTTAAATTTACCACTGAAAGTGTTTTGTGATTTCTGTTCAATAAGGGCAAAAAGTACCTGTTGACCCTCCAGAAACCGGGTTGTCTTGTAACTTCCTGTACTGAGCTGAGGATGCTGCACTAATATCTCCGCAGAACACCTCAAGCAAGGCCTTTTCTGACACTTTTTGTTGAAGTTTGCTATAAAATTACTTAGAACTCCCAAACATTATATATATATATATATATATATATATAATTAGCAGAGACCCTAGAGAACAAAATGGCAGTCGTTGCAATTTTTTATGTCATTTGCGCAGCGGTTTTTCAAATGCAATTTTTTTTTTTGGAAAAAATACACTTTAATTAATTTTAATGAAAAAAAAACCCACAAAATATAACCCAATTTTTTGATAAAATATAAAAAATGATGTTACGCTGATTAAATAGATAACTAACATGGCACGCTTTATAATTGTGCACGTGTGGAATGGCAAGAAACTATGATACTTAAATATCTCCATAGGCGAGTCTTTAAAAATGTTTACAGGTTACCAGTTTAGAGTTACAGAGTGCAAAATTATTGATATAATGTTCACGGCAAAACCTCACATGTGTGGTACACCGTTTACTTGTGAGTGCCCGACCTACTTATGCGTTCATATATGCGCATGAGCACGGGGGGACAGGGGCACTTTACTTTTTATTATTATTATTTATTTAATTATTTATAAACATTTTATTTTTACACTCTCCCTTGTAAACATTTCTTGTGGCAAGAATAAAACATGACAGGCCCTCTTTATGGATACATCTGACGTCTATAAGCACACACATCTCTCCTCTACCCTTGAAAGCATCAGATCAAAAAAAAATTTGATCTGATGCCTTCCAACAAAAAAAAAAAATGTTTGGTTTACATCCGCCCTAAACCGGAAGTAACATCATGATGTCGCTCCCGGCTTTCTAGATCATAGGGGTAAACATAGACGATCTGGTCTCTCTTCCCCTCTATGGCCAGCCGCGCAAACTGCCAGGCTCGCCGATGACAACAGTAAGCCCAAGAAACATTGGCGAGCGGCAGGGGGAACGACCCCTCCCAATGCTTCTCAAAGTGATCCGGAATATATCGGAAAGAGAATTGCTAGCTGCAAAAAACAATGCCGGGGCTATGGCTGACAACTGCAACTACAGCCCCGGCAAACCACTTCAGAACCATAACACATACAGTACCCTATATTGTCAAAAGTCCTTGCCCAATGTAAACAAATGAATACCAGCATTAAAAAAATGTTAAAGAAAACTGCGTGCCCCCCCCCCCCAATTCATACTGGACCCTGGGTGTGGTACAGATTTTATGGGGAACCCCATGGCAAAATAAAAAACTCTATACCGGACCCTTATCCGGGGGTACCAAGAGCCACCCCCCTCCTGAACCATACCAGGCCACAGGCCCTCAATATCGGGGGGGTGCTTTGTGGCAGGGGGGCTCCCACCTCCCAAGGCACAAGGGCCTCTTCCGAACAATCCTGGAGGGTGGTTGTGGGGAAGATCCACCCAAAGCGCGTTGTCTTCATATTGATGGGGACAAGGGCCTCTTCCGAAACAATCCTGGAGGGTGGTTGTGGGGAAGATCCCACCGTCTGAGAGCTCCACTTTGTTGCCGATAAATAAATTTAAGGTGGGGCCACCAGATGAGGTCACTGGGTGACTCCGCCCCCTCGTGACATTATTGATCTGGCAATCAATGGAAACATTCACCATTCACAGCATCTGCTGTGGCAATTCTAGCCATAAAAAATGTTTGTATCTCTCGCTGCCAAACCCGGACAGGAATGTTACAGACTTTACACTACAGTAGCTCTTCACAGAGTCAAAGTTCTCTCATTTCTAGTGTAGTGCTAACTCCTGTAGGAGCCGCTGGATTGTGGGCCTTTACCCCTTTCACACAGCCAGGCAACAGGAATTTTTCACTATTTCTCCCCAGAGACACAATAATCAGTCCAGGGGATTTGGTTTTGTTTAGTTTTTCTATTTTAAAAGGTTGAACTTGAATAGGGAATTGGGTAACATGAGATGCCCAATCTGAAGAACTTCAAACAAGCAGTTGAGGACCTGATAATGTCTCTGGCTGCTATTAACTTACTCCAACTGCGCTGCCCAATCGTGGGAGTGATGGTGCAGCTAAAGTAACAACAAAGGTTCCAAAAACTCAAGTTGCAGGTGCAGCACCTGGCTGCTCTTGACCCAAGCTAGAGATGTTGGGGTGCTCTTGGCTGCTTTATGTTGGCACTAAGCTGTTCCCTGGTCCAAGACATGTAGAGTATTGTGGCTCACTGTCCTCTCTGTTGCTTTGGGGTGTGTTAAATGGAAGGTACTCAGTCCCTTTAAGCAGTTTGATGAAACCACAAAACTACTGTACCGGCCTCTCTGCTGTACAGACTGATTGTGGTTCCCTGGATATCTGCAGCTAAGCCTAGCTTAGACTGGGCTAGCTGAGGATGAGAGGCTTCTTGGTCTCTCTTACTTCCATGGTCTTCATTCTACCACTAGGTGAAGATCCCCCCCAGCACAGGGGTCTCTTCTAGACTAGTGGACCCACAGACTGGCAGGCTCCTGGGTATTTATGGATTTCCCCCACCTTCTTGGCCTCTCCTCCCCAGAGATTGGAGGGAACTCCATAAATATTCAAGCTTCAGCCTCTGTTCCTCCACCCTCTATCCAGAGAGTTCTAGAAGCCAGGGGGAGGTAACAAAGCCACAGCCTTTGAAGCACTGCATAGTCTCCCTAAACAAAATGAACACATGCTCTCCTACCTACAAGGGAGCCAACTAAATGTATCTAGGCTATGCTAGGAACTGTGAGGGTGCTAGACTAGTAAGAGCATTCAGCAATATATTAATGACTTATAAGTGATATTTTAATGAAAAGAAAAGAAAACATACAAAAACTATTTGCAGAAACAATATTACAAAACAGCCATAAGCAACAGTAAAATAAAAAAGGCTTAAAAATTATTTAAAGCAGAACCAATCCTGCTTATCCTTAATAGTCAATGAACCTGCCATCTTAGCCTCTGTTTGATCTGCAGTTGCCCTGATGCTGCACATCTAATTAGTTATGAAACCTACCCTCTGTCACGTACCTGGTGGTGGAGTCTGACTTATGCAGTGGGCAACCCCTCTTACGACCCTGATTCCTGAACCCCTGGTAGTGTGGACAGGGAGCTCGGGAGTGCAGGGAGGCACGAGGGTCGGGCTGGGTCACAGGTGGTGGTGTGCTGGTCCGTGAGGTGCTCGTGCAAGTTGAAGCGTGGTGCTGCAGGCCGGGTCGGTAACGGGCTGGCAGAGCGGTACAGATGGGTCAGGCTGAAGAGTAGTCGGGTGCAAGCAGAGTTCGTTAACTGGCGGGCAGCGAGGTACAAGGGAGCAGGCAGAAGAGTGGTCGTGGAAGCCGGGGTGCAGGCAGAGATCAATAGCAGAGTCAAGGCAAGCCAGGTCACAGGAACATACAATCAGGATCACAGGTTGCTACAGGAACACACAAACGCTGTAGAACAGACAGCACTTGCTACAGGAAGCAGGAAGTTTAAATAGAGCTGCTCATCCAGCAAATAGAGGAAACCACAATCAAGTGCAAATAACCTTCAGCACGGTCTTTTTCTAACACCATCTGATTGTTTGGCAGTTGGTTTGAGAGCACAAGCAACCGTGACAGTTATAATTCTCAGCATGCTTTTAATGGAATAGTTTTAAGAAACCATTACATCAATGTTTTTAGTTACACTTTTTGGAATTTGGTTCAGCACAGAGTTCAGATCCCTTGCAGAGTACAACTGAGCAAGAGTCACTGGCCCTCTTAACATGACTCTGAGTATCCTTTGCAGTTCTCCAGTAAAAACAAAAGCCCAGAGCTGCCAAATGCACAGCTTTTTCTTGACCCCCGAAGTGGAAGGATAGAGCTACCGCCCGCAGTCCGAGGGGTGTGGTGGAGATAAGATGGAGAGTGGAAAAAAAAAATATATATATATATGGTGTCAAGGTGGACTTTGGAGCTGCTATCTAAGTGCATGTGCAAAAATGTAGTGATCATATAAGAACCAAGTCAATTGGTAATATGCAAATTAGTGTATAAGTGCTAATAAGACGTAAATATGTAAATAAATATATGAGGTATATAAAGTGCAGTGCGATATGCATAAAAAATATATATAAAATTAAATAAAATTCTTATGATATAACCCCAAAAGTCTGAACAATGACAAAATATAATATCAGAAAAAATGAATATTGAAATTAAAAAATTAATATTAGATTATAAAAATTATTAGGGAATAATAAATATATTGCCAATAAATATCAACCAAAAGTGCTTGTGCCAAAAACCAGAGTAAAAATGTATATGATACTCTGATGTGCAAACATAAAGTCAATAATAGAGTCCATATAATGACAACAGCAAATGTCAGCGCTATTAGTTGAATCAAGTCCCAATCAGCTGTAGGGCAATCATGTAAAGCCTTTACAAGGATCTGAAGTCCCCGGAAGACTGGAGATCACGCTCCCGGTGGACCCTTATAATGCTTCAAGATCCCCGTATGATGGATTACATGTATGACAATAAAGCAGAAAATTCCAGTTAGACACCAGGTATAAAAAGTAGAACCATCCCAAGTATCTACTTACTGAACAGTTGGAGAAGTCAGACTCCGTCCGGCGGCTGGCGTTCCTTGCTCGTGCAGCCCGGGGGATTGTGGGGGCGTGATGACGCAATGGATCCGACTATCGCGTTTCATCATTGGACGTCGTCTGAGGCGGCCGATGACGAAACAGCATTTTTTCCCCAGTCTAGCAGCTGGTTTTCAGTTGTAGGTGGAGGCAGCCGCGAATACAAATTAATCCTAATTTTCTATAGCGCGGCAACACCCCTATACATTCTTTTTATAAGTTGGAGAGTATTTTATTATGCTCAGCACCTGCACCTATAATACCAGCTATTCTAAAAACATCCATATTTCCACCTGACAAGGCTTCACAACCCAAAAAACTCAATATTATTCAGCAAAATGAAATTACAATTTGTTAGATACCAAATATGATAATACTTATATTTTCCTCCTTAGAAGGTCTAATGTGTTTTATAAGCTTCCTGGACTTTGTACATTAGGAGTATCTCAGCGCCTGATTGTTGTCTCCTTATACATTGGTGTGGCCACTTTTTATGAAGGTAATACCATTACAGCAGGTATCTTTGAATATTTTTCAAATTTTTAAATATTTAATTTCAGAGGCTGATATGTATAAAAGTTGTATAGTACACTCCAGACTGTTTACGAGGCCATTTATGCCAGGGCCTCATCAGGAGGTTTATAATATCTCTTAAAGTGTTAAAGTGATTCTAAAGGTTCAGTTTTTTAAAAAAAAGTAACAAACATGTTATATTTAACTGCTCTGTGCAGTGGTTTTTCACAGAGCAGCCCATATACTCCTCTTCTGGGGTCCCCCGCTGGGCCCTCATAGCAAGCTGCTTGCTATGAGGGCACTTGTTTCGGGCTCGCTCCTGAGCCAGCTCTGTGTGTCCATAGACACACATGTTGTGGTTTGACCCCGCCCCCACTCCCTCCTCACAGGTTGTGATTGATTTTTTGTCTCTGAGCCTATGAGGAGAGAGGGAGCTGTGGTCTCGGCACACCGCTGGTTCGACATTGGGCACAGGTAAGTATTTGGAGAGGATGAGGGGGAAAATGCACATTATAGGTTTTTTATCTTAATGCAGAAAATACATTAAAGCGGAGTTCCACCCAAAAGTGGAACTTCCGCTTTAAGTACTTCTCGCCCCCTGACATGGAGCGGGTACCTAGTTTTGACAGGTACCCAGCTCCCACTTCCTATCCTGGTTACCTCGCCACCTAGGTGACTCCCCCTCTCCCCCTAGGTGACCTCTACCTCCCTACAATCTTCTGGGACACGTCACACGTCCCAGAAAATTGCCTGGCCACTGATAGATTGTCGGTGCCAATATCCTCGTCTGTTTTT
This sequence comes from Glandirana rugosa, assembly GCA_018402905.1. Lineage (NCBI taxonomy): Eukaryota > Metazoa > Chordata > Amphibia > Anura > Ranidae > Glandirana > Glandirana rugosa. Next base: position 2,393,789 of record BLSH010384004.1, on the reverse strand, counting down.
TTCTTCGTTTGGAATCTTCATTGGCTGCCATGGAATGACATACCTACCATCCATGTTCAAGGAAGTTAAAGTGGTTGTAAACCTCAGACATGAAAAATGAACAAAGCATATCCCTCTATAGCGTATACTTGTCTCAATCCAGAGTAATTTCTGTACACTGCCTCATTCCTCTGCTATAAGCATAAGTCACTACTGACAAGTTTTACTGACACCAAGAGAAAAATGGTGACAGGGGAGGGAGCTCCAGCTGATTGACTGTTCCTGTGTTCTATATGAAGGGAGGTGTGTCCTTTCCCTTCAATCAACTCTAAGAGCTCTCCTCACGAATGTAACTTGAGCTCTCCACCCCCCGCTTATCAGAGCTGTGATATTCTGTGCAAATTCTGCACTTTGAATGAAAGAAGGAGAAAGACCAGTGTAGATAAACAGGTACAACTTATGTAGGAGGATTTGTTTCATCTCTATGTATCGCCTGAGGCTAGTCACTTCACTGGGTATATGGAAGGGTTTACAACCACTTTAATTCATCATGGCAATCAGCAGATGCAGGATGAGTGTACACAGCTATGTACAAGATGTGAGCATCCTAAAGAAGCATGCAAGGAGGTAGGTAAAAACCTTTAATTGCAGAAGAGATAATAATCTTAACCCCTTTGTGCCGACCGCACATATATATGCGGCCTCATGGAAGTGGGCTTTTTTCCATGGGGCCACATATATACGTACCTCCCTTTGTGCTGGGAGCAAGCCGCACAGCAAAGGTGCTTTTAAGTGCAGAACGAGGGATTTGGGGTCTTATAGACCCCAGATCTCTCCTTAACCACTTCCTTACTGGGCACTTAAACCCCCCTCCTGCCCAGACCAATTTTCGACTTTCAGCGCTGTCGCATTTTGAATGACAATTGCGCGGTCGTGCGACGTTGTACCCAAATAAAATTTGCGTCCTTTTTTCCCCACAAATAGAGCTTTCTTTTGGTGGTATTTGATCACCTCTGCGTTATTTCTGATCACCGCTATAAACAAAAGAAGAGCAACAATTTTGCAAAAAAGAACAATATTTTTTACTTTTTGCTAAAATACAAATCCATAAAAAAAAATAAAAAAGAAATTATTCATCAGTTTTGGCCGATATATATTCTTCTACATATTTTTGGTAAAAAAAAAACAAAACGCAATCGGCGTATTTTGATTGGTTTGCGCAAAAGTTATCGCGTCTACAAACTATGGGAATTGATTTATGGCGGTTTTATTTTTTTTAGCCACTGATTACTGTGTAAATGTCATTGGCAGTGAAGGGGTTAAATTGCAGGGGGCAGTGAAGGGGTTAACAATGTTCCCTGGCTGTGTTCTAACTGTGGGGGGCGGGGCTGATCGGGACATAACAGATCTAACTGATCCCAGTGACAGGGATCAGTAGATCTGTCATGTCCCCTGTCACAGAACGGAGAACCGCCGTGTTTACATCGGCGGTTCCCTGTTCTGCAGCTCTGTCAGGCGATCGTGGGTCTCGAGCGGACATTGAGTCTGCCCGACCCACGGGCTCGCGCGCGCCGCCGCCAGGGGGCGCACCGGGAGCGTGCATAGGGGGCGACGTCCATGGACGTCGTCCCGGCATTTCAGATCCGCGCTGGAGCCGTACTTCAGCAAAAGTGCGGATCTGTAGGGGTTAAAGAGTACCTGTCACTGCCTATTGCTGTCACAAGGATGTTTACAACGTTCAAGATACCCAGCTTTTGCAGAGTGCTGGGCAAATTTGTAATCCAGTGGGTAATGTCCAGCATTTGCAGATCGCTGGACATAATTGTAATCCATGGGCGCAGGGCGCAATTGTCCGGCGTGGTTACCACAGGTAACGGCACATGGTAACAAAGTCACTGAATTGCAGGATGATGCAAGTGTCAGTTGAAGTGACTGAGCAAGCAGGAGCAGCAATTGCCGACCGCTCCCGCTGGTTGCTATGAACAACGGTACACCTGTAAGAATTTACTGTTAAGCAGGCAAACACACAAGTCCTTCCCCCGAGTTAAGTCCAGGTTGGCAAGAGAACAATTACAGTTCCCTGGCTCAGTTCTCCGTTGCTAGGGGCAATGACTGGCAGCTTTGCCAGTGAATCCCGTACGAGCCCCCAAATGTAGCCATGTGCCCCCTTGGGGGTGGCTGATAGATGTGGTTCACGTGCCCGCTGGCCTCAAACACACAATATTCCATGCATCCGGAGTCACGGAACAGGCTGGTACTTTGTTTTGTTGTTTTATTGAGGGGATAAACTTGAACAGGGAAATGGAGGACTGTGGGATGCCCAATGGATCAAATCACGGGACCATCTATATACACCGCGGTATAAACACTCCTTCTTCCTCCAGCACATACACGTTCTGACTGTTACACTCCTTTTTCTTCTCTCCTGCTCACTACTTGATATTCCTGGCCTGAAAGGCAAGTTATCAGGCCTCCATGACACCTCTTCCTCCACCACAAATAGCACATGGTGAGGCCTGCTCTGCTGCCAGCATTACAGGCAAGGGCCACGGGCTCCCAGTTGTGAAGCCACGGGCCCTCAAAGTGTAGCTAAGTACATTGGTGCTAGCTGGGTATTGATGGACTGCTGAGAAAAGAGGTGGAACCGCTCCAGGTGTGGATAAGGAAATCAAAGAATCAGGTGCAGGTATGGTCCGTCATCCAGGAAATGCTGCAAACGAAGAGATATGACCACACCGACCAGATTGTTACACGATCGGCATGTGTATGTGATTTTAAATTTCACACGGGAGGTTTTAACCCTATGTTGCTGCTTGACATCCCTGCAACCCTTCCTTTATCTTAGGGGGTGTCTATCAGCAAAGGATTTTTTGTATTAGGCAATTATTGGATAGTGACTCATCACTAGCACCTGCACTTTATTATAAATGTCCTGGTGGTTTGTCTTTTATTTAGGGTTATGACTAAGCGGATATGTAGTCTGTGAAACGCGTTAACCTTTTTTGTCTTGTGGATTGTCATTTTGTCTGCCTTTATGATTTGACTATACTTCAATATTCACAATAAAGTCTACGCAAATTCAATGCTTCTAAGTGTGGTCACAGCTCTTTGATTGATGGACTACTACTCTCAGCCCATCCTCTTCCAGGCCACTCCGGCCTACCTCGCTCTCCAGTGACACTCCTTCCCCTGACTGGCTCCTCCGACCTCCACATACTGTCCACTATCTCCTCCCAGCCTACTCCAGCCTTTCTGTCCAGCTCCCAGGGTCTGTCACTCACTGACACCGGTGGATCCTTTAAAGAGTCCTCTGTGTAGCCTCTCTGCTGCTCTCCTCCTCCCTTGTGCCGCTCCAGGAACCAACTCCGCTCCTGGCTGCACCCGAGCCTCCAGGACTCAAGGTCACCCCACCAGACCGGGGGCTCCCTTTCGGGTGAGGCCTCCACAGCACCCGCTACATCTCCACTCTTCCACGCGACACTCTCCTCCCCCCTGCTGGCAGCTCTTCTCCCCCTGCCCAGATCAAAACATTCGAGCCTGTATTTTTTTGTCAGGCCTGACTAAATTTTGCCTCTCCTAGCAAAACAAACCCCACTGCAAAAGCACCTATCACTATGGGGGCACTACATTTATATTTTACAAAAAAAAGTGGCTTATGTACTGCGTTTTTTTGCATTAAAAATTCAAAAAATAGTATTTTTTCCCCCCAAAAAATTGCATTTGAAAAAACACTGCGCAAATATCACGTGACATAAAAAATGGCAAAACCCAACAATTTATTCTCAAGGGCCTCTGCTTTTGAAATATGATAAAAAACTTAAAAATTACGTTTTTTTGCGTCATGTATTCGGTGAAAAAAAACATTTTATATTTACATCACGGGGGTATCACTATCCACGAAAACGTCACCCCAAACAAAACGATCCTCTCCGTTTTAAATCAGTCCGGACTGTTTTTTTATGTCCGAGCTTACAAAACTAGACCCGTCCCCCTCTTCTCGACGGTCGTCCCCCCTCCTCTCACAGCGCACCTTCTCACCTCTACATCGCCCACGACACCTCCGGAGTGGGCTTTCCCTCGGGGGCCAGACCACCCCACTGGAA
>BLSH010384004.1:2348110-2358572 GCA_018402905.1 Glandirana rugosa | reverse complement strand
TGTCCATATACTACCCTAGCCTGTCTATATACTACCCTAGCCTATCCATATACTACCCTAGCCTGTCTATATACTATCCTAGCTTGTCCATATACTACCCTAGCCTGTTTATATACTACCCTAGCCTGTCCATATACTACCCTAGCCTGTCCATATACTACCCTAGCCTGTCTATATACTACCCTAGCCTGTCTATATACTACCCTTGCCTGTCTATATACTACCCTAGCCTGTCTTTATACTACCCTAGCCTGTCCATATACTACCCTAGCCTGTCTATATACTACCCTAGCCTGTCCATATAATACCCTAGTCTGGTCCGAACTGACGAATCAAAATTTCGGACGATATTCCAATTAGAATAATTTTCAAATCAAATTAGAATGATTTTCAAATTGAATTTGAATTTCCAAAGAGAATAAAATAGAACAGAAAATAAAGGAATAGAATAGAATAGAAAATGAAATAATAGAAAAAATTGAATAGAAAAAAAAGGATAGAACAGAAAAAAAAAAAAAAAAAATAGAGTAAAATAGAATAGAAACTAAAGGAACAGAATAGAATAGAATACAAAAGAGAATAGAATAAACATCTGGAATTCAAAATTCAAGTAAAATAAATTCAAATTTGAATTGGATAGAAAAGAAAAGAATAAAATAGAAAATAAAATAATAGAGTATAAAAGAATAGTATAGAATAGAATAAACAATACAAAAGAATAGAATAGAATAAAAAGAATATAATAATATAACAGTTTTCCAAAATTCGAATTTCGAATAGAATACATTAAAATTTGAATAGACTAGAAAGGAAAAGATTTGAACAGAAAATAAAAGAATATAATAGAAAAAAAAAATAAAATAGAATGGAACAGAAAGAATATAACCATCTTCCAAAATTTGAATTTCACATAGAATACATTTGATTCGAATGGAATTTGAAAAATTTGAATCGATTTGAATTAGAATAAACAAAATGAATTCTGGAAACTAATTAAAGAAATTTAATTAAATTAATTTATGTAAATAACGAATAAAGACTAAACAAGACATGTTTTTTTCCTTCTGCACATGTCTAATCTCAGGTGCGTGGTCAGACAGGCAGGAGTCAGCAACAATTGGGCGGCAGGCATAGGCTTGCGCAGGGGGTGTGCCAGGTGTTCTTGGGCACACCCTAATTACTCTTTGGTGCCGATTCTCCCCTACCTCCTGGGTTCTTTCCTGCATTTCAACCCCACCGCAGTGCTGCTGACTGCCCTGCTTTCCACTCCCCCCCCCCCCCGGCTGCTGCGGAGGATGTTTCAGGATGGAGAGCGGGGGAAGGTGTCAATTAATATGTAATTTACCGACACCTCCCTTTTCTAAATTAACACAGTGAACACACTCACAAACTGTGTTGAACCATACATGAAGCATAGTAAACTGTGTTTACTATGCTTTAGTTTGTGAATGAACAGGAAGCCGCTCAGTATAGAGCACTATGTTTGAAGTTTGGGGTGCACGCCCTAATGTAATAGGCAGGAGGGCAGAATAAGGAACCAGGAGTCAAAGCCAGGCCAGGGTCAGTATCAAGCAGGCGGAGAAGGTACTGGAAGAGCAGGCAGAAGACAAGGTTGGGGTCACACGCCAAAGTCAGCAAAGGGGGTTCAGGAACAAGCAGAATCAACAAGCCGGGTCTGGATACAGAAGTCCACAGGATCAGGTTTATTTTATTTTTTATACACTGTCCCTTTAAAAAAAAAAAAATCTGATCACTTTTATTGCTGTCACAGGAAATGTAAACTTCCCTTATGGCAGTAAAAGGCGGTGACCGGTACTCTTTATGGAGGGACCCCAAACCCCTCCTCTGCATTTCAAAGTATTCAAAACACCAAAACCAGCGTTTTTGAGTACTTTGGATTTTTTAAAACCGCCACCGTTGGCAGCCAAGTAAACTGGAAGTGACGTAAATCTGGTCTCAGGGTTACTACATTGGGTCCCTGGTCTAGAATTGTTACATTGTATCTCTTGTTACAAAGATGTATATATTTCCTATGCTCCTAGTGGCCATAATGAGGTATTTTACCACTGCCCATAATAAAAGAACACTCGCTCAGAAGGGAACATAACCTAAAGAACATTCATTTTACCCCACTGGTTACATCTATTTGATAATTCCCTCTAGCGTTCTCTAGAATTGTTACATTATATCTCTTGTTACAAAGATGTATATATTTCCTATGCTTCTTGGCTCCATCTAGTGGCCATAATGAGGTATTTTACTACTGCCCATAATAAATGAACATTCGCTCAGAAGGGAACATAATTTAAAGAACATTCATTTTACCCCACTGGTTACATCTATTTGATAATTCCCTCTAGTGTTCTCTAGAATTGTTACATTGTATCTCTTGTTACCCCACTGGTTATATTTATTTGTTAATTCCCTCTAGCGGTCTCTAGAATTCTTACATTGTATCTCTTGTTACAAAGATGTATATATTTCCTATGCTCCTTGGCTCCATTTATTGGCCATAAGGTGGTATTTTACTACTGCCCATAATAAGAGAACATTGCAGATTCACTGGACGAAGGGCTATTCCATTGTCTTTAGTAGACCCCTATGTAGTTGCAAAGATATGTCCAGATTTGCTAACACATGCTAAAATTACAAAACTAGGATCAGGCGTTATCCTCTTGTCACCGATGTCACACATATGTGAAGTGGCAAAGAGGGTTGGCTTTAATGCCCACATGCCGACCCGCACATTTGCGTCCACGGGTGGCAAAGTTGCACAGCACAGTGACCAAGCTGTCAAGGAAAACTTTGGGTCTTTTCTAATGATCAGGAGCTGGGGGAACCGGCTGGTGCTCAATCTTCTTGGGGGGGCAGCCCATGGCCCCCACCTAGCCAGCCAACCACCCCCAGCGCTCGATCGATCGATTGCCGATTTGCTCGCTCTTTCACCCGCCAGGCCCCCCGCCAGCCCCACACTTACCCCATCCAGGTCCCAGCTTCGGTGGCTCCCCCCCTCCCCCGCGTCTCCTCCCGAGTCCCGGCACCAGCGGTTACTTCTCCTCCTGGCCAAACAGGACTTAGGACTCCCAGCAAATCGGGTCTCAAGGCCCACTTCCTGATTGGCCGGGAGGAGAAACAGGAAGACATTGGCGAATATTAATTTGCTAATGTCACATAATTGGGTGGGCTTGGGGCGCAGTGCTCTACACCCTGAGCCCACCCTTTTTAAGGCCAATTAGATCCTCCGCCTCTAATCATGTGCTTAAAAAAAAAAAATGAAACCCATGCATCCGGCTCCCTGTATGTAAATTAGGGGGCCGTACACATGGATGGGGGGCGGCACCCGTGTGCCCCTAATGGACAGGCCGCCACTGCTAGTAATGGTGGCAAGTAGAAACTTATAGCAGGACTGCGACATTGCGGTGGACAAATCGGACACTAGCTGACACTTTTTGGGGACCAGTGGCACTAATACAGTGATCAGTGCTAAAAATATGCACTGTCACTGTACTAATGACACTAGATGGGAATGGGTTACCATCAGGGGCAATCAAAGGTTTAACTGTGTGCCTAGCTTGTGTTTTGGTGCTTCTACTAGGGGAAGTAATAGATTTTATTCCCTGCTTTGCAATCGCAGTCGCAATCGAGCCGCCATATATCTGTGTTATATGGTTGGCAAGCGGCCATACCCAAAGGCAAACATTTATTATAATGCAGCTTACCAATTCTTAGATGTGACGGCTGCATGCGTTTTCTTTTTTAGGCTTTCTTTCTTCTATTTTCACCCGGTGATCCAGCCAGAAAGTCTGTTGTTTTTCAAAAAGCTCAAGCTCTCCAGCAGAATGTATCAATTTCACATGGATAAGACAAACCATTTGACATTGACAGGGGAGCTCACAATGTGCAGTTTGCTGCAACTGATTATAAAGTGTTAACTAGAGTTTGGGTTCAGTTTTTTGGCGTATAACTAAATCAGATAATACATCAAGCACTCCCCTGCCCCCAGATTAAGAGCCCTTTCACACTGGGGCGCTTTTCAGGCACTTTCATGCTAAAAAAAAAAGTGCCCAACAAGCTCACGAAAACCTATTTCCATTAAAATCATGAATGCTTTCACACTGGGGCAGTGAAACAACGCCCCGTTCATTGAAATGAATAGAAATCTCTTCAAAAGCGCCGGAAAAGCTCCTCAAAAGTGCTCAGTGTTTTACTAGCAGTTTAGAAGTGCCTCAGTGTGAAAGGGGCCTAACAATTTTTCTATCCAAAGGTGCCTCCAGTGTTCCTTCCTCCAGAGTGTATTTTAGACCCCTTTCACACCGAGGAGCTTTTAAAAGAAAAGCGCCTGAAAAGCTCATGAAAACCTTTTTCCCATTAAAATCATTGAATGCTTTCACACTGGGGCAGTGCGGTGAAAAAAATGCCCCTCTCCATTGAAATGAATGGAAAGCTCTTCAAAAGCACCTGAAAAGCTCCTCAAAAGCACCTGAAAAGCTCTTCAAAAGCACTAAGTGTTTTACTGGCAGTTTAGAAGAGCCTCAAGCCCCTTTCACACTGGGGCTGCCCAAGCGTTAGCGGTAAAACACCGCTAATTTGCGGCGCTTTACCACTAGTTATAGCGGGCTATTCGGGCGGCGGCGGTGCGCCGTGGGGTTAAACAGGGGTTAAAAGTGCCGGTTAGCGGCGCTATCGATGCGGTGTTCTGCGCTATGGGAGCGCTGCCCAATTGTTTTCAATGGGCAGGGGTGGTATAGGAGTGGTGAATACACCGCTCCCACACCGCTGCAAAGATGCGGCTTGCAGGACTTTTTTTTACCGTCCCGCAAGCGCAGCGCCCCAGTGTGAAAGCACTCAGGCTTTCACACTGGGGTGTATTGGGGGGCGTTTTTCAGGTGCTTTTTAGTCGCTTTTTTAGGGCAAAAGCACCTGAAAAACGCCTTGGTGTGAAAGGGGCCTAAATCTGCTAATGCATTTAATACTCCCCCTGCCAGACTGACAATGCTGTCATCTGCTGTGCCTCCTGTGCTCCGTCCTCCCGAGGGCCAGAGGGGTGTCTCACTAATACAGGAGGAGTTACTGGCCAGATCACCAGGTGAAAGCAGAAGGAAAGAAAACTTAACACTCCTTTCACACCGAGGCGCTTTTCAGGCGCTTTCACGCTAAAAAAAGCGACTGAAAAGCTCACGAAAACCTATTTCCATTAAAATCAATGAATGCTTTCACACTGGGGGCATTGCGCTGGCAGGGCAGTGAAAAAAATGCCCTCTCCATTGAAATGAATGGAAAGATCTTCAAAAGCGCCCGAAAAGCTCTTCAAAAGCGCTTAGTGTTTTACTGGCAGTTTAGAAGTGCCTCAGTGTGAAAAGGGCCATGAAAGAAAACAAATGCATCCACAACATCTAATGATTGGTAAGCTGCATTATACTACAGTTTTGGGTTTAACCACTTCAGCCCCGGAAGGATTTCCCAGTTTAGGACCAGAGCACTTTTTGCTATTCGGCGCTGCGTCGCTTTAACTGACAATTGCACGGTCGTGCGACGTTTTTTGCGACGAAATTTGCGTCCCTTTTTCCCCACAAATAAAGCTTTCTTTTGGTGGTATTTGATCCCCTCTGCGTCATTTCTGATCGCCGCTATAAACAAAAGAAGAGCGACAATTTTGCAAAAAAAAACAATTTTTCTTACTTTTTGGTAAAATACAAATCCAAAACAAATATATAAAAAAACATTTTTTTTCATCGGTTTTGGCCGATTTATATTCTTCCTCAAAAAAATGCAATCTGCGTTTAATGATTGGTTTGCGCAAAAGTTGCCGCGTTTACAGACGATGCAAATTAATTGCGATTTTTAGCTGAAGTGCGATATTGCAGCGGACAATTTTGACACTTTTTTGGGACCATTGGCATTTATACAGCGATCAGAAATTTAAATGTCCACTGATTACTGTATAAATGTCATTGGCAGTGAAGGAATTAACCTGCAGGGGGTAGTGAAGGGGTTATCTGTGTTCCCTAGGAGTGTTCTAACTGTGAGGGGGCTGGACTGTTATGGGCATAAGAGATCTAACTGATCCCAGTGACAGAGCATGGGAACCGCCGCGTTTACATTGGCGGTTCCCCGTTCTTTGGCTCTGGCTGCTGATCGCGGCTCGCTGGCGGACATCGGGTCTGCCCGAGCCGCGGGCACACTCCTACCGGCCCCCTAGCGGCCACTCCGCAAATCACCATTTATTTATGGCGATTCGCGGGGCACCTCCACAGTGCCGCAGTATATATACTGCGCGCGGTGTGGAAGTGGTTAAAAAGCGTGCACTACAATATAAACCAATCCAAGTCCTCGGTGACCGGAGATCGGTGCCCTTCACACCGGCACCTCCTCCCATCACCGCTATAGAGGGGCTCATTGCCGCTGTGCCGATTCCTTCTCTTAGGTGAAGAGGAAGAAATGTTTTTGAAAAGTATTCGCCGTGAAACACAACAGCAGTTTGTTTATCCCCCTCGGGGAAGCCGCGCTACAAATTAGGCGGCTCGGAATGGTACAGATCGCTGCTATGGTAACCGGCTTCCTGCGCTGGTCCCTCCGCGTGGAGCGGCGCTTCGGCACCAGCCACATTTTTTTTTTTTTACATTCTAGCGATAATGAGCGAGATTCTTCCCCCCGCTGCCTTCTCATTAATTATTGCAGAGTGCGCTATTCAGAGAACGCCGAGTGTAACGCACGCTGATGCCGAGCGAGGGTCGCAAGTTCGCAGCTTTTCTGACGGCTCTTATAATTACCCGGGAATGGAAATGTATAGCATTGCCGCGGCCGGGAGTATCAGGGAAGAGCGGCAAGGGGACGCATTCAGTACATTAGAGAGCAGCCATTTATCTACCAATACAATTTTGCCTATTGAGGCTCCATTCACACTTCAAAATCGTGCGACTTCCATTGCGACTTTGGTGTGACTTTGGACGAGTGCGACTTTGTCTTTGACCATGTGACTGTGTGTGCTCCACAAAGTCACATGTACACTATATTACCAAAAGTATTGGGACTAGGGTTGCCACCAGGGGCGTAACTACAGGGGTTGCAATTGCAACCGGGCCCCATGCTCCAGGGGGCCCGTGTGCCTCCCTTGTACACCTGGATAGGAGGGATGGTGGGGGTGGCATTTAGAGGAACCAATTCCCCCATTTTCCTCCTAATGTAGGAGATTGGTTCCTCTATATGCTGCCCCCGCCACCCCTCCTATCCAGTTTACTCGTCTTCTGCTGTTCCCAGGGTCCCTGTGTGCTTCCCTGGGTTCCCCCACAGAGCTGCTGTCTTCCTCCCTCCTCTGTCCTGCCAGCTGCTGTAGAAGATGAGTCATGATGGAGAGATGGGAACGGGTCGGTAAATTTGTCATTTACCGGCTCCTTCCTTTTCTGAATGGACAGAGTCAGTGATTGGTACCAATTGGTTCATTCATGACCGAAGCATAGTAAACTGTTTTTTACTATACTTCCATTTCTGCATGAATGAGAGGCTTGGTACTAGGGTTGCCACATCATCCCTTTAATCCAGGACAAATATGAATTACACAGGTTGTTCTGAGGCTGATTTAATGCAGATAAAGCACCAAGTGAGTTTAATTACCACCTTAATCAGCCACCGAACCTGTGTAATTAATATGTGTCCTCGATTAAAGGGATGATGTGGCAACCCTACTCGGTACACAACTATTCGTTTATTCGGGAGTAAAGGGCCCCAGGATCAGTGGGAAGAGGGAAGGGCCCTTCATAATTTCTTGCACCGGGGCCCTGAAGGTTCTAGTTACGCCCCTGGTTGCCGCATCATCCCTTTTATCCGGGACTCATATGAATTACACAGGTTCTGGGGCTGATTAAGGTGGTAATTGAACTCACTTGGTGCCTTATCTGCATTAAATTAGCCTCAGAACAACCTGTGTAATTCATATGTGTCCTCGATTAAAGGGATGATGTGGCAACCCTAATTGAGGCACCTGCCTTCACACGCACATGAACATTAATGGCATCCCAGTCTTAGTCCGTAGGGTTCAATATTGAGTTGGCCCACCCTTTGCAGCTCTAACAGCTTCAACTCTTCTGGGAAGGCTGTCCACAAGGTTTAGGAGTGTCTATGGGAATGTTTGACCGTTCTTCCAGAAGAGCATTTGTGAGGTCAGGCACTGATGTTGGACGAGAAGGCCTGGATCTCAGTCTCCGCTCTAATTCATCCCAAAGGTGTTCTGTTGGGTTGAGGTCAGGATTCTGCGCAGGTCAGTCAAGTTCCTCCACCCGAAATTCGCTCATCCATGTCTTTATGGACCTTGCTTTGTGGTCCAAATCATTTGGTGGAGGGGGGATTATGGTGTGGGGTTGTTTTTCAGGGGTTAGGCTTGGCCCCTTAGTTCCAGTGAAGGGAACTCTTAAGGCGTCAGCAGACCAAGACATTTTGGACAATTTCATGCTCCCAACTTTGTGGGAACCGTTTGGGGATGGCCCCTTCTTGTTCCAACATGACTGCACACCAGAGCACAAAGCAAGGTCCCATAAAGACATGGATGAGCAAGTTTAGGGTGGAGGAACTTGACTGGCCTGCACAGAGTCCTTACCTCAGCCCTTTGGGATGAATTAGAGCGGAGACTGTGAGCCAGGCCTTCTCATCCAACATCAGTGCCTGACCTCATAAATGCACTTCTGTAACAATGGTCAAACATTCCCATAGACACTCCTAAACCTTGTGGACAGCCTTCCCAGAAGAGTTGATGCTGTTATAGCTGCAAAGGGAGGGCCAACTCAATATTGAACCCTGCAGACTAAGACTGGGATGCCATTAAAGGTCATGTGCGTGTAAGGGCAAGCGTCCTAATACTTTTGGTAATATAGTGTACATTCAGTGCTGGAGGTCCCGGTACTGCATTCTCCCACATTCCCCACTGGCAAAAAGCCTTGCTTTTAAGTACAGTGACGTCCCCCAGGGGGCGCTGCCATAGTATGTTACAATGGTCCTTTTGACTGCATTTTACCACTTGACTATTATGTCGGGCTAATTGAACATCTGCCCGGCAGAAAAAATAATTACTAATATTTACTCATCTGTAAATCGCGAGCATAGCACCCCCTCCACCTAGAAGAACTGCAGAAATGCCATGCACTGGGGTGTTGAATTATTGCGATGCCATCTGGCTCTGGCGAAGGACTGAAATGAAAGCCGTGCGTTTCAGCATTAATGTGTGTAATCTCGTGTCGCTCGGCTTGCTGTGGGCCCGGTGGTCACTAGCTGGATTTGCGCTGGTTGTCTGGAAGGGACGTGCTTGGAATTCTCAATAGCAAAGCCTGAAAGACACGAAGGTAAGCGGCCAATTCACCCAACCCAATGAAAGGACGGAGAGACGGCTCTGCAAAGGACAGCAGGAAGACATTTCTGTGACATTCTGTTTGAGATCACAAAATTCCTTTCAGATATTCAGTCCAAATCCCAACTCCAGCTTTAATAAATATATACAGCTGTACTTATAAATTTGGCAAAATCTGTAAAATTGTAGCCATTTTGGTGCACCAATGCCACCAAAAGGCACTTAGAGAAGCCTCAAAATTTTGGTAGCAAAATCATTTGGTGTAATGAGACTAAAATTAACCTGTATGGTCACAAACATTACTAGGCCTATGAAGGAAAGCACTTCATCCCTACTGTGAAGCATGGAGGTGAATCTCTGCAGCTTTGGGGGCTACAGAAGTCAAGGGAATTTTGTCAAAATTGATGGAAGGATGAATGCAGCCTATTAGAAAAATAAAGCAGCAAAATTTGCATTGATCAGCCCGGAAGCTTCTCATGGGGCGCACATAGACTTTCCAGCATGACAATGACCTGAAACATAAGTGTGACAATGGCAGGACCTGTGTACTTGCTCGGGTGACCGGCTGGTGGCACTGTTGTACGGAGAACCAAAGGGTGTAGTTCTGGTGGCCACCAGTGGGTGCCTCCCAGCAGATGGCACAGGTCATTAAGCTACACCTGATGGGGCTGCTGGGACTATATAAGCCCGCCTTGCACCCAGTCCCAGTGCTTCAGCATTTTCCCTGCAAGCCGTACCCTGCCCGAGCCTGACCTGTCCTGATCCGTGTTCCAGACCTGTCCTGATCCGTGTTCCCACCAGGAGATCTGGCCTCCCTGGAACCTGATTCCTGCTCCCCCTTTCACCTTCAGCTCTCAGTATCTGCCTCCCTGTTCTCCTCATCTGATGTCTGCCTGTTTTGCCTATGTGTGTTTTGACATTTGTACTGTATTTAGTTAGTTAGATAGTTAGGTGTTTATTTTTGGGGTTGCAGTGTTTTCACTTTCTAAGGCTGCATTCACACAGGGGCGATCCGACTTCAGGCACGACTTTGCTAGGCTACTTGGAGGCAACTTGCAGGCAACTTGCAGGCCGTTCAACGGAGGTTCATCGGATCGTTTCAGCACGGACTTCAGCCTAGCGGGGACA
>BLSH010384004.1:2301695-2322721 GCA_018402905.1 Glandirana rugosa | reverse complement strand
AGACTTGTGCATGGCTGAAAAATTTGTTAGTTTTTGTTTTTTTTATTTTTGGAAATTCAGAAATTAGCGGTAATTCGACAATTGGAACAGCCGATAATCCGAAATTAGAAAATTCGGAAATCCGAAAATTTGAAAATAACAAAGAATGTTTGAAAGAATAACTAACTAATAAATAACTATTAAATTATAGGTATTGGAATTTCCTTGAAAATATGGCTGTTAGTGATAAATGTCATATTTAAAGTTCACGAACAGCCACATTTTCAAGGAAATGCCAGGAATACCTATAATTTAATAGTTATTTATTATTATTTCAAATGTTCTTTCTTATTTCTGAATTTCAGAAATTCGGAAATAAGAAAGAACATTTAAAGTAATAATAAATAACTATTAAATTATAGGTATTCCTGGAATTTCCTTGAAAATGTGGCTGTTAGTGAACTTTAAATATTAAATTTATCACTAACAGCCATATTTTCAAGGAAATTCCAATACCTATAATTTAATAGTTATTTATTAGTTAGTTATTATTTCAAATGTTATTTGTTATTTTCAAATTTTTCGGATTTCCATATTTTCAAATTTCCGAATTTTTGAATTACGGATTTTCGGCTGTTCCGATTGCCAAATTTCAGTGGATTTTCACATTTCTGAATTACCGCAAATTTCAGGATTTCTGCAATTACCGCAATTGCCAAATTACCGCAATTGCCAAATTTTCGAATCAGAAAAACAAAAATTCGGAATTCGTCAGAATTGCCGAAGTTTGCAAAATTTAGTAAAATGAAATTTGGAACGTAACGAAGTGCACAAGCCTTCTACCCACATTTTCTAATCTAGCTTTAGTCCTGGTAAAGATCTTCCTCTGGTTACTGGTTGTGAGTGACTGTGCATTTGTCTGTCACTGGCGATAACATTTTGTCTGTGCAATGACTGTGCCTTCTGCCACCAGCCATGCCCTTGACCTGTGTATGCCGTTGCCGCATGGATTGGTACTTGTGATGGATCACCTGTCTGCTCATTACTTTGTGACAGTGAAGTGAGCTGATGGACTTCAAACTAGAAGTGCCGCATAGTTGTAACCTTTTTCTTCCAAGGCAAGTTGTGCTCCGTGCATTGCAATGGAACCCTTCTAAAAGGAGCGACTCAAGTTGCTCCGACTTAGAAAAAGGTTCCTGTACTACTTTGGGGGCGACTTCAGAGCGACTTGCATTGACTTCTATGCAGAAGTCGTTTGCAAGCTGCGCTGAAGTCGCGCTGTACGGGTTTGGCTTCAAAGTCGGACGAGAATCAGGCGACTTTGAAGCCGCCCCAGTGTGAACCGGCACTTAGGCCCCTTTCACACCTGTGCAACCTGAAAGTTGCGATGATTTTGCTGAGATTTTACCACAATTTTTTGCCACGATTTTTGCCCTGATTTTGATGCGACTTTAGGGCCCGGTTCACACTGGTGAGGTACGAGAACCCTGCGAATCCACTGCAGTTCCCGCATCGCACTCGACTCACGCGGCCATTCACACTGCCCTATGCGAACTAAAGGGAATGTCAATACAATGTTAACGACACCCCCATTTCAGCTCGCATATCGCACTGCGAACTGACAGTTCAGACATGAATCGGATCGCATAAGTGTGAACACCCATGCGATCCGGTTCTGGTTTGACGCAAAAAAAGGGTCCCGCGCGAGTTTGGTCCAAATGTGATGCGATTTTAGCTATACTATCTGTATGGCTGAAATCGCATCACACAGACATTGCATGTGATGTGAACAGCAATGTGCTGCGAATCACATGCGATGTCTGTCATGGCACTAGTATGAACCGGCACTAGGGCCCCTTTCACTGTTGTACGACTTGTTTTTACTGCAATTTTGCGACAATTTTTTGCCGCGACTTGAAGCAATGCCTGTGTAATCCTGAGGTCTATGGACTTCAAGTCACATCAAAGTCGGACCAAAGTAATGCAGGGACTACTTTGAAGTCGCTGCGACTTGAAGTTGCACAGATATGAACGGTACTCATTGGAAATCATGGGGTACGACTTGTCATGCAATTTTGCAGTTCCAAGTCGCAGGACAAGTCGCACAATTGTGAAAGGGGCCTTATTTACTCCACGCATCGACAGAAACCCATCACCACTGTTAACACGTGAATTGCTTATTCTTCTGGTAAACCAGATAGTTTCATCTAACATTCTGCCTGGTGATAAAGAGACTGAAGCTAATGTCTTACCTTGACTCTAATCCAGTGGTTCTCAACTCCGGTCCTCAGGACCCACCAACAGGCCAGATTTTAAGTATTACCTTGGGGAGATGCAGACTAGAATACTGCAATCACTGAGCAGCAAATGATATCACCTGTGAGGTATTTCAGTTATCCTGCAAACCTGGCCTGTTAGTGGGTCCCGAGAAAAGGAGTTGAGAACCACTGCAATACACAATCACCTCCTGGAAAGACCACAGCAACACCACTCCAAGGTCCTGAGTGGGGTCCTAGTCTTGAATCTGCAGAAACTACACAAGAAATTGAGTTCATAAGTTTTCTGGTGGCCTTCCACCAGTTAAATGTAAGTAGGCTTGAAATTAAAACCCCACACCACTTCTAAGAGGTTTAGATACAATTTTATTCCATTACAGGTCAGGGGTACAATTCAAGAAACAGCCAATGCGTTTTGGGGGCTAAGTGCCCCTTCATCAGGGCTAGAAAGAACATTTTTCTAGCCCTGATGAAGGGGGCACTTAGGCCCCTCGAAACGTGTTGGCTATTTCTTGATTTGTACCCCTGACTTTTAGGCCCCTTTCACACTTGTGCTACCTGATTTTTACCACAATTTTGCCTCGACTTTACGGCGATTCTGACGCGATTTGGGAGCAGTACGACTTTGGTCCAACTTTGTTGCAACTTTGGCTCAATGAAAACATATTCCAAAGTCGCACAGAAGTAGTGCAGTAATCGTAACTATATTATTCAGGTGCGATTTTCATGAGACTTTGAGGGTTTAACATTGAAGTCTATGGACCTCAAGCTGGACCAAAGTAATGCAGGGAGTACTTTGAAGTCGGCGTGACTTGAAAGTCCTACAGATATGAACGGTTCTCATTGGAAATAATGGGGAACGACTTGTCATGCGACTTTGCAGTCCCAAATCACAGGACAACTCGAACAAAGTGTGAAAGGGGGGGATCTTAATGGATGTATTAAATTTCAAGCCTTCTTACATTACACTACAAGCCAAGGAGACTGTGGGGATCCTCTGGGGCAGTGTTCCTCAACTCCAGTCCTCAAGGCCCACCAACAGGTCATTTTTTCAGGATTTCCATTATTTTGCACAGGCGATTTGATCAGTTTCACTGTCTTAGTAATTACCACAGCTGATTCATCTGAGGGAAATCCAGAAAACATGATCTGTTGGTGGGCCTTGAGGACTGGAGTTGAGGAACACTGCTCTGGGGTGTAGAAGCCACTTGCCCAGGAACCAGATCATTTAGAACAGTGGTTCTCAACTCCGGTCCTCGTGACCCACTAACAGGCCAGGTTTGCAGGATAACTGAAATACATCACAGGTGATATCATTTTCTGCTCAGTGATTGCAATATTTTAGTCTGCATCTCCCCTTAAAACAGTGGTTCTCAACTCCGGTCCTCAGGACCCACCAACAGGCCAGATTTTAAGTATTACCTTGGGGAGATGCAGACTAGAATACTGCAATCACTGAGCAGCAAATGAGATCACCTGTGATGTATTTCAGTTATCCTGCAAACCTGGCCTGTTAGTGGGTCCCGAGAAAAGGAGTTGAGAACCATTGCCTTAAAACCTGGCCTGTTGGTGGGTCCCAAGGAAAGGAGTTGAGGACCACTGATTTACACCAACATTAATACCTTAATACAGTGGTTCTCAACTCCTGTCCTCGGGACCCACTAACAGGCCAGGTTTTCAGGATAACGGAAATGCATCACAGGTGATATCATTTGCTGCTCAGTGATTGCAATATTCTAGTCTGCATCTCCCCAAGGTAATACTTAAAATCTGGCCTGTTGGTGAGTCCCGAGGACTGGAGTTGAGAACCACTGCCTTAATACCTTCACGCCGACCGTACGCAAATATTCGGCCTAACTGGACTGCGCTTTTTTTCGTGGGGCCTTTGTGCTGGGAGCACACCGCACGGAGACCGAGAGCACCGGGGCCTAGGGTTGCCACATCATCCCTTTAATCCAGGACACATATTAATCACACAGATTCTGTGGCTGGTTAAGGTGGTAATTAAATTCACTTGGTGCCTCATCTGCATTAAATTATCCTCAGAATCTGGGTAATTCATATGTGTCCTGGATTAAAGGGATGATGTGGCAACCCTACCGGGGCCCGTTCTAACGGTTGGAACCCGCAAAGTCCGATTCCGGGTCACCTGATCGCTGTGATAGCCTCTTATTCTGTCTCTGTGGATGGATGAGAGATACATTGTATATTGGCTTTGTCCTTGCAAAGATATAAAAGTGTGCATAGAAAAAAATAATAATAATTTCAAAAATAAAATAAATCCGTGGATCAAGGTTTGATCTAGGTCAGCCCCAGGGTTAGTGTTTGGGGCAAGTTCAGGGTCAAAGGTCAGGGTCAGTATTTTTTTGGACAGGATTTTTTCTTTTTTAATTAGTATCAATGTCGGTGTGTTTTAGGTAGGATGAAAAAAATGCGAAATGCTTGTTTTTGGGCGGTACACGCAACAGCTAACATACACATATGTGGTATCTCTGCGATCGCCGGGAGCAGGAGATTTTATTTCGGGTTGTTCTTTGGTGGTCGTTATGGTAGCAAAAAGTAATATACAGCTACATTTAAAAAAAATGTTTGTTTTTTTACTACTTTGGAGCAGTTTTCCTTAGATAATAAAAGAAAATCAGGAGATATCCATTACTATTTACCACCGAATGAAAGCCCAATTTGTCCTGAAAAAAACGCGGTATAATCCACCTGGATGCACAAAGTAGTTGTGATGATATGTACGGTTTTACTAACGCATGTGAAAATTGCAAAATTGTGCTTAGGCATTAAGATTTGTTTTACCCTAAAGCCTTGTACACACGGGACGACGATCGTATACAACAGATCGTATGAACAACCATTGTATGCGATATTGATCGTTCGTATGCGCGATTAGAACAGTCGACATACGACGGTCGTACAAGGGGAGTTGTATGAGCAAACTAGAAAACTTGGTCGTACCAACAAGCTCTCATACGACCGTTGTATCGCGTGTACAGAGCAGTTGGTACAACAAGTTGTATTGTGCAAAACACGCATGCTCAGAAGTCAGGAACGGCCGGATGCTAATTACATGCACCTGAACGTTCTTTCTGCGGTCGTACGATCGTGTAGTGCAGTCAGTATGCAAGTTACGTTATCCAACATACGATTTGAGACGATCGTACGTACGATCGTTGTCCCGTGTGTACGAGCCTTGAGGCACGAAGAGGTGAAGATAGCAATACCAGTAAAATAAACCCACGGGCCAGCGCTATCTTTCCACTTCCCTCCATTCCACCAGTTAAAGACTTTGTGATGGCCATTATGACTTCCCCAGCCATTACCAACTCTTGAGCATCCATGGACCCACGTAGTTACCAGGGGAGGCCCGTCCATTAGGGGGCGCCCCACCAATCATGCATCCGACCCCTTGCAGGATGCATGAATTCCAACAGGGAGGGTGTTTTATTTTTTTGAAGCACCTGCTCTAATTGGCTTCAAAATAAGGTGAGCATTGCGCTACGAGCCCACCCTGATGTGTTACATTAGCGAATGAAGATTCGCTATTGAAACACTGATCCTCCTCCAGGCCAATCAGGAAGCGGGTCTGAGACCCGTTTCCCGGTTGGCCAAAAGGAAAAAAGGAAAAGCGTCCCGATTGGCCGCCGAGGAGGTGGGAGGAAACATAAGCTGCCGTGATGCCCATTTTGCCCGGGTGAAGTGATGCCCGCCAAAGATCAGGTAAGACCGACCGGACCGGGGGGAGAGGGGGTGAGCTGGAGGTTTTCTGGGGGCACTGCTTGTGCCGCCCCCTCCCCAGAAAAAATGACCAGCAGCTGCTGGTAGTTATTGATATCTTCACAGGGCTCCGCCCTGATCTGGGTCACCTTGGATGACTACCTGAAAATGGGGCGTTTTTTGCCAGTAAGGCCTCATACATACCGACGTTTTTTGACTCCGGCGTTTTTTGCAGCTCTCCATGTTAGTCAATGGCCCCATACAAACGTCAGCGTTTTCGAGCTGTAGATGGCGTCGGCGTTAGTGAGCTGAAAGTAGAACCCACGGCCATCGCGTTCTGAGGCTGTAATGTTTTGGCATTTTTTGACGCCGACGCCGCAAACCGCCAACAAACGCCAACTAATATTGTACCGGCGTTTTCCGGCGTTTTTTGACGCCGACGTTTTTAGGTTGAAAAATAGCAGAGGGATGATTTTTTTTTTAAAAACGCCTATTGACGCCGACGCTCACTAACGCCGATGCATAACGCCGAAAAGCGCCGTTTTTTTTTCCTTGATGTCGGGCCCGAAGTTTTGTTTATTTTTAAAGATACACCCGTGTGTATGAGGCCTAAAAGATCCTTTCACCATCAGCATTCACTGGTCTGGAGATCCTTCAATTTCCCTTCTACAGTTTTGGATAGAAGGGCGCAGATAGCGTCCAACTTTTGGAGAGACCTCTAATTTTAATGTCAAATTTCGATTGAAGTTTTAGTCATAGTCTTTTGACTGAAATGCCGTTTTAGTTTTAGATGTATTTTAGTCATCTGAATTGTTTTCGTTTTAGTCGTATTTTAGTACCAGATACACAACATACAAGATTGAGTAAAAATTGAGATTTTTAGTTATACAAAAAGATAAAAGATAATAAATGTCCAAGGACGTTAGTGCCCAATATACCAATAAAAAAACCTTTATAAAATCACAACGGCGTCTATACCTCTGTAGTGTTGATAATATTTCTCCAAAACACGGGGGGAGCGATTTTTAACTCCTCACAAGACATATGAACCTCTACATGTTTCGTGGATTGTTGCCGCTTCATCAGGAGGATGTCTAAAGGATGAGAAGTGACAAATTATACAAGGCAATCACGAATACAAAGATGCAAAGATGGTAATAAAGGATATACTTAGAAAGGGTTTACAAAATATGATTGAAATAACAGCCGCGACACCACTAAAGTTCCCCTATGGTGGACGTGGGGGGTGTGCTGGGTGGCTTACCCTTCCGCAGGAGCTTTGGGGAACCGCCCCCGCCCCCATTTTTCAATTCAATGATGGTGGTACCTCCTGATGTATCTAGAGCCTATATTACTTTAAGACCTCATACACACTGACGTTTTTTGACGCCGGCGTTTTCTGGCGTTTTTTACAGCTCTCCATGTTAGTCAATGGCCCCATAAAAACGTCGGCTTTTTTGAGCTGTAGACGGTGTCGGCGTTAGTGAGCCGAAACTAGAACCCACGGCCATCGCGTTCTGAGGCTGTAACGTTTTGGCGTTTTTTGACGCCGCAAAACGCCAACAAACGCCAACTAATTTTGTACCGGCGTTTTCCGGCGTTTTTTGACGCCAACGTTTTTAGGTTGAAAAATAGCAGAGGGATGATTTTTTTTAAAAAACGCCTATTGACGCCGACGCTCACTAACGCCGATAAACGGCAATTGTTTTTCCTTGATGTCGGGCCCGGCGTTTTGTGTATTTTTAAAGATACGCCCGTGTCTATGAGGCATTAAAACAAGATAAAAGGAAGGCGCACGCACCCAGTGCATTACCAAAAATAATTTATCAAAAATAAAAAATAGGCATCACAGAGCCACATGAAGACAAGACGTGATAAAATCAAAGCACAAGGCGGGATAAAATCTAACGGGTTTCGGGGGCGCACCCCCTTCCTCAGTGCTCTGAAGTGCGAATGAGTGTAATGTGTGGAACTGCATAGGAAAGGGAAAGAGCTTGCTTCTCTCAGCCAATAAAGTTTGCCGATAGAGTCAGGGGGCTGGAGCTTCAACAGACAGGTGGAGCTCTGGGGAAAGCAGAAGTTTAGGTGGGTAAACCTCCTTGATGAAAATTGGAATTGATTTCTCGTCATAGTTTTCGTAAATTTTATTTTCGTTTAGTTTTTGTCACTGAAAACATGCAGCTGAGGAAAACTATGAGAGCCGGACAAGTCGCGCTCCGTGCATTGCAATGGAACCGTTCTAATAAGAGTGACTCAAGTCACTCCGACTTAGAAAAAGGTTCCTGTGCTACTTTGAGGGGCGACTTCAGAGTGACTTGCATTGACTTCCATTACAGAATAGACACGTGCACTGCCAAAAAATTTGTTTGTTTTATTCGTTTCTCGGGTCATTCGTTATGATCGCGATTCCTAAATTCGCAAATTCCGACAATTCGAAAAAATGAAAATCCAAAAATTTGAAATAATATCTAACTAACTAACAATAACTAACTATTCAATTATAGGTATTGGAATTTCCTTTGACATTTGGCTGTTAGTGAAAATAATGAATACGAATTTATCCGAACTTACAAATTATGCAAAATAACGAATGCCGCATCTAAACGGTTGTTATTTATTATTATTAATTTGTTACGTTACATCCGTTTAGATGCGGCATTCGTTATTTCGGATAATTCGTAACTTCGGATAAATTTGTATTCGTCACATTCACTAACAGCCAAATTTGAAAGGAAATTCCAATACCTATAATTTAATAGTTAGCGACAGGTAAGTTATTATTAGTTCGTTTTTCGGGTTTTCAAATTTTCGTACTTATTTTCGTTCTTTTGAATTTTCGCACTTATTTTCGGATTTTCTAATGTACGAATATTGGAATTTACGAATATTCGGAAAAATTTGTTAAACGGGTTTTCGTTACTTCGGATATTTCCGAATTCTTAACGACTTTGTCAAAATTCGTGGAAAAAATATTTCGGAACGAAACGAATTGTACATAAATTTCAGAAGTCGTTTGCAAGCAGCGCTGAAGTGGCGCTGTGCGAGGGTCGCACTGAGTCGTCCCTGAAGTCGGATCGGCCGTGAAGTCGGATCACCCCTGAAGTTGGATCGCCCGTGAAATCGGATCGCCCCTGAAATTGGATCGCCCCTGAAGTCGGATCGCCCCTGAAGTCGGATCGCCCCTGAAATCGGATCGTCCCTGAAGTCGGATCGCCCCTGAAGTCAGATCACCCCTGAAGTCAGATCACCCCTGAAATTGGATCGCCCCTGAAGTCGGATCGCCCCTGAAGTCGGATCGCCCCTGAAGTCAGATCCCCCCTGAAGTCGGATCGCCCCTGAAATCGGATCACCCCTGAAGTCGGATCGCCCCTGAAGTCGAATCGCCACTGAAGTTGGATCGCCCCCAAAGTCGGATCGGCCCTGAAGTCGGATCGCCCCTGAAGTGGGATCGTCCCTGAAATCGGATCGTCCCTGAAGTTGGATCCCCACTGAAGTTGGATCGCCCCTGAAGTCGGATCGCGCTGGAAGTCGGATCGCCCCTGAAGTCAGATCACCCCTGAAGTTGGATCGCTCCTGAAATCGGATCTCCCCTGAAGTCGGATCGCCCCTGAAGTCGAATCGCCACTGAAGTTGGATCACCCCCCAAAGTCGGATCGGCCCTGAAGTCGGATCGCCCCTGAAGTGGGATCCCCACTGAAGTTGGATCGCCCCTGAAGTCGGATCGCCCCGGAAGTCGGATCGCCCCTGAAGTCAGATCACCCCTCAAGTTGGATCGCTCCTGAAATCGGATTGCCCCTGAAGTTGGATCGCCCCTGAAGTCGGATGGCCCCTGAAGTTAGATCGCTCCTGAAATCGGATCGCCCCTGAAGTCGGATTGCCCCTGAAGTCGGATCGCCCCTGAAGTCGGATCACCCCCCTGTGAACCGTCTCAGAGGAAAATATTTGCATTGACGAAGTTAACACTGCTTTCTATTTTCAAAATTTTGCTAGACTTTGCTCACCACCTGCAGCCCAGCGGACAAGCGGAGCAGTAAACTACAATCTGGAACAATTCATGCATTTCTGCATTGCTGTCTGTCAAGATAACTCAATTGTCCTGCTCCCTGGAGCAAAACATTCCTTCATCAGTCAGATCAGTGAAGCGATTGGCTCTTCACCAGTTTGGTTTTTTTATTTTTTTAGGCTTCTTCCCTTCAATGCCCCTTCTGTTCTGAGTGCTGCAGATGAAATGAAGGTGAAAACTAACTTGGTGGGATCTTTAGGCTTCAGGTACGCGGGGCGTTGAAAAACCTCTCCTGAATGATGGAACTTGACAACTAGTAACCAACGGTTAAAAACGTCTGTTGTGCCGCGTTTAGACATGTGCAATTTGTTTAGTTCTGAATTGAAATTCAGACTTATATTTAATTTTTCAGAAATTCGGATGTATTCGAATTTACGAATTACAATAGTACCGACTTTCAACGAATCCGAAATTAAAAAAAACATTTAGATGGAATTCGAATTCCAATCGGTTCGAATAGTTTTCTAATCGATTTGAATAGTTTTCAAATTGATTTCGAATTGTTTTAGAATTAGAAAAGTTTTTCGATTTTCAAAACGTTTTTCAAATTTGAAAAGTTTTAGAATTCGATTTCGAATAATCTTCAAATGCGATTTTTGAATAGTTTTCAAATTCTAATCGTTTCCCAATTTCCAAAGAGAATAAAATAGAATAGGATAGAAAAAAATAGAATAGTATAGAAAACAATATAACAGAAAATAAAGGAATAGAATAGAAATGAACAGAATAGAATAGAATAAAAAAAAGAATTGAAAAAAATAAAAAAGGGTATAACCATCTTCTGAAATTCGAATTTAGGCTTCATGTACACGGGACGTTTAAAAACCTCTCCTGAGCGATGGAACTTCACAGTCAGTAACTGCCGGTTAAAAACATCTGTTGTGCCGCGTTTATAGTTTAGTTCTAAATTGAAATTTCGGATGAATTTTGTTTTTTTTGGAAATTAGAATGTATTCGAATTTCCAAATTACAATAGTACCAAATTTCAACGAATCCGAAATAAAGTAAAAAAAAATTCAGACGGAATTCGAATTCAAATCGGTTCAAATAAAGTTTCTAATCCATTTGAATAGTTTTCAAATTGATTTCGAATAGTTTTCAAATTCGAAAAGTTTTAGGATTTGAAAAGTTTTTCTAATTCGAATAGTTTTTAGAATTCGAAAAGTTTTAGAATTCGATTTCAAATAATCTTCAAATTCGATTTTCGAATAGTTTTCCCAATTCTAATAGCTTCCCAATTTCCAAAGAGAATAAAATAGAATAGAAAATAAAGGACTAGGATAGAAAAAATAGAATAGTATAGAAAATAATATAACAGAAAATAAAGGAACAGAATATAATAGAATAGAAATGAACAGAATAGAATAGAATAAAAAAAATTGAATAAAATAAAAAAGGGTATAACCATCTTCTGAAATTCGAATTTAGGCTTCATGTACACGGGACGTTTAAAAAACTCTCCTGAACGATGGAACTGGACAGCTAGTAACCGACGGTTAAAAACGTCCGTTGTGCCGCGTTTATGAGCGTTTAAACATGTGCAATACGTTTCGTTCCGAATTGAAATTCGGATGAATTTTCATTTTTTGGAAATTCGGATGTATTGGAATCTCCAAATTACAATAGTACCGAATTTCAATGAATTCGAAATAACAAAAAATTCTGACCGAATTCAAATGGGTTTGAATAGTTTTCAAATTGATTTCGAATAGTTTTCGAATTCGAAAAGTTTTTAGAATACAAAAAGTTTTAGAATTCGATTTAGAATAATCTTCAAATTCGATTTTCAAATAGCTTTTGAATTCTAATAGTTTCCCAATTTCCAAATAGCATAAAATAGAATAGAAAATAAAGGAATAGGATAGAAAAAATAGAATAGTATAGAAAAGAATATAACAGAAAATAAAGGAACAGAATATAATAGAATAGAAATGAACATAATAGAATAGAATATAAAAAAATTGAATAAAATAAAAAAGGGTATAACCATCTTCTGAAATTCGAATTACAAATAAAATAAATTCGAATTTGAATACAAAAGAATAAAGAAGAGAAAAGAATAAAAAAAATAGAATAGAAAAAAGAATTAGAATAGAGTATAATAGAATATAAAAGAATAGAATTAAAAAAAAACAATAGAATAGAAAGAATATAACCATTTCCCAAAATTCAAAAGGAATCAATTAGAATTTCTCCAGAATAGATTAGAATAGAATACAATACAATAGAAAATAACAGAATAGTATAGAAAGAAACAACAGAATAGAATAGAAAGAATATAACCATCTTCCAAAATTCGAATTTGGAAAGTAATAAATTTGAAAGGATAGAATAGCATAGGACGGAATAGAAAAGCATAGAATAGTACATAATAGAAACTAAAATAATATAATACAATAGAGTAGAATAGAATAAACAAGTAGAAAAAGAATAGAATTAAAAAAAAAACAATAGAATAGAATATAAAGAATATAACCATTTCCAAAAATTCAGATGGAATCAATTTGAATTTCTCTAGAACACAAAAGAATAGATTTGAATAGAATAGAAAATAACAGAATGGTATTGAAAAAAAACAACAGAATAGAATAGAAAGAATATAACCATCTTCCAAAATTCGAATTTGGAATAGAATAAATGTGAATAGAAAGAAATGGAATAGGAAAGGATAGAATAGAACAGAATATTAAATAAAATAATAGAATCAAATAAACAAATAGAAAAATAGAATACATTTTCTGTTATATTACTTTCTATTCTATTTTTTTTTTATATTCCATTCCTTTATTTTCTATTTTATTCTGTTTGGAAATTGGAAAACGATTCGAATTCGAAAACTATTCGAAATTGTTTCAAAAACCATTCTAATCCATTCGGATTCGAATTCCGAAAATTCGAATCGATTTGAATACAAATAAACTAAATGAATTCCGAAAACGAATTAAACAGGTTAAACAAATTTATGTAAATAATGAAACTAAACAAATGTTTGTGTTCTGCACGTTTAGGCGCGTTTAGCCGTATTTGCGTTTAGAAGCGTTTTTTGTTTTTTTTTTACAATGTTAATGGTCAAAAATGTATCTCCATTGGAAACGCCTATAAACGAAACGCAGCTAAACGCGAGTTACCGCGATTCGACACGCCTGCGCGCTGTTACAAGCCTTTGGCGTTTCAAATGCCAATAAACGTTCGCCCTGAACGCCATTTTTTTTGCTTTCAAGAAAATGCCACTAAACTCAACTGCCCCTAAACCACTATAAACCACAGTAAAACCTTGGATTGCGAGTAACGCGGTTAACGGGCGTCTTGCAATACGAGTGTGCGTGTTTTTTTGTTTTTTTTAAAGCTGTCTCGGTTTGTGGGCGTGGCCTCGCGAAATAAGCAGGATTAAGCCTCTGTGCATGCAATACCGCATGTGGCCAGAGGTGCTGGGGGGGGCGCTGGTGAGGCTTGGAGACGCTCGGAAGCATTCGGAAATACCGAAAGTGTAAACAGTTCCCCAGTGTTTCCCAATGTTTTCGAGCGTCTCTGAGCCTCACCAGCGACCCCACACCGCTGGCCACATACGGCATTGCATGCACCAGCGCCCCCGGACCTCTGGTCACATACAGTACTGCATAGACAAGTGGTCAATGTGGAACGGATTATCTGAGTTTCCATTGTTTCCTATGGGGAAACTTGCTTTGATATACGAGTAATTTGGATTACAAGCATTCTCCTGGAACGGATTAAACTCATAATCCGAGGGTCCACTGTGCTCAGTATACATGGACAGATAAGATAATATAGAGGAGAGTTGAGGGGGTGCTGGAAAAAAACGCCCAACTGCCCCTAAATGTCCGTTTACCAGCTGCAGTGCCCATCAAAGGTCCACAAGGTACAACGAAAACAAAACAATGTACATCTTCATAATCTGCCCCAGGGGTTACACTCCACCAAAAACATTGGACATCATGACCCATCTTTAAAATCAATACACAGTGAACCCTCGGATTGCGAGTAACGCGGGTAACGAGCTTTTCGCAATATGAGCTGTTTTTTTTAATTCTGCAGAATTTAGCCTCTGTGCATGCAATACCACATGTGGCCCTCACCGCACAGAGGCGCTGGTGAGCTCGGAAATCCTCGTAAATACCTAACAGTTCTCGAGCATTTCTGAACGAAGTCCAACGTCTAGAGGCTCACCAGCGCCACCACACCTCGGGCCACATGCGGTATTGCATACACCAGGCGCCCCCGGACCTCTGGCCACATACAGTACTGCATAGACAAGCAGTGACTGTGAAATGAATTATCTGAGTTTCCATTGTTTCCTATGAGGAAACTTGCTTTGATATACAAGTGATTTGGATTACAAGCATTCTCCTGGAACGGATTATACTCGTAATCCGAGGTTCCACTGTATTGCTTTTCGTCCACCCGCCATATTGTTTGGGGAAAAAAAAGAATTTACGGGACTTTAAATGTGCCTTAGAAGACATACAGTATATCACACAAAATCTCAAAAAAATGTTTTAATACACTCATTAAAACACTGTTAAAATAATACACAAAAAAAAATATCAGATGCCATGTTGTTTTTTTACTGTGACAGAGACATGTTTGTGATTCCAGGATTGACGCGTTTCACTATATTCTCGCTTCCTCAGGATCCGTACCTTTTAGGAGACAAATGATAGGACTATACGAAAATTATAATAACAGTGATGAGCAACATAAATAAGTTACACAGATATAATATCGGAAAAATATCATAATGGGGGAGGGAAAGAGAGGGAAGGGAGAAGAAAAAAAAAACACAACCAAGATTTAAAAAAAGTAATGAAAGTATAAAAAAACATTGAATTAGTCTGATGCCTTTAGGTATCTAGGGGGTACAAAATAGGGAAGGGAGAAGAAAAAAAAAAACACAAAATAAGAAACAAAAAACCCCAAGATTAACAAAAAAAATAAAAATATAAAAAAGTATTTCATTGGTTTGAAGTTTTTAGGTATTTATGGGGTAAAAAAAGAGGGAAGGAAGAGGTAAGAAAAAACACAAAATAAGAAACAAAAACAAAACAAAACAAAAAAAATAATAATAATAATTGTATATTAAAATAATACACAAAAAAACATCTATCAGATGCCATGTTGTTTTTTTACTGTGACAGACACATATTTGTGATTCCAGGATTGACGCGTTTCACTATATTCTTGCTTCCTCAGGATCCGTACCTTTTAGGTGACAAATGATACAACAATACGAAAATTATAATAACAGTGATGCGCAACATAAATAAGTTACACAGATATAATATCGGAAAAATATCATAATGGCAAGGGAAAAAGAGGGAAGGGAGAAGAAAGAAAACCAGAACCAAGATTAAAAAAGTAATAAAAGTATAAAAATAATATTAAATTAGTCTGATGTATTTAGGTATCTATGGGGTACAAAATAGGGAAGGGAGAAGAGAAAAAAACCCCACAAAATAAGAAACAACCCCCCCAAGATCAACAAAAAAAAATAAAAGTATAAAACAGTATTTTATTGGTTTGATGTCTTTAGGTATCAAGGGGGTAAAAAAAAGAGGGAAGGGAGAGGGGAAAAAACACAAAATAAGAAATAAAAAAAAAAAACACCCAAGATTAAAAAAATTAATAAATAATTGTATAAAAAAAAAGGTATTCAATTAGTCTGATCTATTTAGTTATCTAGGAATGATACCTAAAAAGGGGTAAAAAAGAGGGAAGGTTGAAGAAAAAAAAAAGCAAAAAACATTGGGTATCTAGAGGGTGAAAAAGAGGGAAGGGAAAAAAACAAAAAAAATCAAGATTTAAAAAAAATAAAAGTATAAAAAATATATATATTTAATTAGTCCGATGTCTTTTGTCTTGCTTCTGGGTACATATGGATGGAGCAGAGTGGAAAGGGGCGGGAAGTGTATGGGAGTGTTAGGAAGTTTGTTTGGTATCTGTTGTGTTTTTTTTTTTTTGTTTGTTTGTTTTTTGTTTCTTGTACAGTATTGGGGGGTCTTTTCTTCTCCCTTCCCTATTTGTTCAACCTCTAGATACCTAATGCCATTGTGATATTTTTCAGGTATTATATCTGTATAATTTATTTGTGTTGCTCATTCATGTTATTATATTTCCTTGTATAGACATATCATTTGTCACTTAAAAGACTTTTGTTGAGGTCAGGACTCTGTGCAGGCCAGTCAAGTTCCTCCACCCCAAACTCGCTCATCCATGTCTTTATGGACCTTGCTTTGTGCACTGGTACAAATAATTTGGTGGAGGGGGGATTATGGCGTGGGGTTGTTTTTCAGGGGTTGGGTTTGGCCCCTTAGTTCCAGTGAAGGGAACTCTTAAGGTGTCAGCAAACCAAGACATTTTGGAAAATTTCATGCTCCCAGCTTTTTGGGAAGAGTTTGGGGATGGCCCCTTCCTGTTCCAACATGACTGTGCACCACTGCACAAAGCAAGGTCCATAAAGACATGGATGAGCGAGTTTGGGGTGGAGGAACTTGACTGTCCTGCACAGAGTCCTGACCTCAACCCGATAGAACACCTTTGGGATGAATTAGAGTGGAAACTGCAAGTCAACATCAGTGCCTGACATCACAAATGCTCTTCTGGAAGAATGGTCAAACATTCCCATAGACACTCCTAAACCTTGTGGACAGCCTTCCCAGAAGAGTTGAAGCTGTTATAGCTGCAAAGGGTGGGCCAACTCAATATTGAACCCTACGGACTAAGACTGGGATGCCATTAACCTCTTAAAGACCGCCCGTCACACATATACTGGGGCAGGGCGGCTCTATTGCGTGAAGCGACGTACCTGAACGTCATTTCATGCAATAGATACTCTGGTTGCACAAACTCGATGTCCATCGGCCACCCGCAATCACTCCACAGAGAGGCAGAACGGGGATCTGCCTATGTAAACAAGGCGGATCCCTGCTCTGACGGGAGAGGAGACAACACTGAGATCTGCCATTCATAATGATCAGGAACAGCGATCTCTGTGTTGTCCCAGTGAGCCCATCCCCCACACAGTTAGAACACAATCCTGGGGACACAGTTAACCCCTTGATCGCCCCCTAGTGTTGTCCCCTTCCCTGCCAGTGCCATTTATACATTGACCAGTGCATTTTTTTTTTTTAGCGCTAATCACTGTAATAATGTTACTGTCCCCAAAAAGTGCCACCATTATTTTCCAGGACTGCCTTAACCCTCTTGGGCATGGAGTTCACCAGAGCTTCACAGGTTGGCACTGCAGTCCTCTTGCCCTCCTCCATGATGACATCACGGAGCTGGTGGATGTTAGAGACCTTGCGCTCCTTCACCTTCCATTTGAGGAGCCCCACAGATGCTCAATAGGGTTTAGGTCTGGAGAAATGCTTGGCCAGTCCATCACCTTTACCCTCAGCTTCTTTAGCAAGGCAGTGGTCGTCTTGGAGGGGTGTTTGGGGTCATTATACTGGAATATTGCCCTGCGGCCCAGTCTCCGACGGGAGGGGATCATGCTCTGCTTCTGTATGTCACAGTTAATGTTGGCATTCATGGTTCCCTCAATGAGCTGTAGCTCCCCAGTGCCAGCAGCACTCATGCAGCCCCAGACCATGACATCCCACCACCATGCTTGACTGTAGGCAAGACACACTTGTCTTTGTACTCCTCACCTGGTTGCCGCCACACACGTTTGACACCATCTGAGCCAAATACGTTTATCTTGATCTCATCAGACCACAGGACATGGTTCCAGTAATCCATGCCCTTAGTCTGCTTGTCTTCAGCAAACTGTTTGCAGGCTTTCTTGTGCATCATCTTTAGAAGAGGCTTCCTTCTGGGACGACAGCCATGCAGACCAATTTGATGCAGTGTGCGGCGTATGGTCTGAGCACTGACAGGCTGACCCCTCACCCCTTCAACCTCTGCAGCAAAGCTGGCAGCACTCATACGTCTATTTCCCAAAGACAACCTCTGGATAGGACGCTGAGCACTGCACTCAACTTCTTTGGTTGACCATGGTGAGGCGCTGTTCTGAGTGGAACCTGTCCTGTTACACCGCTGTATGGTCTTGGCCACCGTGCTGCAGCTCAGTTTCAGGGTCTTGGCAATCTTCTTACAGCCTAGGCCATCTTTATGTAGAGCAACAATTATTTTTTCAGATCCTCAGAGAGTTCTTTGCCATGAGGGTCCATGTTGAATTTCCAGTGACCAGTATGAGAGAGTGAGAGCGATAACACCAAATTTAACACACCTGCTCCCCATTCACACCTGAGACCTTGTAACACTAACAAGTCACATGACACTGGGGAGAGAAAATGGTTAATTGGGCCCAATTTGGGCATTTTCTCTTTTGTTGTCAGCGGTTTAGACATTAATGGCTGTGTGTTGCGTTATTTTGAGGGGACAGCAAATTTACACTGTTATACAAGCTGTGCACTCACTACTTTACATTGTAGCAAAGTGTCATTTCTTCAGTGTTGTCAATTGAATTTATTCTATTTGAGATTTGGAAGATGGTTATATTCTTTCTATTTTATACTTTTTTTTTATTTTTTATTACAGTCTTTTCTATTTAAATGTATTCTATTCAAAATTCGACTTCTGGAAGATGGTTATATTCTTTCTATTCTATTCTATTTTATTCTATTATTTTCTTTTCTATTCTATTCAAATTCAAATTTATTCTATTTGAAATTCGAATTTCAGAAGAAGGTTATATTCTTTCTATTTTATTCTATTCTATTGTTTTTTTTTTATTCTATTCTTTTTCTTCTATTTGAATTCAAATTTATTCTATTTGAAATCCGAATTTCAGAAGATGGTTATATTCTTTCTATTCTATTCTATTTTTTTAATTGGCTTCTCTGTTTTCTATTCTATTTTATTCTGTTCTTTTATTTTCTACACTATTTTGTTCTGGTTTACTCTATTCTTTTGTATTCTATTCCTTTATTTTTTTTATTATATCCCTTTATTTTCTATTCTATTTTTTTCTATTCTTTTATTTTGTATTCTGTTCTGTTTTACTCTATTGTATTCTATATATTTTTTTTATTTTCTATTCTAGTATTTTCTATTCTTTTCCATTTTTTTCCTTTATTTTCTATTCTATGTTATTCTCTTCTGAAATTGAAATTCATTTAAAAAAATGATTCAAATTCAATTCGAAAACTATCCAAATTTTGTTTCATTATTTCGGATGTGTTTAAGTTCGTTACTATTGTAATTCGGAAATTCGGATACATCCAAATTCCTGAATAATGAAAAATTAGTCTGAATTTCGATTGGGAACGGAAGGAACCGCACAGCAGCATTGTCGCAAAGCTCCAACTGTCCCTCATTTGGAACCCAATCCCCCTGTCCCTCTATCCATTAGTTGTCCCTCTTTTGGTCTGATGTACAGAATTCTTTGAAAATGTACCGACCAATTAAATTTAACTACCAAATGTGTTATTCTGCACAACCTTCATTCCATAATTATCTTGTTTGCTAATTTAACCACTTCCCGACCGCGCCGTGCACTAGGGGCGCACTAGGGGCGTGCACGCGTGCCCGCCGCACTCCTGAGGAGTGTGCCCGCGGCTCTGTCGGACCCGACGTCCGCCGGCGAGCCGCGATGAGCGGCCACAGTGAAAGAACGGGGAACCTCCGATGTAAACACAGCGGTTCCCCGCTCTGTTAGTAGGGGCATGGGTGATCTACTGATCCCTGTCACTGGGATCAGTTAGTTCTCTCATGCCCATGTTAGCCCAACCCCCCCACAGTACCCCACAGTAAGAACACACCCAGGGAACAAAGTTAACCCCTAGCTCTCCCCCCCCCCCCAGGTTAACCCCTTCCCTGCCAATTACATTTATACAGTAATCAGTGGACATTTAAATTTCTGATCGCTGAATAAATGTCATTGGTCCCAAAAAAGTGTCAAAAATGTTCGACATGTCCGCTGAAATATCGCAGTACCGCTAAAAATCACAGATCGCCGCCATTACTAGTAAAAAATAAAAAAATAATAAAAACCCCAGAAATTAATTCTCATCATCTGTAAACGCGGCCACTTTTGCGCAAACCAATCAATAAACGCCGATTGTGATTTTTTTTATCGCAAATATGAGGAAGAATATAAATCGGCCAAAAACTGTGAAAAAAAATGTTTTTTTATATATTTTTTTTGGATTTGAATTTTAGCAAAAAGTAAGTTTTTTGCAAAATTGTGGCTCTTTCTTTGTTTATAGCGGTGATCAGAAATGACGCAGCGGTGATCAAATACCACCAAAAGAAAGCTCTATTTGTGGGGAAAAAAGGACGCAAATTTTGTTTGGGTACAGCGTCGCACGACCGCACAATTGTCAGTTAAAACGACGCAGTGCCGAATCGCAAAAAGTGCTCTGGTCCTAAAGCTGGCAAAGCTTCCGGTTGGTAAGGGGTTAAAAGCCGGCATAAAGGAAGAGTAATGTTAGATGATAGTTCCAAGTTTAGACAATGATTTTAGGAATAATTTTAGTAAATAAATCCTTAATGGTTTGCATAAATAGGGGTGTGGGAGGGGTGCGTCCATCGCCTAAATACACAATGCTAGAAGGTGTCCCTCTTTTTCATCTCAGAAAAGTTTGGGGCTCCTTTATGTTGCCACCCAAGAACAGGAGTGCTAGAACTACAAAACACCTCCATAGGTGTGCGCAGCCTATTGCATTAGGGGGTGCACCCCAAAGCTCAAACACACAGTAACAGTATATTTATATACATCTATACACACGCAGACACACACACACGCTTATAGCAGAGCCGGTTCAGTAAAAGAAGTACAGTAGCTCTTCAATAATGGTGGAACTGGTCAGATGGAGATATTTCCCATCTCTCCACCGGCACACAGAGCAGTAATGATAATGTGCTTGGAGTGATTAGGGTGTGCCCAGGCACACCTGGCACACCCCCTGCGCACGCCTATGAACACCTCCCTCTCGTCCTCACAGCATGGGGGGGGGGGGGGGGCT
>BLSH010384004.1:2291060-2298560 GCA_018402905.1 Glandirana rugosa | reverse complement strand
TCTCCCTGGCAGTGATTTAATTACACACCTGTCATAGCATTTCCAACATCCCTTTGTCATCGCTTTTTATTCATTATTTTATGAAGCGCTCGGCAAAGATTTCACACAAAAAGCGGCAGATAATACAGGTGAAAATGACATTTTGCGTTGAGATGGAGCGCGCTTTCTTTCTATTTAATCTGTGAATGCGCTCGTTCCTCTCCTCCGTGAATCCAGCACACGTCGTGCCTCTGCAAACATTCTCTGATCAAAGAGTTTTCTATTTAATTGCACCAATTTATTACTAAGATTCCAAAAAACTGCTTAACCGCTTCCCAACCAACTTGTGCACTTTCACTGCTGCAGAGTGGCAGCGTCCCGTGAATCGCCGTCTATAAACGGCGGGTCGCGCGTGCACTGCAGTGGGCGGGAGCGCACCGGCGGCAGCGCGCTCTCGTGCCCATCACACTCTGCAGAAGTGTGGCCACGACTCGATCTCCGCCGGCGAGCTGCAATTGCCTGGCAGAGAGGAAGAACGGGGAACCGCCGATTTGTAAAATACGGCGGTTCCCCGCTCTGTCAGGCGGCATGTAAAGCCTCGTACACACGGTTCGACAGTCGTATGAAAACGGTCGTACGACCGCTTGTTGTATGTTAAATGTATCGTTAGTCCGCACGATTAGAGCAGCCGATGTACGGCGGAAGTTGTATGAGCATACTAGAAAACCTGGTAGTACCAACAAGTGGTCGTACGACCGTTGCACCGTGTGTCACTGGGATCAGTTAGATCTCCTAGATTGTAAGCTCTAACGAGCAGGGCCCTCTGATTCCTCCTGTATTTAATTGTATTGTAATTGTGCTGTCTGCCCTAATATTGTAAAGCGCTGCGCAAACTGTCGGCGCTATATAAATCCTGTATAATAATAATCTCTGGTGCCCCTGGCAGCCCAGCCCCCTCACAGTTAGAACATGCCTAGGGAACACAGTCATCCCCTAGATCCCCCCCAGGTTAACCCCTTCACTGCCAATGACATTTATACAGTAATCAGTGGATATTTAAATTTCCAATCGCTGTATAATTGTCATTGGTCCCAAAAAATTGTCAAAAATGTCCAATCTGTCCTCCCCAATATCACAGTCCCGATGAAAATTGCAGATCACCGCCATTACTAGTATAAAAAAAAATGCAAAAACGACAGAAATTAATTCTCATGGTTTGTAAACGCGGAAACTTTTGCGCAAACCAATCAATAAACGCCGATTGCGTTTTTTTTTTTACCAAAAGTATGAAGAAGAATATAAATCGGCCAAAACCGATGAATAAATTATTATTTTTTTTTTTTTTTTGGATTTGTATTTTAGCAAAAAGTAAGAAATGTTTTTGTGCAAAATTGTCACTCTTTTTTTGTTTATAGCGGTGATCAGAAATGATGCAGGGGTGATCAAATATCACCAAAAAGTGTCAAAAATGTCCGACATGTCCGCTGCAATATCGCAGTACCGCTAAAAATCGCAGATCGCCGCCATTACTAGTAAAAAAAAATAAATAAATAAAAACCCCAGAAATGAATTCTCATCACCTGTAAACGCGGCCACTTTTGCGCAAACCAATCAATAAACGCAGATTGCGATTTTTTTTATCACAAATATGAGGAAGAATATAAATCTGCCAAAAACGCTTAGAAAAAATGTTTTTTTTAATATTTTTTTTGGATTTGAATTTTAGCAAAAAGTAAGAAATTTGGGGTTTTTTGCAAAATTGTTGCTCTTCTTTTGTTTATAGCAGCGATCAGAAATGATGCAGCGGTGATCAAATACCTCCAAAAGAAAGCTCTATTTGTGGGAAAAAAAGGATGCAAATTTTATTTGGGTACAACGTTGCACAACCGCGAAATTGTCAGTTAAATCGCCGCAGTGCCGAATCGCAAAAAGTGCTCTGGTCCTAACGTGGGAAATCCTTCCGGGGCTGAAGTGGTTAAAGGAAAACCATCATATTACCTAACATGTTTATTTGCTTTTTTGGCCCCACTTCTCCTACGGATCACAGGAGTGTTGCTCGTTCTGCACTCCTATAAAATCAAAAGAAAAAACAAATAAACAAAAAAAAAACCACCCTAATACTCACCTAGGTGGATGCAGCATTAACCAGTTGTTGACCGTCCGCAGTGGATTGACGGCAGCGTCATGGCTCTCCTGCCCAAATCGCCATCATCTGACAGCGGGCACGGGAAGGTGTATCATGGGCTCGCGTGCTCACTGGCTAGCGGGGGAGCCAATCAGTTGGTGGCTCTTATGTTCCCAGTATATAGGAGCAGCGATCTCTCTCCTCCCCCAGTCAGCCCAGCCCCCGTACAGTTACAACACACCGACAGGGAACACATTTAACCCTTTGATCGCCCCCCTAGTGTTAACCCCTTCCCTACCAGTGACATTTATACAGTAATCGGTGGCTATTTATAGCACTGATCGCTGTATAAATGTCAATGGTCCCTAAAAAGTGTCAAAAGTGTCCGATCCGTCCGCCGCAATATCCCAGTCCCGCTAAAAATCGCTGATCGCTGCCATTACTAGTTAAAAATAAACAATAAAAACGCCATAAATTAATTCCCATAGTTTGTAGACGCTATAACTTTTGCGCAAACCAATCAATATACGCTTATTGCGATTTTTTTGTGTAGAAGAATATATATCGGCCTAAACTGATGAAGAAATGTGTTTTTTTCTATGTTTGTTTTGGATATTTATTATAGCAAAAAGTAAAAAAATATTGGGTTTTTTCAAAATTGTCGCTCTTTTTTTGTTTATAGCGCAAAAAAATAAAAACTGCAGAGGTGATCAAATACCACCAAAAATAGCTCTATTTGTGGGGAAAAAAAGGATGATAATTTTGTTTGGGTACAACGCCGCACGACCACGCAATTGTCAGTTAAAGCGACGCAGTGCCGAATCGCAAAAAGTGTTCAGGTCAGCAAGGGGGCAAATCCAATGGATCAGGTGCTGCATCTGTCCCCCGATGCCTTGGCACTGAGAGCTGAGCAATAAAACACCACTGATCGCTCAGTTCTCCCCTCCACTCTGAGTGGTGATTGTCAGTCACCGGCTCTCTGTTCTGCCCCTCCAGTGCTCACTGAAGCACGGGGCTGGGGAGCGGGCAGCTGGCTCAGTCTCCCAGCTACACAGATGAGAGGCTGAGCCAGGTGCCGGTGCAGGCGTCTGGCTGTCAGCTGACATCACAGAGCCAGTCAAGGTTCTGAAAAGATGGGTCACTTTAACTGACAATTGCGCAGTCGGGCGATGCTGTACCCAAACATAATGTATGTCCTTCTCTGTCCCACAAAACGAGCTTTCTTTTGCTGGTATTTGATCACCTCTGCGGTTTTTATTTTTTGCGCTATAAACAAAAGAAGAGCAACAATTTTGAACAAAAAAAAAAGTTTTTACTTTCTGCTATAAAACATATCCTATTTCTTCATAAATTTAGGCCAATATGAATTCTGCTACATGTTTTTGGTTAATAAAAATACCTAATAAACGTATATTGATTAGTTTGCACAAAAGTCATCGCGTCTACAAACTACGGGATAGATTTATGTAATTTTTTTTTTTTTTTTACTAGTAATGGCAGTGATCAGTGATTTTTAGCAGGACTGCGACACTTAAATTACATTTTTGACACTTTTTGGGGACCAGAGACATTATTACAGTGTCCAGTGCTGAAAATATGCACTGTCACTGTACTAATGACACTGGCAGGGAAGGGGTTAACATCAGGGGCGATCAAAGGGTTAAGTGTGTCCCTAGGGGATGCTTTCTAACTATGAGGGGGATGGACTGACTGAGAGAACACAGAAATCCGTGTTCCTGCTTAGCAGAAACACAAGATTACTGTGGACTTCCCTGTCAGAGTGGCGATCTGCTTTATTTACATAGGCAGATCACCAGTCTTCCTCTCTGGGGAATGCTCAGCGGGTCCTGGCAGACATGTTTCTTATATTGTGTTGGCCACATGATATGATTTATTACTCACTTTTTATATAACAGTTTCCATTGATTGGAGTTTTAAAGGTACAGCGCAACACAACTGAGTGTTTATAGTTATATAGTTACCTTGTATGCAGGCGTTAGTCTTCTAAGACGAAACATGTCGGGAGGAGCCTAGTGTGTATGTCATCACACCCATTCGGTGTAACGTAGTTTGTATTTTCAGGCTTTTCTCTTTTTCAAAGGTTTTATTTGGTTTTAAGCACAGACATACAAACATATTCAGAAACATAAAAATTTCTCTGGTAAGATACATTTACGATCAGGGGCAATTCAAGTATTACAAAAGAAGGCTTAGTGAACAGGTTGGAGTAGGAGATATAGAGCAGTAAGGTCGGTATAGAGAGGAGAACTGAAAAGTAGATTTATGATTAGATGCTGGATGGGCCTTATGGTGGGGCGTCCGCTGCTCCCGAGATTCCCCTATGGGAACATACTGCACCCGGGAGGGCGGACGGGTCTTCCAAAAACGCGAAAACGCGGGTTAAAGCTGTATTTGGGGGACCAGAAAGGGGGGTCCCTAGGTATGATAGATGGGGAACTAGAGTGGTATACAAGTATACAGGTTAAAGTGACCATACTGTGCCTATGGTAGGAGCACTAATGGATCAAAATCCTGATCTTGGGTGAAAAGAGGTAGGGGTGGGTGGAAGAACTAGCAGAAGAAATAAGGAAAGTATGGGAAAGAGAGAGGAGGGAGGGTAGAGAGAGGGAGAAAGAAGTGAGAGTAGGATGGTGACTCGGGAGGGCTCTGCGCCCATATGGGGTGAATAAATCGGAGGTTGCCCGACCTTAGAAAGGTAATTATCGGCATAGCTAAGGTTTTATACTATGGAGTGCCTGTACTTGTCTTTCAGGCTTTATATTTGATTGAAGCTATTATTTAGGGATGATCTTCATGGGATATCCTAGAGTTTCTCTGGCTACTTTTAAAGCACAATTAGACCTCTTATAGTGTGGGGGTCTCTCCAACTGGTAAGCAGTCGGTGTATTTTTGTGACGGAGAAGCACAGAAGTGATTGAGCAAAGGAAAAGTCTTCATGGTCGCGTTTGGTTGAGTTATGAAGTTTTGTTTATTCATATATTGAGTTAGTTACATTATATGATTTATTACTCATTTTATTTATAGCAGTTTCCATGGACTGGAATTTTAAAGGTACAGCGCAACACATTTGGATGTTTATAGTTATCTTGTATTCCGGTAAGTGTCTTCTATGACGAAACGCGTTGGATAGCGCCTAATGTTGCTGTTATCACACTTACTCGCTGGAGCGCAGTTTGTATTTCAAAGCTGGCCTCTTTTTACAAATATTGAGTACCTTACTTATGTATAATAAACAGTGCTTTTTTTATGCTATGGAGTCCCTATACTTGTCTTTCATGTTTTATATGGTGGAAATGCTTTGATTGAAGCCATCATGGAAGAGTTTCCTTTGTGGGTCATCTTAGAGTTGCTCTGGCTACTTTTAAAGTGAAATTAGACTTTTTATTATAGTGTGGGATCTCTCCATCTAGTAAGCGGTTGGCAGAAGTGAACGAGCACAAGGAAAGTCTGTACTTGGAGGGTCATGTTTTGGTTGATCTAGCAGGGATGTCAAACTGGCGGCCCTCCAGCTGTTGCGGAACTACAAGTCCCATCATGCCTCTGCCTGTAGGAGCCATGCTTGTAACTGTCAGCCTTGCAATGCCTCATGGGAATCGTAGTTCCGCAATAGCTGGAGGACCGCCAGTTTGACACCTGTGATCTAGAGACCTTTATTTTTTTGTATATTTTGTCGATCACATGATATGATTTATTACTCGCTTTATTTATAACAGTTTCGATCAGTGTTGCCAACTGCCAGTAAATTTACTGACAGTTTGTAAAAATCAGTGATTTTTAGAACTGTCTATAAATATCAGAGTCTGATAATTTGTCATGCTGTGCTGACTTTTTAAGTGTTAACTGGGCAAACTACTTGATATGGGTATTGTCAGTGTTTCCATGTTGTGTTTAAATATCAATTGTCTTAGTTTTTAATAGGAGTTCAGTTCTTTTTCAGGTTGCCAGTAAAAAATGTGCTCTGCCAGTAAGATTTTCCATGATTTGCCAGTAAAAAATGCTGCGGGAGGTTGGCAACACTGGTTTCGATGGACTGGAATTTTAAAGGTACAGTGCAACACATTTGTGTGTTTATAAGGATATAGTTATCTTGTATTCAGATAATAGTCTTCTATGACGAAACATATTGGGTGGAGCCTAATGCTGACATCATCACGCTCACTCGGCGGAGCATAGTTTGTATTTCTGTCTCTTTTTACAATATGTAAGTATTGCAATTTTATGCATTGTCATTTTATGTATTTTATGTATTGCAATTTTAAACATACAGCACAACACATTTGGGTGTTTTTTGTATACATAGTTATCTTGTATTCAGGTAATAGTGAGTGCTGCTAAGCCTTTATTTATATCTTTGTATTCTTTTGCTCTTTTTTATACAATACAAAGACATTTGCATTCCACTTAGGAGGTCCACAAGGACCCCTCTTTTCCTGCTTATAAATGTTCTCTATTCTCTTTTGCCTGTTATTATGTATTAAGTATATTTAAATCCTAAGAGTTCACGGTCTGGAACAGTTTGTGCAGATTGCTTATAATGAAATATGATTTTTTGCAATTACCCAAATCTTCCTAAAAATAACCCGGATTTCGCAAATTACATTTTACAGCTAAGATGGTCTTATACAATTTGAAAAATTTAACCACGGTAATTATTAGTCCTTTTCATGCCAAAATGTCTCAGAGTAATTTGTGGTCTATTAAGGGATTATAATCTGACAAAAGAGTGGGCTTTCGGGGGACAGAGGAAAGGAGGGGCGGGTAAAGAGCGGCCAAGTCAATGTTATTAGATGCTCTAAGTGGTTAATAGTGCCTGCTTGGCTGATTTAAATAGACATCATTATCTTATAATGATCTATTTGACCAGATGCGCTGCACATTGGCGCTGATGTTTCAGCTCGTTATACACTAGTGCATGCTAAAGGGCAGGTTTAGTTACAGGAGATATGCATGTGGCAAATATCATCTTCATGTCAGTAATCTTATCATATTCTGTTACTGTCCAAAAACCTTACTTTTGCTCATAGGTTACAATAAGATACTGTATGTGCATGGGAACAGCCATATCTGCTCATTACAAATGCAGGCTCTGCTTCCTTCTTTGCAGTCCTAACCAGCTAAACAGTTTGCTGTGCTTTATTTCCCCTTCCCATATTAGCAGTCTAGCAGTTGTCTGGCCCAGTGAAAACAACGCACTCCTTAAAGCGGAGTTCCACCCTAAAGTGGAACTCCCGCTGGTTGGATTCCTCCCCCCCTCAGGTGTCACATTTGGCACCTTTCGGGGGGGAGGGGGAAGAGGACACCTGCGCGGTTACACGTCGCGTAGACCAGTTTATCTAGTAATATTCTATTACTACAGATAAATTTAGTCGGTTCGT
>BLSH010384004.1:2211206-2245368 GCA_018402905.1 Glandirana rugosa | reverse complement strand
TATTTGTAGGGCACTTGCCCTAGTTTGAAGATGATTTTGGAACAGTTATATGGTTTCTACCGTTAATTAATACTTTTCAGACACAGTTTGAAGATGATCCACATTCACCTCCATTTTTGCTTTTTTTTGTTTTTATTTTTTTAAAAATATTTAAAGTTATTTCCCTGTCCCCATTTTTTTTGTAGGGCACTTGCCCTACCCTTACCCCCATTTTACTTCCTTTTGCAGCCCTCTGGGGCTTTCCAGGACTTTGCTACAGCCATTTTTGTGCCTAAAAGTTCGGGTCCCCATTGATTTCAATGGGGTTCGTTGTCCGTGCGATCGTTCGGGTTCCGTCCGGACCCGGACCCGGACTTTGTCCCGAAGTTCGGACGGACCAGCAGAACCCGAACGTCCAGGTGTTCGCTCAACTCTACCCACAAGCCACCACTGCTCCTCAGAAGATGTTCCAACAGACAACAATCTTCCTGAACCTCTGGACTCCAACAGAAACCAGCTTAGGTTCATTGGCCCTTGGCTCAGGCCTTCGGTTGGGGCCACCCCCCAAAAAAGGACTTTTTTCGCACTGGTATCCTCTCCAGGCAGCCACCTAGGAAAGAAGGCAAAGAGACCCTTCTAGAAGATTGCTCAAACATTTATCCTCTCGCTTCCCTCAGCTCACATCAGTGAGTGTCCAAGGCAGATGAATATTAATAATTTATTACATTGTTAATTCTTACACCAACTACTGGAGAAAACTCAACAGCAGAAGGCAGAGATAATCCAGTACTGAGCTTAAAGTGATACTAAAGACACATTGTTTAATTGACATTGTCCCTTCTATTTCTGTATATATTGTAGATGAGGGCACTGTAATTATTTTTTTACATATATACATAGTTGGTAAGGCTAAATAAAGACACCAGTCCATCCAGGTCAACCTGTGTGGGTGTACCCGTGTGTCCATGTTAACGTTATATATATTTTTCTCTAACACGTTAGAGAATAAAATGGCGGTTGTTGCAAAACTTTATGTAACACTGTATTTGCACAGCGGTCTTACAATCGTGATTTTTTTTCTTAAAAAAATCACTTTTTTGAGTAAAAAATAAGACAACAGTAAATTTAGCCCAATTTTTTTCCATATTGTGAAAGATAATGTTACGCCGAGTAAATTGATACTCAACATGTCATGCTTCAAAATCGCGCCCGCTCGTGGAATGGCGACAAACTTTGCAACATAAAAATCTCCATTGGCGGCATTTAAAAATTTCTACAGGTTACCAGTTTTCAGGTACAGAGGAGGTCTAGTGCTAAAATTATTGTGAACTAACGATCGCAGCGATACCTCACATGTGTGGTTTGAACACCGTCCTCATATGTGCGCAGGACTTACGTATGCATTCGCGAGCTCGGAGGGACGGGGCGCTTTAAAAAATGTTTTTTTAATTATTTATTTGACTTTTTATTTTTTTTTAAAAAAATGTGCTCACTTTTATTCCTATTACAAGAAATGTAGTCATTCCTTAAATATGAGATCTGGGGTCAAAAGACCTTAAATCTCATATTTGCACTAAAATGCAGTAAAAAAAATAAATGGCAGTTAAAAAAAAAATATGTCCCCTTTAAGAGCTATGGGCGGAAGTGACTTGTGACGTCGCTTCCGCCCTGCAATGCTATGGAGTTGAGTGGGCGGCATCTTCCGCTCACTCCACTTCCAGTGCAGGGGGGGAGCGGACCCGATCGTCTCCGCTGCTACCGGTCGGTCCAGTAAGCAGCGGAGATGACAACAAAACGGCGGGTGGGCCCCTCTCCCACCGCTGATAAAAGTGATCTCATGGGGAATCCGCCGCTGAGACCACTTTTATCACAAGCAGAATCGCCGGCTGAAAAAAACCC
Organism: Glandirana rugosa; assembly: GCA_018402905.1. Lineage (NCBI taxonomy): Eukaryota > Metazoa > Chordata > Amphibia > Anura > Ranidae > Glandirana > Glandirana rugosa. Next base: position 2,243,490 of record BLSH010384004.1, on the reverse strand, counting down.
ACTGGGGTTATGGTCGCTATCTGCTACCATGGCAACGGTATTCCACTTCAAGAAGGGGCGCTGTCATACAACGGCGGCGGTCTGGAAGTGGTTAATAATTAATTCCCATATCCCTGTATTGACATTCCCCACCACTGCTTGTGGAAGGGAGTTCCACATCCGTACCGCTCTGACACCAAAGAAGCCTCTAGCAGTGGCAGCTCCAGATCCAGCCGGGGGGTCAAACAAACGACGGGTGGTACTAACGCGGTCGGCTCTCAATTGGTGTCGATGCAGAGCACTGAGAGATCACCCTGGGCGGCCATCTCTTGAGTCCCGGATCTTCCTGTACAATCCTCCCCCCTGCCTGGCCAATGTGATTGCTTCTCCTCTCGGCCAATCGCACTCCTCCCGCTTCCTGATGGCTGGGAGGAGAAGCAGGAAGGCAATAGTGAATATTAATGTCACACAACTGGGTGGGCTCAGGGTGCAGTGCTCTGCACCTCAAGCCCACCCTTTTTTGAATTATCAACAAAGGAAGTGAAGGCAACAAAGGTCTTTACCGGCACCTAAGGACTTTACAACATTTGTATAACCACGTCAGCCCCGGAAGGATTTCACACTGTAGGACCAGAGCACTTTTTGTGATTCGGCACTGCGTCGCTTTAACTGACAATTGCACGGTCGTGCGACGTTGTAACCAAACAAAATTGGCGTCTTTTTTTTCCCCACAAATAGAGCTTTCTTTTGGTGGTATTTGATCCCCTCTGCGTCACTTCTGATCACCGCTATAAACAAAAAAAAGAGCGACAATTTTGCAAAAAAAAAAAAACAGTTTTTCTTACTTTTTGCTAAAATCCAAATCCAAAAAAAAACATTTTTTTTGGCCTCATTAAAAACAATTTTTTTTTCATTGGTTTTGGCCGATTTATATTCTTCCTCATATTTATGGTTTAAAAAATCGCAATCAGCGTTTATTGATTGGTTTGCGCAAAAGTTTCCACGTTTACGGATGCTGAGAATTAATTTCTGGGGTTTTTATTTTTTTTATTTTTTACTAGTAATGCCAGCGATCTGCAATTTTTAGCGGTACTGCAATATTGCGGCGGACATGTTGGACTATTTTGACACTTTTTTGGGACCATTGGCTTTTATACAGCGATCAGTGCTATAAAAATGCACTGATTACTGTGTAAATGCCATTGGCAGTGAAGGGGTTAACCTGCAGGGGGCGCTCTAAGGGTTAACTGTGTTCCCTCAGTGTGTTCTAACTGTATGGGGGCTGGGCTGGCAGGGAGAGGGGAGTGATCATGGCTTCCATATACAGGAAGCCTGTGATCACCGCCTTTCCCCCTCTGTCAGAACCGAGATCTGTGTTTACATACACAGACCTCTGTTCTTTCCATCGCAGGTAGCCGGAGGCGATCGAGTCCACCCTACCCGCTCCTTGGCCCCCCCGGACGACAGTGCGCGCGCGCTCACAATGCTAGTTATCACGCCCGCCGCCAGGTGACGGCGTTTCGCGATAACGAGCCATCTTGCCGCAGTCACGCTGCGGCGGGCGGTCGGCAAGTGGTTAAAAGTATACATTTTATTAACAAATTCATAAAAACAATCCCACCATGTGGGTACTTGTGTGTCTCAAGGACATGTATAGACATATAACAACACAACACCAATTTTCTGAAACCGATGGTTAGAGACCCAAAATCCCTGAGATCAGGGACATGTAATGAGTTCATCCAACTTGTGCTTTGACATGTTTCGCGGCGAACCGCTTCCTCAGAACGGTTTCAGTGGCAATAATTCTAAAAAAACAAAGAGAACGAATACAATAATATTTGAACATAAGATTATCGCTGTCGCCCAACCACCCGCAGTAAATAAGGGGGGATGGGTGGACCTTTCATAAACTGGTTTAGGAAGAATAGATTGTCATCAGTCAGAAATAACCAAAAGGAGAACCACCCTTTTTTTTAAGCCAATTAGAGCCTCAGGCTCTAATCATGGGCTTAAAAAAAAAAAAAAAATAATTGGAATCCATGTGTCCGGTGCCCCGCATTTACAGAGTGGGTCATTTATATGGATACACCTTAATAAAATGGGAATGGTTGGTGATATTAACTTCCTGTTTGTGGCACATTAGTATATGTGAGGGGGGAAACTTTTCAAGATGGGTGGTGACCATTTTGAAGTCGGCCATTTTGAATCCAACTTTTGTTTTTTCAATAGGAAGAGGGTCATGTGACACATCAAACTTATTGGGAGTTTCACAAGAAAAACAATGGTGTGCTTGGTTTTAACGTAACTTTATTCTTTCATGAGTTATTTACAAGTTTCTGACCACTTATAAAATGTGTTCATTGTGCTGCCCATTGTGTTGGATTGTCAATGCAACCCTCTTCTCCCACTCTTCACACACTGATAGCAACACCGCAGGAGAAACACTAGCACAGGCTTCCAGTATCCGTAGTTTCAGGTGCTGCACATCTCGTATCTCGTATGATTGTGTTACTTTTTTTAACCACTTCAGCCCCTTAAGGACCAGAGCACTTTTTGTCATTCAGCACTGCGTCGCTTTAACTGATAATTGCATGGTCGTTGGATATTTTACCCAAACGAAATTTGCGTCCTTTTGTCCCACAAATAGAGCTTTCTTTTGGTGGTATTTGATCCCCTCTGCGTCATTTCTGATCACCGTTATAAACAAAAAAAAGGCGTCAATTTTGAAAAAAAAAAAACCAATATTCCTTACTTTTTGCTAAAATCCAAATCCAAAAAAATAAAAAATAAAAAAAAAGTATTCATCGGTTTTGGCCTTTTTATATTCTTCCTCATATTTTTGGTTAAAAAAAAAAAAATTGCAATTGGCATTTATTGATTTGTTTGCGCAAAAGTATTCACGTTTAGAAACCATGAGAATTAATTTCTGGCGTTTTTGCAAATTTTTTTTTTTACCAGTAATAGCGGCGATCTGCGATTTTTATTGGGACTTTGATAGTGGGGCGGACATGTCGGACATTTATGACACTTTATTTGGGACCAATGACATTTATACAGCGATCAGAAATTTAAATATACATTGATTACTGTATAAATGTCATTGGCAGTGAAGGGGTTAACCTGAGGGGGGGGCCACGGGCACACTCCTGCAGAGTGTGGCGGGCATGAGAGTGCGGCAGCGCGCTCCCGCCCGCTAGCCGTGCATGCGCGAGCTGCCGTTTAAAGACTGCCACTCGGCTGCAGTAAATGTACGCGAGACGGTTGGGAACCGGATAATGAATAAATCAATGTATTATTATTGGATCGTTTATTTTCTTAATTATTTATAATTATTATTATTACTAGTAGTAGTATATTCATGCATTTAGGTCATTAATTAAATTAATTACATTAATTAAAAATAATTAAATATAACTTCATGGGAAGATTATTGTTGAAATGAATATCCTGGTAACCGGATCCTTTTAAACTTTACTGTATATATTGACCTTGCTAGTTTTCCACCACTTCAGGGGGAGTCAAATCCGTAGCACAACCCCCTCCCTCTTTGTAGGTCTTAGCCTCCTTCTAGTCGTGTCTGATTACTGTCTGTGCTGGTCCAGCTCCTCTGCCTCTCCCCTCACCTCCCTACATAACTTTTTATGTAGCTGCTAGGGGAGGAGTGAAGGAGAATACAATATAGTGTGAATTGAGTGACAGCTCTGAGTCTGCTGGAGCCGCTGATATGACTTTCAAGACGCCCAGCTGCAGTCTCTGGACTTTTGTATGTCTACACAAGGGAGGACTTTATGCATAGAATACATTACATGTATTAATTAAATTAACGTTATTGATTAAATGTATTAATACACTTTTTTTATTAAAATGTATTAATAAATTAATGTATTTATATATTTATTAGTATTACTTTATTAATATTAAATTAATAAATATTTAAATTACATTTATTTTATTCATTAAATATATTAATACATTTAATAGGTATATATTATATGCATAATAATAAATGAATAATAATTTAAAAAATAATTCAATAATAATAAATTAACTTAGATTGTAAGCTCTAACAAGCAGGTTAGGGTGTATTGCAAATGTACTGTCTGCCCTCATGTTGTAAAGCGCTGCGCAAACTTTGGCGCTATATAAATCCTGTATAATAAATTCTTAATTTTATAATTAACAATTAATTTATTATTTTTGGACTTTTTATTTTTTTTAATGATGATTATTATAATTAATATTATTAATGCATGTATTAATACATTTAGTTAAATCAATTACAATAATTAATATTAATTAAATTAAATAATAATCTTATGGGAAAATTGTTCTTGAAATGAATAACCTGGTGACAGGGTCCCATTAGGCCGAGCATTACTGTATGTACAGAATTTTCCATACCCGTTCCTAATTAACAAACGCCATCATCTGCAGTGATCTGGGTGGTCAGCTTATTTCAGAGCTAATTAAAACCTGGCTTCCAGGACGGTACATCGGTGGCTCCAACTTTCAAAGCTTCTTTTCACGAGAGACGCCAAAGTCTTCAATGACACAGGATGAGGAAGTGGCTGCCATCAATGAGTCTCTGTCTCGTCCTTACAAGCTTGGTTGAGCCCTGTGATAACACTTTAACAAAGCGGCCATCTCTTCTAAAGACACCGGCCATCGAAATCAGCATGTGTCCGAAACCATCCGCCGTCTCATTGAACCCGCGCTATTGACATCACTCCTGGGAATCCTCTGATTTAGAGGGCAACACTAAAGCAGTGTTTTCAGTTTTAATAAGCAACCGGTTAAAGTGTTTGCCTGGGAAAAAAACCCCCAAAAAACAATTTGTACATCTTTATAATACATGCACTTTATCCCATATGTTGTCAGCAAAAATAGAAAAGACCCGTTGATCCTGTCAGAGATCCAATTACAGTGGAACCTTGGATTACGAGCATAATCCGTTCCAGGAGAATGCTTGTAATTCAAAGCACTCGTACATCAAAGCAAGTTTCCCCATAGGAAACAATGGAAACTCAGTTAATTCGTTCCACAGTCACTGCTTGTCTATGCAGTACTGTAGGTGGCCACATGTCCGGGGGGGGCGCCTGGTGTATGCAATACCGCATGTGGCCAGAAAAGAGGTGGCGCTGGTGAGCTCCTAAGACGTCGGAATCACTTGGAAATGCTCGGAAAGTGTTTACACTTTAGGAATTTCCAAGGAATTCCGAGTATTTCCGGCCGCCTCCGAGGCTCACCAGCGCCACCACTTCTCTGGCAAAAGGGTTAAATTCTACTCGTTATGCAAGACACCACTCGCAAACTGAGTCAGAATTAAAAGAAGAAAAACTACCCGTATTGCGAAACGCTCGTTAACCGCATTACTCGCAATCCGAGGTTCCACTGTATCTCCTAACTTTCAGTTTTAGCTGACAATGCAGTGCCTCTGCTGACCTGAAATCCCCAGCAGTGTTATCAGACCTGCCCGGTTCAGCCCTGCTGGGCTACAGAACACTTCCACCTTTCATCTCCATAACATAAGGGCATCCCTGTATCCCAGGAAACTGTTAAACCTGCCCATGCCACCAGTGCCATCTTTAATATTGATTGCACCCTGGGCAAACATTTTCTTGCCCCCCCTCCATGCAATTTCATTCTTCACCTGCTCTGAGACATACAAAAAAATAGCAGTTTAATGAATCAGATCAGGCAGCGATTGCGATTGGTTGCCAGAGGTTAGTGTATCATTACCGCTCACTGACTGGCTGCTAAAGGTTACAGCTATGGCTTACTGATTATTTGCTAGATGTTACAGCACATGACTTCTGCTTGTTTATTGGTTGCTAGAAGTTACTGTGCATCAATACTGCTCACTGATTGGTTGCTAGAGTTTACTGGACATCCTTACCACTCACTAATTGGTTGCTAGAGGTTACTGCACATTATTACTGCTCACTGATTGGTTGCTAGAGGTTACTGCATATCCTTACCACTCAATGATTTGCTGCAAGAGGTTAGTGCACATCATTACTTCTCACTGATTAGTTACTAAAGGTTACAGCACATTATCTCCTCACTGCCTGCACACCATGGACTGGGGAGGTGAGCGGACCCATCAATAGACAGAAAACTCCTAAGAATCCTAGGACTCCTGGGATCAGTGGCAATGCTGGGGAGGCGGAAGGGGTGTGATCAGTAGCAATGCTGGGAGAGGGAGGGTGTGATCAGTGGCAATGCTGTGTGGTTGATGGGATCAGTGGAACTGGTGGGGGGATGGGATTAGTTAGGAGGCAGTACACTGTGGCAAATTCTGAATCATGTAGACCAAAGCTGAAAATCTTTGGCAAGTATATAGTGGGGGATTCTACACTGACCACCAATGTACTGTAATGGGGAATTTACAATGACCACCAATGTGAGGGGGGATTTACACTGACCATCAATGTGAGGGGGAATTTGCACTGACCACCATGTAACAGTGAATTTTACACCACCCACCAATATTAAGAAGGATTTCTACACTGACACCAAGGTAATTGGAGAATTTACACCACCCACCAGTGTATGTGGGGATATATAATGACCTCCATGTAAGGGGGAATTTACACTGACAACCATTGTTGAGGAGATTTGTACTGACTACCTACGTAAGTTGACACTTCTACACCAACCACCAATGGAAAAGGGGATTTACACTGACCACCAATATAAAGGGGGATTTACACTGACCACCAGTGTAAGAGCAATTCTGTACTTACCACCAATATATAGGGAAATGTACACTGATCACGTAATGAAGAATTTACACTGACAACCAATGTAATGGGGGGATTTTACATCAGCAACCAATAAAGGGGGATTTCTACACTGGCCACCAATGTAAGGGAAGATTTACACTCACCACCAATTTAGGGGGCCTTCTACATGGACCACCAATGTAAGGGATGATTTGAAACTGACCACAAATGTAAGTTTGGATTTTTTTATCAATTGCCAATATAAAGAGGAGTTTCTTCACTGGCCACCAATGTAATGGGGATATACAATGACCACTAATGTAATGGGGATTTACACAGACCACTAATGTAATTGAGATTTACACTGACCACCAATGTAATGGGGATTTACACTGACCACCAATGTAATGTGGATTTACACTGACCACCAATGTAATGGGGCTTTACACTGACCACCAATGTAATCAGGATTTACACTGACCACTAATGTAATAGAAGCATTCACAGTAACCACCAATGTAAGGAGGGATTTACACTGACCACCATTGTAAGGAGGGATTTACAAGCCCCAATGTAATACGACAATTGACACTGACCCCCAATGTAACTGAGACATGTAGCCTGCATTCACATTTCTGTGCATCAAGAAAAATTGCTTTCCTGACACCACAGAAATGTGCTGCCCTTTAGCAAATACACAGCAGTGACATTAATTGTTAATGACACCCTCATGCATCTGCTGAGATGTGCGTATTCACATGCACCAAAATTCACAGTGCTGTGGCACCATATTATTTTGAAAAAGGGTTTCACCTCCAATTTGCTTACCTTTGCAGGACAGGCTGATGTTAGGCTTAATGACCACAGGTGATGGTGGATATGACCTCAGGGGGGCATGATATACATATGAATGCTTCCACTATTTACATATGAACGCCATCACTATTTACATATCAATGCCGGTTATTTACATGTAAACACAGGGTCTGTAGGTGAGTCATCTGTACATGGCAATAGGGCAGAGCTGGTCAATATTAGTAACATAACTTCACACTGAGATATTGGGACACAGCACGGGACTAAAACTTCAAGGGACAAGGGAATTTAAACTGGGACAGTTTGCAAGTATGAGGCAGCTGCTTTGGGCCCAACAACAATGATGGGGCCCAGGGCAGCTGCCCCTTTTGCCCTGCCTTAAAGACGGCCCTGCATGGCACACATTTTGTCTGCCCACTTCCTGAGTGGGTGTGCCCAAATTATGCCAAGTTTACAGTTTTCTTCTGCCCAGACCCCACTTCTTAATATGTATGGACCACAACTTTAAATATGCTGCCCACTCCTGGATCCATTCCCCACAATTAATGCCTTTTAAAATGACTGTGCATGTGCCGTAACTAAATTAAGTTTAATGCTGTGATTCTGGGACATGTCTTGGGACACAGCATCGGTGGGACAGAGGGTCAACATTGTACCAGCAGATCATAGGGGACAGTTGGCATCTATGTAACAGGGGGTGGTGACTTCTGAAGTTCAGCAGAGAACTGGACAGGGATGACAACACTGCTTGGGATTGCAGGTCAGTTGCCAACAACAGGACATTTTTTGGGGGAAATGAAAACTCTAAATATTCCTAGGTGGGTCCTAAAGACAGAGTTAAAGTATCTGACAGTCCCTTCTGTCCCTTAGAAACTATACTGGTGAAACCCCTGTACTGAGTTCCTGGGTCTGTACACCTGCTGTACCCATTATGAGGGGTTCCCACAATCCCTTGGCTGAGTTCCCAAGTCAGTACACCTGCTGTGCCCGTATGACGGGTTCCCACCATCCCTGTGCTGAGTTCCCGGGTCTGTACACCTGCTGTACCCATTATGAGGGGTTCCCACCATCTCTGTGCTGAGTTCCCGGGTCTGTACACCTGCTGTACCCATTATGAGGGGTTCCCACCATCTCTGTGCTGAGTTTTCAGGTCTGTACACCTGCTCTACACAATATGAGGGATTCCCACCATCCCTGTGCTGGATTCCTGGATCTGCAGAGTTCTCCGGTCTGCAAATCTGTTGTGCCCATTATGAGGGTTTTCACCATCTATGAAACTTGCTAACTTACAGTGTCTGTACACCTGCTGTGCCCATTATTACGGGGGTCCCCACCATCCTTGTGCTGAGTTCCTGAGTCTGCACACCTCTTGTGCCCATTTTGAGGGGCTCCCACCATCCCTGCACTGATTTCCTGGTTCTGTACACCTGTTGTTTCCTTTATGAGGGACTCTCCCCATCCCTGTACTGAGGGAATCCCTGGCCATGTAAACAGAGGGGAGAGTCTAGTGGCTGACATCATTACCCAAATATGGCCACATGGGTATGTGGTATGGTAATGGTCATATATCAATAACATCACTGGGAATATCCCACCCCTTTGTCTACAGTTTATGGTGGGGGCCAGAGCTGCCTCTCACTGGCATCATTTGCAGGCATCATTCATGGTGATTGACAGGGATCTACTGTACATCTCACAATGTTTCCTCATCATGATTGAACCCCTTACTCTTTAATGGGGCCTTCCAGATTCTAAAAACCCTCCTGTCCGCACACCTCCACAACCATCGGGTCAAGGTTGTTGGGAAGAGTCCTCATTACCATGCGGACAAGCCCATATAAGGGTCTGGTATGGATTCTGGGGGTGCCCTATGATTTTCCTTATTGCTTTTCACGTGCTTCCCCCTTAAAACCCATAATGAAGGGTCTCATGTAATTGGGGAGGAGGGTCCTGACTTTTGTTTTAATGCGTGGGATCCCCATTGACATCCATACCAGACCCTCATCAAGGATAGGGCCAGTATGTATTTTTAGGGAAAACACCCCTATTTTTGAGTAGGATTTACCATTAACTCCTATATCAGATCCTCGTCTGGGAAAAGGGTCTGCATAGATGAGGGAAATACCGGGCCATTCAATGCCAAACAGAAGTAAAATGGCTGGTAGCTGTCATTTACTAGCCAGTGTAGCATCCTCCTAGGTAGGTGCTAGCTAGGATAGGGAAAATTTAGTTTCTTGCACTACTGTAAACAGTTGAGCTGTTTGTGATTATTTTGGGCTGTTCTGTGTCTCACTGGTTGCAGGTTTAACTTCTTTCCCCTGCCTTCTGGATAGTTCTGGATGAAGCAAATCACAAATTGATGTAAATGCACTTTTTAATTTTGTGCAAGAAACAATAATATGTTTCTTTAAGCAACAGTAGGAACCTCTCCCTATAGAACTAGGAGATGATTTTAGATTCTAAAATCATCTCCAAGTTGTACAGGGAAAGTCTCCAGCTGTTGCTTTAAGGGAAAGATTATTGTTCTAAAATCATCTTCAAAGTGTGTGGGAAAAGCCTATTGCAGGAGCATAGAGCCATATTACTGTTCTAAAATCATCTTCAAAGTGTGTGGGAAACCCCTGTTTCAGCCGCATGAAGCCATATTAGTGTTCTAAAATCATCTTCAAAGTGTGTGGGAAATCCTGTTTCAGCCGCATGGAGCCATATTAGTGTTCTAAAATCATCTTCACAGTGTGTGGGAAAAGCCTGTTTCAGCCGCATGGAGCCATATTAGTGTTCTAAAATCATTTTCACAGTGTGTGGGAAAAGCCTGTTTCAGCCGCATGGAGCCATGATTAAGATGATTTTAGAACACTAACATGGCTCCACGCGGCTGAAACAGGCTTTTCCCACACACTGTGAAGATGATGTTAGAACACTAATATGGCTCCATGCGGCTGAAACTGGGTTTTCCCACACACTTTGAAGATGATTTTAGAACACTAATATGGCTTCATGTGGCTGAAACAGGGTTTTCCCACACACTTTGAAGATGATTTTAGAACACTAATCTTTCCCTTAAAGCAACAGCTGGAACCTTTCCCTGTACAACTTGATGATGATTTTAGAAGAATAATCTTTCCCTTAAAGCAACAGACTCTCCCTAGTCCAGTCAGATCGTTCTGTGCAGCAGGATGGGGTGTGCAATCTGTCCCTCAAAGCAGCAGTACTAGTATCTCTCCCTAGTCCACAATCAGATCGTTCAGTAATGCAGGATGAGGTGTTCTGCAATCTGTCCCTCACAGAGCCAGCAGCATCCTCTCCCTAAACTATCCTGAGAGCATGTGACATGCAGCACAGTGACTCCAGCCCCATATAGAGGCTGGGTCACATGGTGCACAGGCCAATCACAGCCATGCCATTAGTAGGCATGGCTGTGATGGCTTCTAGGGAAAACCAGTGAAACACTTGTTGATTGGCTGCCCTTGGCAGCTTTTCAACACGTGGAATAAAATACCAGAACCCCGGACCCGAACCTGGACTTTTTTTGAAAAGTCCGGGTTCGGGTCCCGGACACCCAAAAGTTCGGTACGGTCCCAAACTTTGCAGTTCGGGTTCGCTCATCACTATTATCAACAACATTGCTCAGCCACGAATTCAGGAAGATGCAAAGAAATATTGTTTCATTTTGTATCTTTCTGTTCATTCAAGGGATGATCTGCAGTGCAGATGAAGTCAGTTAAAGCAACCTGCCAAGTAAAAAAACATTTTATTTTTAAATTAAATGTTCCTCTGTTTAACCCCCTTATTAAACTGTAGTTTACTCTAACCAGCCCTAATTAACTCCTTATTCTCCTTCTCCATTCAATTATAATTTTCCTGCTGATTTTTTTTTGTCTGTTTGTTTCTATCCTATTAACTAATAATATTAGTATTGTTTTTGTTTGCTTTGTTTGTTAATATATTTACATCTTTAAACATATATTTACACGCATCACATTGAAAAAAAAAATTGAAAAACAAAACCAAGTTTACTTAAAGAGGAAGTAAACCCAGATGGGATTTACTTTCCTCTACATGCCCCTGTAATGTAGAAGCATAATGGGCTACTATGCATCGCATAGTAGCCCATTATGTGCCACTTACCTGCAAACAAAGCCTGCGACGTCCAGCAATGTGCCCTGTGCTGGCGGCGTCCATCTTCAGCCCCTCTTCCTTCAGGGGCATGCGTGCGGGAGCCGCCAGTCACGGCACGGTCGCAGTGGAGGAACGGCACAGAGGCCGTTTCTTCACTGCGCATGTGCAAACATGACATCGGCACAGCAAATACACTGCATATCTCCTGAACCGTACAGGTTTGGGAGATATGCAGGGCACCTACAGGTAAGCCTTATCATAGGCTTACCTGTATATTAAAGTGGTTGTCACAAGTTGACAACCACTTTAAAGGGGTTGTAAAGGCAGAAGGTGCATTTTGGGCATTAAGATAAAAAACCTTCTGTGTGTAGCAACCTCCCCAGCACTCCCTAATTACTTACCTGAGCCCCATCTCTCTCCAGCGATGTCCATGAGTGTCTTAGCTGTCCATGACTCTCCTCCTGATTGGCTGAGACACAGCTTCAGCGCCATTGGCTCCCGCAGCTGTCAATCAAAGTAAATCAGTCAATCAGGGGAGAGAGGGGTCGGGCCGGGTCGGGCTCCGTGTCTGAATGGATACATGGAGCTCTAACTTGGGTGCCCCCATAGAGAGCTGCTGGGTGAGGGGGCACTCGATAGGAGGGAGGGGCCAGGAGCAGCGAAGAGAAGAGGAGGATGCGGGCAGGTAAGTATAACATGTTTGTTTTTTTTGTTTTTTAAAACAAGACTTTACAATCAATGTAATTTGTAAATATATTTGGAATGCTTTGTACTAGAATCATAATTTTAGTGTCATTTTAACCACTTCAGCCCCGGAAGGAATTCCCATATTAGGACCAGAGCACTTTTTGCGATACGGCACTGTGTCGGTTTAACTGACAATTGCGCGGTCGTGCAACGTTCTACCCAAACATAATCTGCGTCTTTTTTTCCCCACAAATAGAGCTTTCTTTTGGTGGTATTTGATCACCTCTGCGTCGCTTCTGATCACTGCTATAAACAAAAAAGAAGCGACAATTTTGAAAAAAAAAAATATTTCATACTTTTTGCTAAAAATCCAAAAAAAAAAAATATAAAAAAAAAAATTATTCATCAGTTTTGGCCGATTTATATTCTTACTCATATTTGTGGTAAAAAAAATTGCAATCAGCGTTTATTGATTGGTTTGCGCAAAAGTTGCCGCGTTTACAAACCATGAGAATTAATTTCTGGCGTTTTTACAATTTTTTTTATACTAGTAATGGCGACAATCTGCGATTTTTATCAGGACTGCGATATTGCAGGGGGCATATCGGACATTTTTGACACTTTTTTTGGGACCAATGACATTTATACAGCGATCAGAAATTTAAATATCCACTGATAGGGAAGAATATCCTAAGCGTATCCAGTGGGTCACACAGTGTGGGATGAATCTATTTACTCCCTGGACTCCGGACTCCAGCGTCTCCACACCATAGGTAGCAGGTTTCACATATCATGCAAATAAGAAAGAAAATATAGTGCTCTCTGTCAGTAAAAAACTATTTATTAAATAGGATGAAGCACTCACAAGAAAAGCACTGTGACCCAGTGCTCGGTGTACAGGCGTGTTAGCTCCTCGCAGACGATACACACAGAACATTCGTCTACACTCCAGAGCAGCGCTGGCCGTGGGTGACGTCACGCTACTTCCTTCCGTACGCGCTGCGTTCCATAAGACCGGAACTTTTTCAGCGGATAGAGAAGTGATGCGATACACCTGGAAACTTGTGAAATGTTCAGTAAAGATCCGATGTTACCATTCAAAGATGAATTACTTAATTTAGTAGAAAGGGGAAAGAATAAGGGAATTTTGACTAAAAAGGATGCAGCTTATTTGTATCCCCTTTTTTGTAGAACACCCATTATTTACTTCCTGCATAAGCTTCATAAAGATAGTATGAATCCCCCTGGCAGACCCATAGTGAATGGGATTCAGTGTCTGCCACGTTGGGACATTATATCGACCACTTTCTTCAACCGTTGGTTATCTAAACAGATGCTTTTTATGTTACCACTTGGCTCACCTGCAGGTGGCAATGTTGCTTTCAGCACCAGAGGGTGTAGTTCTGGTGGCCACCAGTGGGTGTCTCCCAGCAGATGGACTTACCAATTATCAGGCTGCATCTGACATGATCTGCTGGGAGTATATAAGTCCGCCTTTCACAAAAGTTCAGGGCTTCAGTATTGTTCTGCTAGCCGTGTTCCTGCCTGAGCCTGTTCTGTCCTCTGTTCCTTGTTCCCGAACCTGACCCGTAGTCCTGTCCCTGTAACCTAAGTTCTGCTGCTGCTGGCCTTCTGTTCCCCTTGTCCCCTTTCTCTGCCAGCTTTTGTGTCTCCCCTTATTTATATAGTTAGTTAGTTAGGGCATTTACTGGGGTGCTTGTTCCTTTTACATTTCACCTTGTTTGTTTATTGTCATTGGTGCTGGTATTGGATGCATGTAATTTTCATTAAAAAATATATCTTTTTCACTTATCCCTATGGCCCTGATTTCTGTAGGTGCAGCCAATTGATCTGTTTACCCTCACTGGATGCTTGTATCCCTGACATAATACTGAAGCCATACTATCAGATCGGCTGCACCTGGGAAATTAGGTTTTGGCATTTGTTAATTGGTGTAAGATGCAGTCTGAGGAGGTTGTGTATTTTGCCCTGCTTATAAAAGAAGACAGGGAACATTGCTGCCAAATCTTGACAAAGCAGTCTAGGGAACAATTGCTGGAATATATCCGTCTGGCTCATTCTCTGGTGGATCAAGGCAGCATTTTGTTTGAGGAAATTCGGCCCCTCATTCAGATCTGTGCAGAGTTGGCATTGCCTAGCACCCCTACTGGTGGTGATGATTATAATCTGCCCTTTAATGTATCTCAGGTGGCATCTCTTGTGTGGCTGTTAGAGGATGATAAAACCTATTTTTTGGAACATTACTCTGTATATTTACAAAAGGTTCTGTTAGATTGTATCAATGCAGTACACTCTTTAGTTAGACAAGGAGATTGCAAATTGAAGTTTGTTCAGCCTTTGCTCCAAAGGTGGTCGGATCTGTCCTCTTCAGTATCAGTTGACATGCGTCCAACCACTAGCCACCAGTTTGTTCAGAGATCCCTCTCTCCATTGACAATAGCAACTCCCCAGAAAACTTTCTCTGTAACTACTCCTTCCTTTCCATTTCCTCTCAGTACTGCTATCACTTCTCCATCAACTGCATCCACTACTTCCAGCCCTGCATCCACACACAGAATTGCAGTAGCTAAACCTAAAAAGAAACAGAAGTTTTTCCAAACCCGCACAATCCTATCACTATCCAATCCTGTCTCCACATCAGCCAATCTGCTCCAGTTTGCTTCCACACCTGCCACCTTGGTTCAGCCCATGGAAATTGGACCTTTTGCTTCTGACCAGCCAGTCGCTATCCCACCTGACTGTACTGGTTCTCTGTCCACCACCCAGTTTGGTCCTATGGACTCTTTGCAGGCTAACCAATTTGACCTCACTGATCCTGTTCCTGATGCCCTGCCTGGTGATTCCATTTCTGATACACAGCCTACTGTTCCAGTACCCACTGCCCAGCCTGCCTTTCCGGTGCTCACTGCCGTGCCTGCTGCTCTGGTGCCCACTGCCGAGCCTGCTACCCAGCCTACTGTTCAAGTGTTTGCTGCCCAGCCTGCTGTCCCGGTGCCCGCTGCCATGCCTGCTGCCCAGCTTACTGTTCCAGTACCCGCTCCCCAGCCTGCTGTTCCGATGCCTGCTGCCATGCCTGCTGTTCCGGTACCTGCTCACATACCTGCTGCCCAGCCTGCTGTTCCAATGCCTGACACCCAGCTTGATGACCGGATGCCCAATGCCCAGCCTGATGATCCAGTTCCTGATGCTCAGCCTGCCGATCCAGTAATAGTGGACCAACCTGTTGACCCAGTGCCCGCTGCCCAGCCCGATGAGCCAAGATCCACTGCCCAGCCTGATGATCCGGTGCTCGCTGATGACTCTGCCTGTTGACCAGCCCAATGACCCAATGCCTGATGATCCGGTGTTTGCTGATGACCCAGTGCCCATTGCCCAGCTTGATGACCCAATGCCTAATGCCCAGCCTGATGAACCAGTTCTTGATGCCCAGCCTGATGACCCAGTTCCTGATGCCCAGCCTGGCGATCCGGTAATTACGGACTAACCTGATGACCCGCTGCCCAGCCTGATGATCCGGTGCTTGCTGATGACTCTGTGCCTGTTGACCAGCCCCATGACCCAGTGCCTGATGATCTGGTGCTCGCTGATGACTCGGCGCCCGCTGCGCAGCCTGATGATCCTGTGCCTGCTGACCTAGTGAGGGATGACCCAATGCCCACTACCCAGCCTGCTGACCAGGTGCCTGCTGACCTGGTGCCTGCTGACTGGGTGCCCACTGATCCAGTGCCCACTGATCCAGTGCCCGATGATCCAGTGCCTGATGACCCGGTGCTTACTGCCCAGTGTGATGACCCGGTGCCCGCTGATCCAATGCCCGATATCCCGGTACCTACTGATCCAGTGCCCGATGACCCGGTGCCTACTGCCCAGTGTAATAACCCAGTGCCTGATGACCCAGTGCCCGCTGATCCAGTGCCTGATGACCCAGTGCCTGGTGACCTGGTGCCTACTGCCCAATGTGATGACCCAGTTGCCACTGATCCAGTGCCTGATGATCTGGTGCCCACTGATCCAGTGCCTGATGACCCAGTGCCTACTGCCCAGTCTGATGACCTGGTGCCCGCTGATCCAGTGCCTGATGACCCAGTGCTCACTGATCCAGTGCCTGATGACCTGGTGCCCACTGATCCAGTGCCTAATGACCCGGTACCCGCTGATCCAGTGCGTGATGACCTGGTGCCTACTACCCAGTGTGATGACCCGGTGCCTGCTGATCCAGTGCCTGGTGACCCGGTGCCTAATGCCCAGTGTAATTGTTTAAGAACACCACCCGGGGATAGACCCCTATTGCCATCATCCCTAATAAATGTATTTGTAGAAGAAGTTCCCCCCACTTGAACTTGGGACTTTTGCAGGCAAGCTGACTCGCAAATCATAAAAAAATTACAAATTTATTGGTATACATTAAAAAAGAACTTGTGCATAGATGCACTGAATGCAATTCAATTGTACAAGATACAAGTGTAGTATACAATACATATGATAACCGAAGTATTATGATTCTCTGAAGCCCAACGCGTTTCGGGATACACCCTTGTTCAGGGACCTTGTTTTTTGGAGAAAATCAATTCTATAATATAATATAACATAATATAAGTGTTATGGTCACATTCAAAAGACAACAGTAATTGTTTTATTTCCGATCATTAAAATAGTATATTTACACTTGAGCATTGAATTTTTTACATGATTCAATTTTTATCTAAACTTAATGGTTTTATTGGTGATCAATAAATTAGTTTTATATATTGCCACCGTATTTAAGATATTTGCTGGCTTGTTGTCACTTTCCCGGTTAATTTCCGGGTCCTTAGGAGGTTGCCGTGGTGATCGCCGACATCATTGAGTCCGGCTTTCGGTGGAGGGGGGCCAATCAAGTATAAAGCGGGTATATCGCGTCACTTCCGTATCCGCTGAAGAAGTCCCGGTCTTGTGGAACGCAGCGCGTACGGAAGGAAGTAGCGTGACGTCACTCGCAGCCAGCGCTGCTCTGAAGTGTAGATGAACGGTCTGTGTGTATCGTCTGTGAGGAGCTAACACTCCTGTACACCGAGCAATGGGTCACATCGCTTTTCCTGTGAGTGCTTCATCCTTTTTAACCACTTAAAGAGGAAGTAAACCGTGATGGGTTTTACCTCCTCTTTATTACCCTGCAATGTAAAAGCATAATGGGCTAGTGTGCATCGCATATTAGCCCATTATGTGGCACTTACCTGCATTGGAAGCCAGCGATGTCCCCGCTCCAGGCCGCGTCCATCTTCTGCCCCTCTTCCTTCTGGGGCCGCGATCTCCGGCTCTGTGACTGGCCGGAGTCGCTTGATGTCACTCCGCACATGCGCACCCGAGCCACCAATCGCGGCACAATGTCAGTGAAGAAACGGCACGGAGGCCGCATGTGCCCAATGACGTGGGCACATCACAGTACACTGTATATCTCCTAAACCATGCAGGTTTGGGAGATATGCATGGAACCTACAGGTAAGCCTTATTATAGGCTTACCTGTAGGTTAAAGTGGTTGTCAAGGGCTGACAACAGCTTTAAAGGGCACAAGCAAGTTTGATCCGTGTCATGAGGGTCCACCTGTGGAGGTGAGCTGCTAGCGCTACTATTGGTGGAGGACCTGCACTGAGGCACTTTGTGTTTCCCCATAAAAACTAAATGTACAGCACATGAGGCTGTCCAAAAAGTACCACTAGGAACCCAAACGGGGTATATTGAAGAGGACCAAAAAACGAGACAATATGTATCTCAATAATATCAAAATATTTATTATTAGTATTAAAAATTCTCAAAAGACAAAAGAAGGCATGTGACCTCCCACACCACATGAAAACGCCACAATGGCGTATGACAAAAAATACACATACAAATAAATGGTGAAGTGTGACTGCGCAAAAAAAAACACTGCAATATACACAAAACAAAATAAAACCTAAAAGAGGGAGGTCCGGAAAACAACCACGCTCACATCCAACCCATCCAAACATCACACCATCATGCATATATAAACTCCAATATCTGGAATAATACTTTAAGCACGTGTGAAAGCACTGGGGCAAATAAACAGCGGGGCTCGAACTACTGTGGATGAAATAGAGTATCAATGTAAGGGGCCACAATCCATGATGTAAAATTGAAGCTCAGAGCTCTTGAAGACAAAATAATAGAATAATGGATGCATGCATCATATATGGATGTTAAGCCAAAAATGTACAAAAAAAGTTCAGTCCAAGCTCCTGTATGGTCAACAAGGGCAGGGATCGCCAACAGTTCTCTTAGGACAAAACGGAGATCCGTGGATGAAGCCAGGATTTGTATGAAAAAGTGACTTGTGCAAAAGATGCAATGAGGTAGTTCAGTGTGCACAAGAGTGGAGACACAGTGATAAAAGATGATCCAAGGAAGGCTAACTGACGGGGTGACCGATATGTCCGACCGGACGTGAACACAATCTATGCAATCCAAGACATGGCAATTGAAACGGTCTCATCCTCGTGTATATGCTCCTCCTTTAAACGATCGTGTCTGCATACGTCTCCAGGACTAGCACAAGTGGACATCAAACCAATCGCTCGTTGTCACGCTGGCTTGGGGGATGATCCGTTCGTAGACCGGAAGGGAACTGGGCCCTGATACGGCATGGGCCAAATGATCCTTCATAGCCCCAGTGAGACGGAGGGTTAGATGGAGCGGGGATTGACGCCGGACATGACTTCAACGCGTTTCGCTTGGTAAACCAGCTTCCTCAGGACTAGCGTCCCCTAGTGCTAGTAAGATTTAAATACATCCCATGAGCCAATACACAACTAATTGCCGATGGGGGTGGGGACACTCATAACCAGTCATCTACTCATTCAAAACCACTTTCAGGTGATGGTATCAAAAACATAAATAAAGAGCGAGGTTACTGGCAGGATCAAAAAAAAGAAAAAAGGCACAAGCGAGTTTTATCCGTGTCATGAGGGTCCATCTGTGGCGGTGAGCTGCTAGCACTACTATTGGTGGAGGACCTGCACTGAGGCACTTTGTGTTTCCCACCATATAGGCACTGTAGCGGTGTTTACCCTTTTACATATGGACTTCATTCTATGAACTTCATTTTATATTTATATCTTCTCCTGTTATTAGCGCTTCACTTTTGTGAATTGACTAAGTATAACATGTTTGGGGTTTTTTGTTTTTTTTATAACATTTTTCCCTTTACAGTTACTTTAAGTAATGACAAAGTTATCTCTGAATAATCAGGTCCATATCAGAAATGTAAAAATTGCTCTTCTCCATAGGGGGTGACCAGGGGTGAGAGGCAAAGTGATTAAAAAGAATTTGGGATTTTAATGTTGCCTTTTAAGCATCATTTAAATCTCTGTCCTTCACTAAAAATGCTTTTGCTTTGGTACATTATACCCATGGCAGTGCCCAGCTACCCATTCTATTTGACAATCCCTTGCTGTTTCTTTAACCACTTCCCGACCACTTCACTTATATTTACTGCTGTAGTGTGGCACATTCCCGCGAATCGCCATTTATAAACGGCCATTCGTGCATGCACGATGTCCTCCGGCGAACCACGATCATCTGTCGGGGAGCCAGAACGGGGAACCACCCATGTAAACATGGCGGTTCCCCGCTCTGTGAGGGGGGACATGACAGATCTTCTGACCCCTGTATTCGGGATCGGTTAGATCTCTTATGCCCCTGGCAGCCCAGCCCCCTCACAGTTAGAACACGCCTAGGGAACACACTTAACCCCTAGTTCTCCCCCTGCATGTTAACCCCTTCCCTGCCAGGGACATTTATACAGTAATCAGTGGATATTTAAATTTCTAAACGCTGTATAAATGTCAATGGTCCCAAAAGAGTGTCAAAAATGTCCGAACTGTCTGCCGCAATATCAAAGTCCCAATAAAAATTGCAGATCACCGCCATTACTAGTAAAAAAAAATAATAGTAAAAATGCCATAAATTAATTCTCATGGTTGCTGATTGCGATTTTTTTTTTACCACAAATATGTAGAAGAATATAAATCGGCCAAAACCGATGAATAAATTTGTTTTTTTATATTTTTTTTAGATTTGTATTATAGCAAAAAGTAAAAAAATATTGTTTCTTTTTTTTCAAAATTGTCGCTCTTCTTTTGTTTATAGCGGTGATCAGAAATGAGGCAGAGGGGATAAAATACCACCAAAAGAAAGCTCTATTTGTGGGAAAAAAAGGACGCCAATTTTGTTTGGGTACAACGTCGCACGAACGCGCAATTGCCAGTTAAAGCAACGCATCGCCGAATCGCAAAAAGGGCTCTGGTCCTACAGTGGGAAATCCTTCCGGGGCTGAAGTGGTTAACATTCAGCTCACATTGACTTCAATAGGGTTTGGATTTGGCAACTGAACTCCAGTAATATTCGCTGAACCTGCCCCGAACCGCACTCAGGTACGCTGTACATTCGGCTCATCATTATCCCTAAAGTAAGCCATAGATGATGCAAAACCCGTGGTCGCAGGAAAGAAAATTGATTGATTTCCCCATCAACACTGATCCCTCCTGCAGTGCTATTGTGTTCTGCCAGCAGCCTTCCCTCAATCATTACAGCTGGTGGGTATTGCTGGCAGTAATCAGATGCAAAAAAAAAAAAAAATCCAGCAGGCTGGTTGTACTGAAGTTGATCAATGGATCAGCTTCAGTACAACCAGCCTGCCTATAGATGGATCGAATCTCAGCCAGTTCCTGCTAAACCAGTTGAGAATCAATTCATCTATGGCTGGCTAAAGGCCTCATGCACACTGTACGTTTCTCTATCTCTTCTAGGCGCCTTTCCTCCTGGTAGCGGCATTTTCAAAGAAAAAAACGGTTGACATTGGTAAATGCGTTTAACGCATTTAGAAGCATTTGGACACGTCAAGCGTTTGAGCATTAATTCCTTTCATCAAAATATCAATTTATTCTGTCCACTAAAATCAATCAAAGCCCAAGCACAAAACGCGATTTGCGTTAATGCACGTTCAGGCGCATTTACAGGCATCAAGAGTTTTTCTGCCGAAATGCTGCTGCTCCTGGACGCGCCAGCAGTGCTTTCTTTTTTTTCTAATCTGTCACTAAACACCCTGCCTCTAAATGCTTATGTGTGCATGGACGCAGGGTAACATGCAGGGGCGTTTAGAGGCAGCATAAAAAAAAAAAAAGTGCCAGACACCTCTAAGAGCAGCTGAAAAACCATCCAGTGTGCATGGGGCTCAAAGTGTTACTAAACTCACAACAGTAAAATCAGTCTGTGAATGCAGTAAAGCATGCTTGTTATATTCACTGTAGAACCTAAGGGAATAATACTTTGCATTATGTAAAAAGGCTGTTTGATCCTGTCTTCTCTGATCCTCTCCTTCTTCCATTGTCCCCAATCTATATAGAACAGCGCTCCTTCAGTGTTACCTACAACTCTGTCTCCTCCTCTCCACTGCCTCTTTCTGTCGGGGTCCCCCAAAGCTCTGTTCTTGGACCCCTTCTCTTCTCTATCTACA
The DNA here is from genome assembly GCA_018402905.1 of Glandirana rugosa. Taxonomy (NCBI): domain Eukaryota; kingdom Metazoa; phylum Chordata; class Amphibia; order Anura; family Ranidae; genus Glandirana; species Glandirana rugosa. The sequence goes on along the minus strand of BLSH010384004.1, from coordinate 2,221,628 downwards.
CCTCCTCCCTTGGTCACTTGATAACTGCCCACGGCTTCCAATACCATTTATATGCCCATGACACCCAAATCTATCTGTCTACTCCTCACCTCACTCCTTCAGTCTCTTCTTACATTACTAACTGACCTAGCATGGATGTCACACAACTTCCTTAGATTAAATCTCTCTAAAACCAAGCTGGTAATATTCCCCCCTCCCCCGCCCGTGCCCCCCTCCATGACTTTTCCATCAAAATCAATAATGCAGCCATCAGTCCCTCCCCTCATGCCAGGGTACTCAGTGTAATCCTAGACTCTGACCTGTCCTTTCAGCCCCAAATCCAATCGTTATCAAAAGTTTGTAGACTTCACCTCCGTAACAGCTCTAAAATACGCCCCTTTCTAACAAATGAAACCACCAAGCTCCTCATTCACTCCCTTGTTATCTCTCGCCTTGACTATTGCAACTCTTCTCATTGGCCTCCCTCTCCATAGGCTCCTCCCCTCTTCAGTCCATCATGAATGCTGCTGCCAGAATTATCCACCTTACCAACCGCTCAGTGTCTGCCACCCCTCTCCTCCAATCCCTACACTGGCTCCCGATCGCCCAGTGAATTAAATTCAGAATACTAACCACAACATACAAAGCCATTCACAACTCTGCCCCGAGCTACATCACCAATCTTGTCTCCAAATATCACCCAAACCTCTCCGTTCCTCCCAGGACCTCCTACTCTCAAGCTCCCTCGTCTCCTCCCATGCTCGTCTCCAGGATTTCTCCAGAGCCTCTCCCATCCTCTGGAACTCTCTACCTCAACCTGTCTGCCTATCTCATACTGATGATACAAAGGTGTGTAATAGGGTTGATATCCCTGGAGGTGTCTGTAACATGGAACATGATTTGGCATTGCTGGAAGATTGGTCAAAGCAGTGGAGACTGCAGTTCAATATTTCTAAATGTAAAATAATGCATCTAGGGAAAAAGAATCCGCTTAGAGAGTACAGCATTGGGGGCACAGTGTTAGCCAGCACTACAGAAGAAAAAGATTTGGGGGTGCTTATTTCAGATGATTGCAAAAAGAGCAAACAGTGTAACCAGGCAGTGGGAAAAGCAAATAGAATTCTGGGATGTATCAGTAGAGGGATCACCAGCAGGAGGAAGGAGGTTCTGATTCCTCTATATAGATCTTTAGTGACACCTCACTTAGAATACGGTGTCCAGTTCTGGAGACCTCACTTACAAAAAGATATTGATAAAATAGAACGAGTTCAGAGACGGGTAACAAAAATGGTGAAAGGTCTGGGGGATAAAACATATCAAGAGCGACTTCAGGAACTTAATCTGTACAGTCTGGAGGAAAGAAGGGAGAGGGGAGACATCGTTTGAAACCTTTAAATACCTCAAGGGTTCAGGAGGGCAGTCTTTTCAATATGAAACCAAAATCAAGAACACGGGGACCTCAAACTAACTGGGGGGAAGTTCAAAACTAATCTTAGAAAGTATTATTTTACTGAAAGGGTGGTTGATGATTGGAATAAACTACCAACAGAGGTTGTGAGACAGTCAACAGTAAATGGCTTCAAACATGCTTGGGATAAACATAAATCCATAGTCAGACAACAAGGTTAATGTAAAAAAAATAATAAATAAAAAGGGGCAGACTCGATGGACTACTCAGTCTTTTTCTGCCGTCACTTTTCTATGTTTCTATGTTTCTATACTCTTGCTACCTTCAGGCGATCCCTGAAAACCCATCTCTTCAGGGAAGCCTCCAACTAATCTTTTACCTCTTCCATCAACTCACTCCGCACAGTCACAACCTTTTGTACTACCTGCCTAACCCTATTAGATTGTAAGCTCTTCTGAGCAGGGCCATCTTGATCCTCTTGTATTTTATTGTATTGTAACTGTATTGTCTCCGTTTTACATTGTAAAGCGCTGCATAAACTGTTTGCGCTATATAAATCCTGTATAGTAATAATAATAATAACAGAGACTTGGGGGGCAAGCTGCACATGCTCAGTTTGGTGTGTATTGCTAGAGATTTTTTTTTTTCTTAGGAAGGGTACAAGTGGGGGCTCCCCCCCCGCCCCCCCCCCCCCCCAAAAAAGAAATACCCACCAGCCACCACTGGTTTCAACCATCCAGAAACATCTGATATTAAAACGAAAAAAAAATATATGTTGGTTGGCCAACAGTAAATAATAGCACAATTGAAGCCTTACAAAGCCCTAATAAACTGACAGCCAACCAGCCCACTGAGCTAACAAGATGCACAAAGAAAGAACGTATATTGATTTGCAAATTATAGGTAGTAACAGGCCGGTACTCTGCCTTTCCACTTACAACACTGATTATTATTATTATTATCATCATCATGCACTTTAATTAGCTACAGATAACTGTTAAGCAGCCCCATTCTCTTGCTTGGCTGTAGATTTATATAAAAATGTTCAGGCCTCTTAGACATCAAAGTAAATTTTTCTTTGATGTCTCTGCATACCTGGACATTTTTACAACCCCAATTCCAAAAAAGTCGGGACGCTGTGTAAAATCGACCAAAAACCAGAGTGCAATGATTTGCAAATCTCATAGATCCAGATTTTATTCACAATAGAAAATAGAAATCACATCAAATGTGTAGCCTCCTTAGCGGTTTTACCGAGTGTGGCTCGGCGTGAGTCTTCACTACCAAAAGCGGTAACCCTGAGCCACACTCAGGATCCTGCGATGTCCCCCCCGCCATGGCCGTGTCCTCCCCCCGATGTGCCGTGTGCCGGGCTCCGTTCCCTGCGAGTGTCGCGTCTCATGGGGGCGGAGCCCGGCGGCAAATTCAAAAAGTGAAAAACACATAACACATACAGTACACTGTCATCTGTATGATTACATTACTGTATGTGTTCTGTTACATGATTTCCATGTAACATAAATATGCAGCTATAGTAATGTTTTTATAGTTGGTTATTACAATGCCATCTTGTGGTTCTTTTGGATATTACACCTTTCTATTGTATTTTCTAAGTGTGTACCTCCCATCCTCTGTGAGCTAACTTCCTCTTCCTAGTTCACTCTTCTTTGTAACTTCCTGTTCCTGGTGCACTCTGCTATTCTATTTCCTCTTCCTGTGTCCTCTCTCTCATGAGGTAAAGAATATGGCCACATGCAAGAAGGCCTCTCTCAATCTACTCGCATCCTAGGACACATTACTATGTTTTGACCTGCAGTTACCATCTTTCGACCATCTGTCACATTTGTTGTATGCTGTACCTGCTATTCCAATGAATAAACGCTCATGGAAGAAATCGGAAATTGGTGAGTCACTATCTGATAAGAACTGTCTGCGGTGATCATATCTGCTTATACAGGCCAGGCATAGAGGTCTCAACAAGGGATAAGTCGCCATTACAACAGTTAGGAGTCAGAATAGTATGAAATCATTTCACATCCCTTTTGTCCCTAGTGGTTTGTCCAGTGCCCTGCATGCACTTTTATATTATAAAGTATTTCGCAAAAGTAAGTACACCCCTCACATTTGTGTAAATATTTTATTCTATCTTTTCATGTGACAACACTGAAGAAATGACACTTTGCTACAATGTAAAGTAGTGAGTGTACAGCTTGTATAACACTTTTGTTGCCAGCGGTTTAAACATTAATGGCTGTGTGTTGAGTTATTTTGAGGGGACAGCAAATTTACACTGTTATACAAGCTGTACACTCACTACTTTACATTGTAGCAAAGTGTCATTTCTTCAGTGTTGTCACATGAAAAGATAGAATAAAATATTTATAAAAACGTGAGGGGTGTACTTACTTTTGTGAGATACTGTACATGCCATTCTTTCTGCCTGGAAACTTGAGAATGTCCATGGCATCCAAAAAGCGTCCCTTTACGCTAAAAGCATTTTTTGATCAGCTAGAAACAGCGATAGTAAATAAGAATCACTTGCAGAATTGAGTGACACTGATTTTTGGGGGAATTTATCATCAGACACTGAAAGTGACGACAGTGACAATTCTGCAAATTTCAGTGTTTTTGGTTTGATTTCATTATTGAATACATTTTATTATTATTATTTTTGATAATTATTTATAGTTATTTATTATATTATAATTTATGATTTCGTGTTTCAAACTTTATCATACCCGGGATGTCTACTAGACTGTTGTTTGGACAGATTTAAGTGAGTTATTCCTAAGAATTACAGGCCTACAATATAAAACGACAAATTTCTATGTGAAACAATGTAGCGCTCTGAGATGCAAAAATCTGACATAATCATCCCGCCAGGGAGGTTAAAGTGATTCTAAAGGTTTTTTTTAATAACAAACATGTTATACTTACCTGCTCTGTATAGTGGTTTTGCACAGAGCAACCCTAATCCTCTTCTTTTTGGGTCGCCCACCGGCGGTCATGGCTCCTCCCCCTTCTATGGAAGCACTCCAGCAGGCTCGCTCCCTAGCCGCGCTCCTGTAAATAGACATTTGGGTTGATTTACTAAAGGCAAATAGACTCTGCACTTCGCAAAGTGCAGTTGCTTCAGAGCTTAGTAATTGAGATGAAGCTTCACTTCACTTCCAACCACGCGTAAGGAAAAAAAAACGTCATTGTTGCTTGCACATGATTGGACGATGGAAGTCTGCTGAGCTTCTGCTCATTTACTAAGCTCTGGGACAACTGCACTTTGCTAAGTGCACATTGTTAGTGTAAACAGCGCCTCTTCCAAAATTAAAAAATAATAATTAAAAATAAAATACTGGTGAACATGCAAGCGTGTGTGTGCCTGCAACACACATCCACACACACTTGGTGCTGCTGCCTTTAAAAGAAAGATGTGAATAGATGCAAAAAATGGGCAGCGCTTCTGAACACCAATAGAAATATATCAAATGTGAGAAAACTTCAAACCAATGAAATTACGCAAATATATCCATAAATCCCATACACAACATATGAACGTGTACAGTGTAAAAACATATCTCACAAATCAAAAGAAACATGCAAATTCCAAACAAAGCGCTTGATGAATGTCCAAGTGCTTAAAAAATTTGCAAAACTGCTTATGTTGTGCTAACACAAATAAAGTCCTCATAAACATATCAATGTGCTATGGTGATCACACAAATAATCAATGATGAAAGCATTGAAAACTGTCCAGGTGTCTGGATGGTGCTCCTAAAAATGCATGATCTCCGGTTGTTTAAAGGTGATTAGGTGCAACAATAGTGCTCTTTGGTGCTGTTATATTTAATCCACACGTGTCATGCAATCTGTGCCAGACCCCCTCTGTGGCCCCACTCACCAGAGATCATTGACCATCTGCTTTGCAGTCAGTGGTCAAAAAAGCTTGTGTCAGTGGGGGAGCAGGTTCCCGAATGCTGACCGTAGATTGCAGATCAAACTCCTCAGCTAATACATTGTGGATGGTATCTATATGGCTCGGAGAATAAAGGGAGACCTCATGTGTAGAACGTAACAATTTGTGTGTATTGCGCAAGTGAATTGCTACTTACAGGATACAGAAGTTAAAAAGCCTGTGTAATGCAATTGTTGCAATAGTGGTGATCAGAAATGACGCAGAGGGGATCAAATACCACCAAATGAAAGCTCTATTTGTGGGGGAAAAAAGGACGCAAATTTCGTTTGGGTACAACGTCGCACGACCACGCAATTGTCAGTTACAGCGACGCAGTGCCAAATCGCAAAAAGTGCTCTGGTCCTACAGTGGGAAATCCTTCCGGGGCTGAAGTGGTTAAAGAGTTTGTAAACCTCTCTGTATTATTTGTACCTATAGGTAAGCCTATAATAAGGCTTACCTATAGGTACTGTAACTATCTCCTAAATGTGTGCCGTATAGGACAACCTATTTCAACCAGGGTTCCCAGGCACCCTGGTGTGCCTTGACGTTTCTTAAGGGGTGCCTTGACAAAATGCCCAAAAATTTCCCCAAATGTGTATACAAGCCAGTGGGTGGATGAAACCGGCCTTTTAGATACACAAAGCCACAGGTTTTCATTGTACAGCATTACAACAGTGTTGCCAACCGCCAGTAAATTTACTGACAATTTGTAAAAATCAGTGATTTTTAGAACTGTCTATAAACATCAGGGTCTAATAATTTGTCATGCTGTGCTGACTTTTTAAGTGTAAACCAGGCAAACTACTTGATATGGGTATTGTCAGTGTTTCCATGTTGTGTTTAAATATCAATTGTCTTAGTTTTTAATAGGAGTTCAGTTATTTTTCAGGTTGCCAGTAAAAAAGGTGCTCTGCCAGTAAGATTTTACATGATTTGCCAGTAAAAAACGCTGAGGGAGGTTGGCAACACTGCATTACAACCTTCTAGCTGCCAACCTCCTAACGACCAATGACATCATCAGTTGTTAAGGAGGATGCCAGTTGCCTGCATATCATCCTTGCTTGACCCTCCTCTGCCCCTCTCCGTCAGCTTTGGGGTCTCATTAGCTTTTCTTGGATCTCAAAACTGAGGGAGAAGAGAAAGATTGGAATATTATTCAGTACCACTTTGCAAAAGTCTATTTGCTTTGGAAGAATCAATCACCTCTAACGTTGGATGTCCTATGTTTATTGATGTTGCTGCATTATGTAAAACTATGAGAATAGTTTTTACATTTCAGAATGGGGTGCCTAAAGATTGTCCATAATTTTAAAGGGGGCCTTGACTGAAAAAAGGTTGGGGAACACTGGTTTAGGTAAATACTTACTGTATACTGCACTGATGATGTCATCGCCGATTGCGCTCTGAATGTACGGCCGCCCATGCCGTTTCTTCAAGAGCGATTCCCATGACTGGCATGAGTGCGGGAGTGACGTCACGCGGTTCCGGCCAGTCACAGAGCCGGCGTCCGGAAGGAAGACGGGTGAAGATGGATGCGGCCTCCAGTGGGGACGACGCGGGCTTCGTTTGCAGGTAAGTGTCACATAATGTGCTAGTATGCGAAGCTTTACTTTGAAGGGAAGGGGGAACATTTGTTTTCCCTGCAGAGTTTACTTCCTCTTTAAATATATCATCAGTGGTTGTATAGGAATTGTGTTGGATCAATCAGGACCAGCCAAGGTCTGAAAGCCATTATCGATCAGGCGTTGGTGTATATAAAGCCTTGTGGCAGCCAAGTCTTTGGGGTCTATGCATAAAAACTTTGCTTTGCGAATGTCTCTATTGGCATTGGTAGCAGTGAGGGATGTAATGTCTTCGAAAGGGCATTGAGCGGGCTGGCAGAACCTGGGCAAACATGTCCACCTCAACAAGGTGGATAAGATATTTATCACATGCAACGCCATCACCTGTTCTTCTGGCAAAACTCCTAACACAACCAACAGGCAGAACCTCCTCCTTTTCTCCACCTTACTCCTTAGAAGTTCACTTCTGACTTTGGCATGATTGGTTAGCATGTCCTCTGGTGCAGTTGAAAGGCAATGGCACTAGACCAGGGCAGCATACAACAGTAAACGTCCAACATTGTCACCCAGGCATGTACTGGCTATCGGGACTACCGGGAGTTTCCCGGTGGACCGATGGCTCAGTGGGCCGGTTTCAGTGACAGCGGAGGTAGAGCGGGCGGGGACTTCCAAACCCTGTCCACCAATAAGCTAATCTCCCACTGTGCAGCTGTTTAGAAAAAAAACTTCCCTGGGCCCCCTGTGTTCAGTGGGGGCCGGAGGACAGAAAGCGGACTATTTCATCACTTCCCGTTTTAGGCAGATTAATCCGCAGCAGCGCACTACACAGTTGAAGGCCGGCCTGTGCTATATCAATACACTGGAGCCGGCCGGGAGCGCTGCCGTGGATTAATCCACCTACAGCTGAAAAGTAATGAAATTGTCCGCTCTCTGTCCCCCGGTCCTAAACAGCTATACAGCGGAAGTCGGTAGATTAGCTGATTGGTGGACAGGATTTGGGAGTCCCCCTCCGCACACTTCGCCCCCCCCGAGTTTCCTCCAGCCCTAGATACCCAGCTCTGTGGTGCCCAGGAGGAAGGGAGAGGACCAGATGTACCAGCAGTGCACAGCTGGTCCCGGACTCCCAGATCCAGAGGAACCACCTGCAGGACAAGCTCTGCCCCCGGGACCTAGGTAGAAGAAGCTGCACTGACCAGGTACTGGGGGGGGGACTAACATTAATGGGCACTTATGAGACTGTGTTGATGGGCTCTGATCAGTCTGCATTAATGGGCACTGGTGAGGCTGCATTAATAGGTACTTGTGTGGCTGTGCTGATGGACACTGATGTGGCTGCGCTGATGGGCACTGATCAGGCTGCATTAATGGGCACTGGTGAGGCTGCATTGATGGGCACTGGTGAGGCTGCATTGATGGGCACTGGTGTGGTTGCATTAATAGGCACTGGTGTGGCTGCATTATTGGGCACTGGTGTGGCTATGCTGATGAGTACTTATCAGGCTGCATTAATGGGTACTGGTGTGGCTGCGCTGATGGACGCTGGTGTGGCTGCATTAATGGGCACTGGTGTGGCTGCGCTGATGGGCACTGGTGAGGCTGCATTGATGAGCACTGGTGTGGCTGCGCTGATGGGCGCTGGTGTGGCTGCATTAATGGGCACTGGTGTGGCTACTCTGATGGGCACTGATCAGGCTGCATTAATGGGCACTGGTGTGGCTGCGCTGATGGGCGCTGGTATGGTTGCATTAATGGGCACTGGTGTGGCTGCGCTGATGGGCACTGATCAGGCTGCATTAATGGACACTGGTGTGGCTGTGCTGATGGGCACAGATCAGGCTGGATTAATGGGCACTGGTGAGTCTGCATTAATGGCCACTGGTGTGGCTGCAGTGATGTCCACTGATTAGGCTGCATTAATGGGCACTGGTGAGGCTGTATAAATGGGCACTGATGTGGCTGCGCTGAAGGGCACTGGTGTGGCTGCGCTGATGGGCACTGGTGTGGCTGCAGCAATGGGCACTGATTATGCTGCATTAAAGGGCACTGGTGTGGCTGCATTAATGGGCACTGGTGTGGCTATGCTCTGCCCTATGCCCAATAGTGGAATATGTTTACTTATGCTTTTTTGCACAATTCCGTATAGTTTATATACAGTTTTTGTGCGTGTTTGCAAAATTAAATTGGGCCGGTCTGGATGAATTCCAGGGCCAAATGTTTGTCTCAGTGCAGCCCTGTTGTCACCTGGTAACAAAGGGAGGAACAATTTCCAAGAGGACACTGCAGATTTGCTGGAGACACAGATTTATATGCTGCAGATTGATGGAACAGGCAAATTGTCTGATTCAGAAATAAGTACAATTTTTTAAGGAGCAAAACGAAGACATAATATAGTTTGTCTAAAATGAATTCTTTAGGAAAACTTTTTAAAGTTTGAAAACGTTAATGCTGAACACCAGGTGGCGCTGCACTCACACAGACAAGAAGGGACTCATTTACATGCCATGTACTGCTGTGGTGGAGGGGGGCGGTGAAGGTATTTTTCCATTAAAAAAAAATTTCAGACCATTTCAGAGTAAATGTAAACCGTAAGGCCTCCATCACACAGGATTTGAAGATAGATGCTTGGGTCATGATTTTACTGTTTCCCAACTGCCTATCAACGGCATTGCAATTTGCAGGGAGCAGATGGACGGTACATAGGGCAGCGCTAGCATTGCTTCACAAAGCCATGTCGTGTAAGGGCCTGCCTGATTGCATACAAATTGAAACTCCTAAGGTTTGACCTCATATTATATGGTTTTGGTAAATCTGAAGGAATAAAATCTGCAGAAAATTGGATAGTGTGTATCCATCTTAAGACTGGGATGCCATTAAAGTTCATGTGCTTGTAAAGGTAGGTGTCCTAATACTTTTGACAATATAGTATATATATGTGTGTGTGTGTGTGTATATATATATATATATATATATATATATATATATATTCTATTCTATATATTTATATTCTATAATAAAATAATGCAGTAATACACTTTATATATATATATATATATATACACACATACAGTATCTCGCAAAAGTGAGTACACCCCTCACATTTTTGTAAATATTTTATTCTATTTTTTCATGTGACAACACTGAAGAAATGACATTTTGCTACAATGTAAAGTAGTGAGTGTACAGCTTGTATAACAGTGTAAATACTCAATAAAACTCCCCTGTCGTTTAAATGTGACAATATGTTCGACATGTGAGTGATGAAATGTAACATCGTTTTACAGTAAAGAAGTCACAACAGTGTACTTTTTTATCTTATTTTATAAATGTTTTTACACTCCCCACATGAGTGAAAACGCTCTATGACATACACACATATATATATATATATATATATTTCACATAATGACGTAATAAAATAATATCTTATATTTATATATCTTATCTTATATATATATATATATATATATATATATATATATATGTGTGTGTGTGTGTGTATATATATGATATAACAGTTTTCA